>NC_069417.1:29256687-29274187 GCF_026875155.1 Cherax quadricarinatus | reverse complement strand
AACCTGGGGGGGGACGTTGGTTTAAAATGGAAATTTTTATGTTTCAAAAAAACTTTTATTTCTTTTCTGAAAATTTTGAACTTTGGGGGGAAACGTTTTTTTTTAAAAATAAGTTTTTTAAAAATTTTTTGGAAAATATGTTTTGGCTAATTTTGGGGACCCCAAATTTTTTATGGTTGGGTTTCCCGGTCTGGCCAAATAAACCCCTTATTAAAGGGTCCCCCAAGGTATTGGAAAACCCTTTTTTTGGGGTGAGGCATGGGGCTTTTTTTAAAAGTTGCCCAAAGAGGGGGAAGCCCGGAGATAATGGGGATGGCGTGTTTGGAGTGATGTGTGGTGGCAAAATCATTTCTTTATACGAGCCCAGAAATTTTGAAAACTGTGGGGGCGGTTCGGAGGATAATTAAGGGGGGGGGGAAGAAGGGGGTTTTTTTCCCGGGGGAAATCCGAGAACTAAAAAGAAAAGGGGGCGAAGGGACCAAAAATGGGTTTTACGAACCTTTTTTGGAAAAACGAGACAGGGGTTAAATCCCGGAAGGGGTTTGGGGAAAGGGGGGTCCCAAAGGGGGGGTTTAGTCTCCTGCTTTATTTGAAGAAAGGGCCCCAGGTCAGGGGCCCATTAAGTTGTCAAAGAGTTCCACCTAAACTTTCAAAAACCCCCGCACCTGTTTCCCGGCAAAGACCCCAATTTTTAATTTTTTATTTAATTTTTTAAAAGGTTTTTTTTTTTTTAAAATTTTTTTTTAACTTTAAAAATTTGGATAAAATTTTTGATTGAAACGAATTATTTAGGGTTTTAAAAATGCCCAGATCTGACGCGTTTTTTGGAAATGTGAGGGAAAGGTTTTGTTTATGGGAAAACATTCAAAGGGTTTTTTCGTTTTGCCAGCCAAAAGTCCTTGGGGGGGCGGGAAGTATTTTCAGTTCCTGAAAGCTTAAGAAAAAGGGGGGGATATTACGGTTTTCCTGCCCCTTCTGAAGCAGGGATGAGATGGTTTCAGTGGCCCATACTCTGAAGGAGGGTTGAAGATTTATTGTGCCTGTACTCTGAAGCAGGGGGTGAGGATGTTACAGTGCCTGCATCCCGAAAGAGAGGGGAGGATATTGGTGCCTTTCATTTGAAAGCAGAGGTAGGATGTTAAAGTGCCTGCACTTGAAGGGGGCAGGTATTACTGTGCCTGCCCTCCCGAAGCGGGGTGAGGTTTTTTCCGGGCCTGACTCTGAAACCAAAGGGGGGGAGGAAGTTTCAGTGCCTGCCCCTTGAAGGAAAAAGGCGGGTTGTTACAGGGGCCGCACTCTGAAGCAAGGGGTGAGGATGTTACAGTGACCCGCCTTGAAGGAGAGGCGAGGTAATTTAAAGTGCTGCACTTGAAGGAGAGGCAAGGTATTTCAGTGCCTGCACTTGAAAAGGGGATGCGAGGATATTACAAATGCCTTTTAACCCCTGAAGGAGAGGGAAGGATTTTTCAGTTTCCTGCAACTCCCGAAGGAGATTTCGAGGTATTACAGTGCCTGCCCCTCTGAAGGGGGAGGCAAAGGGGTATTACAGTGCCGCCCCTTGAAGGGAGAGGCAAGGATTTTACATTTCCTGCAAATCTGAAGGAGAGGCAAAAGGGTATTACAGTGCCCGCCCCTTCTTTTTGGGGGATGCGGGTTTTTACAAATGCGGGACTTGGGAAAGGGGAGGCAGGATATTACAGGGCCTTTCAATCTGAAGGGGATGCAGGTTTTTACAGTGTGCACTCTGAAAGGGGGAGGAAAAGGGTATTTCCGTGCCTGCACTTTTGAAAGGAAAATGGGGAGGAATAATTTCAGTGCCTGCACTCTGAAGGGGAGGCAAGGATTTTACTGTGCCCGCACCCCTGAAGGAGATGCGAGGATATTACAGTGCCCGCCCCTCTGAAAAAAAAGGGGAGGCAAGGATATTACGTGCCGGGACTCTGAAGGAGTGGAAAGGAAGGATATTACAGTTTCCTGCCTCTGAAGGGGATGCGAGGATATTACGGGCCTTTCAATCTGAAGGAGAGGGAAGGATTTACAGTGCCTGCACTCTGAAGGGATGCAAGGATATTACAGTTTCCGCACTTTTGAAGGATAGGGGGAAGATTTACAGTGCCTTTCACTCTGAAGGGTAGGCGAAAAATATTACAGGCCCGGGAATCTGAAGGAGGGGCAAAGGTATTAAAAGCGGCCCGCACTTGAAGGAAGGGGGCAAGGATATTTCAGTTTCCTGCACTCGGGAAGGGAAAAGGCAAGAGGGTATTACAGTTTTGCACTCTGAAGGGAGGCAAGGATATTCCCGTGCCTGACTCGTTTGGGGGTCAAAAAATTTACAGTTTTCCCGCCCTCTGAAGGGGAGCAAGGTATATTACAGGCCTGCATCTGAAAAGGGGGAGTCAAAAGTTAATTTCCCGTGCCTGCCTTGAAGGGAGACAAGGATATTACAGTGCCTGCACTTGAAGGGAGAGACAAGGTTAAATTCAGTGCCTGCACTCTGAAGGGGGAGTCAAGGTAAATTTCGTGCCCGCAATCTGAAGGAGAGCCCAAAAAAAATTAAGTGCCGGGAAATCTGAAGGGAGACAAAGGGTTTTCAGTTTCCTGCAAATTGAAGGGAGTCAAGGATATTCAGTGCCCCGCATCTGAAGGAGGACAAAGATATTACAGTGCCTGCACTCTGAAGGGGGGGCAAGGATTTTACCCCCGTTGGCCCCTTGAAAAGGGGAGGGCAAGGATATTACCCGTGCCCCGCACTCTGAAAGGGAGACAAAGGTTTTTTACAAATGCCTCACTCTGAAGGAGAGGGGCAAAGATTTTATGTTTCCTGCACTCTGAAGGGAGGGAAAAAAGGGTTTTTTCCGTTGGGCCCGCATCTGAAGGGACAACCCAAAGGAAAATTTTCGTGTGCACTTGAAGGAGAGACCAAAAAGGGTTTACCCGTTCCTGCCTCCCGAAAAGGGGAGGACAAGGATATTACAGTGCCCGCACTCTTTTAAAGGGAGAAAGGATTTTCCAGTGCCCGCACTCTGAAGGAGAGACCCCCGATATTTTTTGTGCCCGCACTCGGGAAAAGGAAAAGAAAAGGGTATTACAGTGCCTGCACTCTGAAGGAGGGAAAAAGGATATTTCGTTCCTGCACTTGAAGGAAAAAACAAGGGGTTTTTTCAGTGCCCGCATTGAAGGGAAAAGACAAGGGGTTTTTTCGTGCCGCACTTGAAGGAGAGAAAGGATTTACAGTGCCTGCACTCTGAAGGAGAGACAAAGAAATTAACAGTGCCTTTCACTTGAAGGAGGGGACAAAAGGGTAATTTAAATGCCCGCATCTGGGGAGACAAAAGGTATTTAAAAGTGCCTGCACTTGAAGGAGAGACAAGGAATTTTACAGTTTCCTGCACTCTGAAGGAGAGACAAGGATTTTAAATGCCCGCACTTGAAGGAGAGAAAAAGAAATTTCAGGGGCCCGCACTTTTTGAAAAGGAAAAGACAAAGGATATTACAGTGCCTGCCTTGAAGGAGGGCAACCCAAGGGGTATTACAGTGCGCATCTGAAGGGGGAGAAAAGGATATTACGTTCCCGCATTTTGAAAGGGGAGGCAAAAGGGTATTACAGTGGCCCTGCACTCTGAAAGGAAGGGGGGCAAGGATTTTTTACAGTTTCCGCCCCTCTGAAGGAGGCCCAAAATATTACAGTGCCTGCCTCTGAAAGGGGAGACAGATATTACAGTGCCTGCACTTTTGAAGGAAGGGGTAAGGATATTTCAGTGCCTTTACCCCCTTTTGAAGGGAGACAAAAATATTTCAGTGCCCCGCACTCTGAAGGAGGACAAGGATATTTACAAATGCTGCAAACTGAAAGGGGAGACAAAAAAATTAAAGTGCCGCACTCTGGAAAGGGGGAGAAAAGGTTAAATTTCAGTGTGCACTTGAAGGGAGACAGGGGTTTTTTCAGTGCCTGCCATCTGAAGGAAGGGGCAAAAGTTTTTAAAAGTGCTGCTCTCTGAAGGAAGACCCTTTTTACAGTGCCGCACTCTGAAGGGGAGAACAAAAATTTTTAAAAGGCCTGCACTTGACGGGGAGACAAGGATAAATTCAGTGCCCGCCAAATCTGAAGGAGACAAAAAGGATATTTCGTGCCTGCACCCTTAGGAGAGCAAAAAATATTACAAATGCCTGCACTCTGAAAGGAAGGGGACAAAGATATTACTGCCTGCACTCTGAAGGGGGAAAGGTTTTTACAGTGCCCGCACTCTGAAGGAGAACAAAGGTTTACAGTGCCCCGCACTTCTGAAGGAGAGACAAGGATTTTTACAGGCCTGCACTCGAAGGAGAAGGGCAAAGGGTATTTTCAGTGCCTGCAAAAATTTAAGGAGAGACAAAAAAATTTCCCTTGCCGGGACTCTGAAGGGAGGGCAAAGATAATTCAGTGCCTGCACTCCCGAAGGGGGAGACAAGGATATTTCAGTGCCTGCCCCTGATGGAAGACAAAGGGTATTACAAATGCCGCAATCTGAAGGGAAGGGGAAAACAAGGATATTACAGTGCCTGCCACTCTGAAGGAGAGACAAAAAATATTACAGTGCCTGCCCCCTGAAGGAGAGACAAAGGATATTACAGTGCCCGCACTTTGAAAGGGGAAAAGGGCAAAGTTTTTCAGTGCCCGCACTCTGAAGGATGAACAAGGGTATTTTTCAGTGCCCCCACTCTGAAGGAGAGACAAAAAATTTTTACGTGCCCGCACTTGAAGGGAGACAAAGATATTACCGTGCCTTTCACTCTGAAGGAGAGACAAAGAAAATTACAGTGCCTGCACTCTGAAAAGGGGAGACAAAGGGATTACAGTGCCTGCACTTGAAGGAGAGACCAAAAATTTTACAGTGCTGCACTTCTGAAGGGGGAGACAAGGTATTACAGTGCCCGCAAACTGAAGGGAGAGACATTTGGGTATTACGTTTCCTGCACTCTAAGGGGGACAAGGATATTTTCAGGCCCGGCACTTGAAGGAGAGGCAAAGATATTTTCCCGTGCCTTTACTCTGAAGGGGGGGACAAAAATATTACAGTGCCGCCTTTTGAAGGAGAGACAAAGATAATTTCCCGTTTCCCGCACTCTGAAGGCCCCAGGGCAAGGGTATTACGTGGGCCCGCACTTTGAAGGGAAAAGACAAAGATAAAATTTCAGTTGCCTGCACTCTGAAGGAGAGACAAGGATATTAAAAGTGCCTGCACTTGAAGGAGACACAAAAGGGTTTTTACAGTGCCTGCACTCTGAAGGAAAAGACAAGGAAATTACAAGTGCCTGCATTGAAGGAGAGGGAAAAAGGGTATTTTTCAGTGCCCGCAACTCTGAAGGGAGGGAAAAAGGGTTAATTTTCAGTCCCGCACTTGAAGGAGAGACAAGGATATTTCAGTGCCTGCACTTTTGAAGGAGAGACAAGGGGTATTTCAGTGCCTGGGACCCCTCCCCCCCAAGGAGAGACAAAGATTTTACAGTGCCTGCACTTGGGGGGAGACAAAGTTTTTCAGTGCCTGCACTCCGAAGGAGAGGGCAAGGATAATTTTCAGTTTCCTGCACTTGAAGGAAGGCAAAGATATTACAGTGCCTGGGAATCTGAAAGGGAGGGGCAAGGATATTAAAAGGCCTGCCCTCTGAAGGAGAGACAAAAATTTTTCAGTGCCGCACTCTGAAAAGGGGAGACAAAAATTTTCAGTGCCCGCACTTGAAAGGGGAGGGCAAAAAATAATTTCCCGGCCTGCACCCCTGAAGGAGAGACTAGGATATTTCAGTGCCTGCCTCTGAAGGAGAGACAAAGATATTTTCAAATGCCGCACTCTGAAAGGGGAGGGCAAAGATATTACAGTGCCTGGAAATTGAAGGAAGACAAAAATATTACGTGCCCTGCATCTTTAGGAGGGGACAAAGATATTTCAGTGCTGCCTCTGAAGGAAGGGGACCCAAAAATTTACGTGCCCCGCACTCTGGGGAAAAGGAAAAGACAAAGATTTACAGTGCCTGCACTTGAAGGGAAAAGAAAGGATATTACAGTTCCTTTTCCCCTCTGAAGGAGAGACAAAGATATTACAGTGCCTGCCCCTCTGAAGGGGAGCAAAAATATTACAGTTTCCTGCACTTTAAAGGAGAGGCAAGGGTATTACGTTTCCCGCACTCTGAAAAGGGGATTTAAGGATATTACCCGTGCCTGCAACCCGAAGGGAGGCCCGGTATTACAGGGCCTGCAAATCTGAAGGAGAGACAAAGGGTATTTCAGTGCCTGACTCGAGGGGTATCTTACAAAATCATCCAGATTATTTTAATTTTAATTTGTTACTTTTTTTTTAATTATTGAATCATTTTCGACCCCCTTCCGTTGGTTTTGTGGAAATTTTTAGATTTTTTTTTGATTTTAAGTTTCCTTTCCTGCGTGGGGGTAAAAAAATTCAAGAATTTTTCCGAATTATTCATTAAAATTTTACATGTATTATTCAAGAAATTTTTCAAAAAATTTTCCTGAATTTTTTTATAATTTTTCAAGAGTTATTCCCGAATTATTTTAAGAAATTTTAAGAATTTATTCCAGAATAATTTTAGAAATTTTGACGAATTTTTTCGGAAAATTTTTCCCCATTTTTCTAGAATTATTCAGGCTATTGAAGAATTAAACCCAAAAATTTTTCCAGGAAATTTTTACTAGAATTTTACCCCAAGCGGTAATTGTTTTTTTTTTTTTTAAATTTGTGGGCCATTAATTAAAAATTTTGGGAATGTTGTTTGTTTTGGGAGTTAGCAATTTTTTCAGTGGGCCCGATAAAAAAAAAAAGGCCCTTTAAAAGGCACATTTATTTTCAAAAGCATCAGAAAAAATTCTAAAATCCCAAAAAACAATTCGTTGTATTGAAAGGGATTTTATTTCAAAAAGTCACGGGAAAATTTCATTTTTTCACTGTTTTTTAAACCCCGGGGGGGGTTGGGATTATACAATGGGAAATTTCCCCGGGGTTAAAAAGGGTTTTTAAATTAATTTTTCAGGCACCCGTTTACCAGAGCTGGGCCCGGGGGAAAAAAATCCCCATGGAAAATGCCAAAAGTTTAAAAGGTATGTATTAAATCTCTGTGTCGGGGAACTGTGAAGTGTTTTTAAAAGTTGGGAGAATTACCGGGCAAAATGTTAGGGGAAAAAAAGGCCCCAAGTGCTGGTAAAACTGCGTTTTATTGTCGCATCGTTTATATAAAATATTTTTTTTTTATATATATATTTATATATATATATATATTTATATATATATTATATTTTATATTTATATTATATATATTTTTATTTTATATATATATATATATATTTCGGGCAACCCCGTGAAACAGGGGCTGGTATATAAAAAGAAAGGTCGCAGTCGCAGAATCTGTACCCCCTAAGGGAAACCCGGGAAAATTCCCCCGTGATGGGTCTTTTTTTACCACTCGACCACAAAAAGCCTCAGCGTTTTGGGCCCGCCTGGTTTCAAAGCCATGTTTCTTTCCCAGCCCGGGCTGTCAGTCAGCCTCAAGCAAAGGATTTAAAAACTATTTCAATTCCGCCCGTATGTTCTGCATCCAAGCGATTTTTTTAAAGCCAATGCAATACTTCCCTCTCCCCCCTTCATCTTTCCCTTTCATTAAACTCTCTATTTTCCCTATCTCCCATTTCCCTATTTTCCCCCCTTTATCTTCTCCCCACTTCTTCCCTTTCCCCCCTTCATATTCCCCCCTTCATCAAAACCCCAAACTTCTCCATTCATTATTCTAATTTCCCTTTTTTTTCCATTTTCTTCAACCCTCCTTTCCCCCCCTTCCTATAACTTTCCCTTCATCTCATTTTTCAAATTCCCTCCCCTTTGGGTCCCCTTCTAAGCCTCCTCCCCAAACCCCATGGTTCCCCTCCCCTCTCCCTCACCTTCCTCCTCTACTCTTTCTTTTTTTTTTTTCATCCCCTTCCCCCCCCAACCCTTTCCCCTCCCCTCCTCTTTTTCTCTCTTTCCATATTTCTCTCTCCCCTCTTCCTTTCATCTACCTTCCCTTCCTTCATATCCCTCCCGTTCCTTTAATCTATCTTCCCCCCTTCCTATCTATCCTCCCCTTTACATGTTTCCCCCCTTTTCCCTCCTTTTCATCTCCCCGCTTTGTTTGGTTCAACACGTGATAATGGGCTAGCCGGTCCCCCCCCGGGGGTGTCTTTCCAAAACCCCTTTGTCGTCCTTCAGTCGCCTGGGGTGCAAGTATTGCTTTATACGTTGTGAGGTCGATCGCCAGCTGTTGTTGTGGTGCATGTGTGGCATGCAAGGTTACTCCTTATTCGGCGTTTGAAACACTCATTAATTTAAAAGGGGCAATTTCCAACCGGAACCGGGGATTGGGGTTTCGGAAACGATCGGCTCCATCGTCACATAGTGTTTCGTTAAAAGTCAATTGTGGATCTGGGAACCCTGTTAAAGTTCGGGTTACCACCTTTTACCCTTCATTTTTAAATTTCACCTTCAAATTCTCATTCTTACGTCGGTGCCTATTCCTTTGTTGTACATTGTATATGTGACTTTGCTCTTATACTTGGTGGATAATCAGTAAACCTTTTGTTTGTTTATTTTCTCCCACCCTGATTACAGGCCCTTTTTAGAATCGGGCTTTAATTAGGGCGTTGAAAGGAAACCAGCTTTAGTTTCAAAGTGTAATTCTCACATTTCGTAAAAGTAACAATTATACACTGCTCTCCTCTCTCTATCTCCCCTCTCCTTCTTCTCCTCTCTCTCTCTCTCTCTTCCTCTTCTCTCTTCTCTCTCTTCTCTCTCTTCATTCTCCCTCTCTCTCTTTTCTCTCTTCTATCTCTCTTCACCCTCTCTCTCTCTCTCTCTCTCTCCTCTCTCTTCTCTCTCTAACTCAATGGGACTCGCTGGTGTTATTGTAGAGAATTTGCGAAAGATTCTGTGTGCATTAATACATTGTGGTGTTGTGCGATTGTTGTCAATCAGGCGGATTACCGCGTCAGGCCCATGTGGCAGCGTTGGCTAGTTGTGTAACCCGGTGTCAGGTATGTGACCACGTGGCTCAGTTTTTGTAACCGGGTCAGGTATGTGACCAGCGTGGCTCAGTTGTGTACCGGTGTCAGGTCATGTGACCAGCTTTGGCTCAGTTGTGTAACCCGGTGTCAGGTCATGTGACCAGCGTGGCTCAGTTGTGTAACCCGGTGTCAGGTCATGTGCCCAGCGGGCCCCGGTTGTGTAACCCCAGGTCAGGTCAATGACCAGCTGGCTCGGTTGTGTAACTAGAGTAGGTCATGTGACCAGATGCCTCGGTTGTTTTAACCCTAGAGTCAGGTCATGTGACCAGTGTGGCTCGGTTGTGTAACCGGGGTTTCAAGTCATGTGACCAGCGTGGCTCGGTTGTGTAACCCAGAGTCAGGTCATGTGACCAGCGTGGCTCAATTGTGAAACCCCGGAGTCAGGTCAATACCGTGACTAAAACTGAATCAGGTTCCGCCAAGAAGTAAGAATAACAATACCAACGGAGACGAGATAAGACACTTGTGTATTTGTTAGGCAACGTTTCGCCAGGACTGAAGAAGCCGTTCATGGCGAAACGTTTTATCAATTACCCTAACACCGCTTTACGTGTCTTTTTTCCCACCGACAAGACCGATTTTTTTAAATAACAGAGAAAAAGAAGTAAGCTTGACAGAGTGAAAAAAGTTTAAAAGGCTTTGTGTTCTGAAACTCATTGATGGGAAGGGAAGGGAGAGAGAGAGAAGGAGGAGAGAGAAGAGAGAGAGGGGAAAAGGGAAAAGAGAGAAATGAGAGAGTGAGAGAGAGAGGGGGGAGGAGAGAGGGGAAGGGGAGGGGAGAGAGAGGAGAGAAGAGAGAGAGAGAGAAGGGGAAAGGAGAGAGGCGAGGGGAGGGGAAAGGAGAAGAGAAAGAGAGAAGAGCGAGAGAGTAAGAGGAGGGGAGAGAGGAAGAGAGAGAAAGAGAGGAGAGGGAGAGAGGCCCGCCAGGAAGCTTACAGCACTTCGCGTATCTCGATCTGCTTTAACAGTAGGGTTGCAAAGATACTGTACGAGGCCAAGTACGCTCACACCTTGAGTTGCTCCACTTTCTTGGTTTGCCTGTCCCCCCCTTTATCTGCGATGCTTGACAGAGTAGAGAACGAGCGACGTCTATCTCTCGCCTGGAACCCCTCCTGGATTTGGATCTGTCTTTCAGCAGAGCCTTCAACATAGGAGGGTGTGGGTGGCCTTATGTTATGTCAAAGGGAAAATTATTGTTTAAAATACCACACTTGGATCCACTTCGGGACAGGCGAAACAAGCTTTATGCCCAAGACGGGCAGAAAGCACAATTTCACTCTGGCTGTCCCTTCTCAAAAACATTTACTTCCATCTGAGATCTTTCATCCCCCGGATGACTCGAGTATGAACCATTCGTTCAGATAAGATGTCAAGAGATAAGTCAGTTGATCAATGAAAATGCTGGCCCACAGTGGCTCCACTTCATCCCGTTCCCTACTTGTATGTCTCTTAACAATAAAAATGCTTTCAAATGAGCTGATGTAGGTAACAGCTCTTAGCTTGTCAATAAAGTTAGGAATCCTTAACCTGTAAATAGCTTGTCAATAAAGCTAGGGATCCTTAACCTTGTCAAACCATGTGTAAAAAAAAAAAAAAAAAAAAAAAAAAAAAAAAAAGAGATGGCTATAGCAGTGAGAGCACATATGAACGTCACTGTGGCAGTGTGAGCACCTAGGTCTCCTGCTGTGACCAACGCAGCAGTAAGAGAGCACATGCATCACCCAGCATGAGGGGGACTCAAAAGCTAAGGGGAACGAGAACGACCCAGACATTTTGTAAGTCACATGAGCGAGATGGCGGGGGGAAGGAATGGTCAATTATCAGGCAGATGTGTGTGTACTCACCTAGTTGTACTCACCTAGTTGAAGTTGCGGGGGTCGAGTCCGAGCTCCTGGCCCCGCCTCTTCACTGATCGCTACTAGGTCACTCTCCCTGAGCCGTGAGCTTTATCATACCTCTGCTTAAAGCTATGTATGGATCCTGCCTCCACTACATCGCTTCCCAAACTATTCCACTTACTGACTACTCTGTGGCTGAAGAAATACTTCCTTCCAGCTCCATTCCCAAACATCTTACTGCTTGGTGATTTCAACCTAAGGCATACAAAATGGAAGAATGTAGCAAATAATGTTATAGCTGAAACAATCCCCGGAGGTAGCGCAGATGAAAGGTCACACACACATGAGCTACTAAGTCTCTGCGAAAAACACACCTTAAGCCAGCAGATAGTGGAGCCAACAAGACTAGAAAACACACTTGACCTTATCTTCACAAATAATGAGGACCTGATAAGAGACATAAGAATATCAAAAACAACTAATTCCGATCACAATCTAATCGAAGTCCAGACGTACATGCATAGGGGTCCTGAACAGCAGAATGCATGTACCTGTGAAGGTGTCTTCACAAAATACAATTTCAACAACAAGAACATCAACTGGGACCAGGTAAACCATGTCCTAAACGAAACATGTTGGGAAGATGTCTTAAATGACATGGATCCAAACCAGTGCCTTGAAAGGATCAACTTCCTGGTAGCCGAAGCATGTTCTAGGCATATTCCCCTAAGAAAGAAGAAGAGCAGGAGTAAACTGGAGAGAAAAAGACGCTCCCTCTACAGAAGACGACGAAGAGTCACTGAGCTCCTCAGAGTGCTAGAATATCTGATACACGAAAGAAGCGCTGACCAGGGAAGTGGAAAACTATCGAACTTAAGCTAAATGACTCTTACAAGAACCAGGAGAGGCATTGAGGAGCTTAAAGCTATTAGTGAAATTGAAAGAAATTCAAAATATTTCTTTTCATATGCCAAAAACAAGGCAAATACCACATCTAGTATCGGGCCCTTACTCAGACAGGATGGGACTTACACAGACGACAACAAGGAAATGAGTGAAATATTGAAATCCCAGTACGACTCTGTGTTTAGTGAACCACTAACGGTCTGAGGATCGACGACCAAATGATTTCTTCATGAATGAGCCTCAAAACTCCATAAATGTATGCCAGATTTCCGACATTACCCTAACTCCGATAGATTTCGAAAAAGCCATTGACAACATGCCTATGCACTCAGCCCCGGGCCCAAACTCGTGGAACTCTGTTTTCATTAAGAACTGCAAGAAACCCCTCTCGCGTGCCCTAATACACTATGGAGGAGGAGCTTGGACATGGTGAAATTCCACAGTCACTTAAAACAACGGATATAGCCCCGCTCCATAAAGGTGGCAGCAAAACATTAGCTAAGAACTATAGACCAATAGCTCTGACATCCCACATCATAAAAATCTTTGAAAGAGTGCTAAGAAGCAGGATTGCAAATCACCTGGATTCCCAAAATCTGCACAATCCAGGGCAACATGGGTTCAGGGCAGGTCGCTCCTGCCTTTCACAACTACTGGATCACTATGACATGGCCTTGGATGCACTGGAAGAAAATCAGAATGCAGATGTAATATACACAGACTTTGCAAAGGCATTTGACAAATGCGATCATGGCGTAATAGTCCATAAAATACGTGCTAAAGGAATAACTGGGAAAGTGGGGAGATGGATCTTCAACTTCCTAACAAATCGAACACAAAGAGTAGTGATCAACAGAGTTAAATCGGAGGCTGCCATAGTGAAGAGCTCTGTTCCACAAGGCACAGTACTCGCCCCCATCTTATTCCTTATCCTCAAATCAGACATAAACAGAGATATACACCACAGCACCGTATCATCCTTTGCGGATGATACTAGGATCTGCATGAGGCTGTCATCTGCTAGGACGCGGTTAACCTCCAAGAAGATATAAACAAAGTTTTCCAGTGGGCAACGGTAAACAATTGATGTTCAATGAGGACAAATTCCAACTACTCCGTTATGGAAAACTGGAGGAGATAATAACTAGAACAGAGTAATACTACTGACTCCGGCCATACAATAGAGCGGAAAAATAATGTAAGGGACCTGGGAGTAGTAATGTCTGAGGATCTCACTTTCAAGGATCACAACAGTGCCACGATCGCACGTGCAAAGAAAATGAATGGATGGATAATGAGAACTTTCAAAACGAGAGATGCCAAGCCCATGATGATCCTTTTCAAATCACTTGTTCTCTCTAGGCTGGAATACTGCTGTACATTAACATCTCCATACAAAGCAGGTGAAATCGCAGATCTAGAGAGTGTACAGAGATCCTTTACTGCATGTATAAGTTCTGTCAAGCACCTTAACTACTGGGAACGCTTGGAAGCACTTGACTTGTACTCGTTGGAACGCAGGAGGGAGAGATATATCATAATCTACACTGGAAAATCTTGGAAGGAATGGTCCCCAAATCTGCACACAGAAATCACTCCCTACGAAAGTAAAAGACTGGGCAGGCGATGCAAAATGCCGCCAATAAAAAGTAGGGGCGCCATTTGGTACACTAAGAGAAAACACCATAAGTGTCCGGGGCCCAAAACTGTTCAACAGCCTCCCATCAAGCATTAGGGGAATTGCCAATAAACCCCTGGCTGCCTTCAAGAGAGAGCTGGACAGATACCTAAAGTCAGTGCCGGATCAGCCGGGCTGTGGCTCGTACGTCGGACTGCGTGCGGCCAGCAGTAACAGCCTAGTTGATCAGGCCCTGATCCATCGGAGGCCTGGTCATGGACCGGGCCGCGGGGGCGTTGATCCCCGGAATAACCTCCAGGTAACCTCCAGGTAACATCCCTGTGATTCATCTGTGTCTTCAGCTTCCAACTGTGTCCCCTTGTTACTGTGTCCAATCTCTGGAACATCCTGTCTTTGTCACCTTGTCAATTCCTCTCAGTATTTTTGTATGTCGTTATCATGTCCCCCCCCTATCTCTCCTGTCCTCCAGTGTCGTCAGGTTGATTTCCCTTAACCTCTCCTCGTAGGACATACCTCTTAGTTCTGGGACTAGTCTTGTTGCAAACCTTTGCACTTTCTCTAGTTTCTTTACGTGCTTGGCTAGGTGTGGGTTCCAAACTGGTGCCGCATACTCCAATGTGGGCCTAACGTACACGGTGTACAGGGTCCTGAATGATTCCTTATTAAGATGTCGGAATGCTGTTCTGAGGTTTGCTAGGCGCCCATATGCTGCAGCAGTTATTTGATTGATGTGCGCTTCAGGAGATGTGCCTGGTGTTATACTCACCCCAAGATCTTTTTCCTTGAGTGATGTTTGTAGTCTCTGGCCCCCTAGACTGTACTCCGTCTGCGGGTCTTCTTTGCCCTTCCCCAATCTTCATGACTTTGCACTTGGTGGGATTGAACTCCAGGAGCCAATTGCTGGACCAGGTCTGCAGCCTGTCCAGATCCCTTTGTAGTTCTGCCTGGTCTTCGATCGAGTGAATTCTTCTCATCAACTTCACGTCATCTGCAAACAGGGACACCTCAGAGTCTATTCCTTCCATCATGTCGTTCACAAATACCAGAAACAGCACTGGTCCTAGGACTGACCCCTGTGGGACCCCGCTGGTCACAGGTGCCCACTCTGACACCTCGCCACGTACCATTACTCGCTGCTGTCTTCCTGACTTCCTGATCCATTGTAGTGCCTTCCCTGTTATCCCTGTTTGGTCCTCCAGTTTTTGCACTAATCTCTTGTGTGGAACTGTGTCAAACGCCTTCTTGCAGTCCAAGAATATGCAATTCACCCACCCCTCTCTCTCTTGTCTTACTGCTGTCACCATGTCATAGAACTCCAGTAGGTTTGTGACGCAGGATTTCCCGTCCCTGAAACCATGCTGGCTGCTGTTGATGAGATCATTCCTTTCTAGGTGTTCCACCACTTTTCTCCTGATAATCTCCTCCATGATTTTGCATACTATACATGTCAGTGACACTGGTCTGTAGTTTAGTGCTTCATGTCTGTCTCCTTTTTTAAAGATTGGGACTACATTTGCTGTCTTCCATGCCTCAGGCAATCTCCCTGTTTCCATAGATGTATTGAATATTGTTGTTAGGGGTACACATAGCGCCTCTGCTCCCTCTCTCAGGACCCATGGGGAGATGTTATCTGGCCCCATTGCCTTTGAGGTATCTAGCTCACTCAGAAGCCTCTTCACTTCTTCCTCGGTTGTGTGCACTGTGTCCAGCACTTGGTGGTGTGTCCCACCTCTTCGTCTTTCTGGAGCCCCTTCTGTCTCCTCTGTGAACACTTCTTTGAATCTCTTGTTGAGTTCCTCACATACTTCACGGTCATTTCTTGTCTCTCCTCCTTCCTTCCTTAGCCTGATTACCTGGTCCTTGACTGTTGTTTTCCTCCTGATGTGGCTGTATAACAGTTTCGGGTCAGATTTGGCTTTCGCTGCTATGTCGTTTTCATATTGTCGTTGGGCCTCCCTTCTTATCTGTGCATATTCGTTTCTGGCTCTACGACTGCTCTCCTTATTCTTCTGGGTCCTTTGCCTTCTATATTTCTTCCATTCCCTAGCACACTTGGTTTTTGCCTCCCTGCACCTTTGGGTGAACCATGGGCTCATCCTGGCTTTTTCATTGTTCTTGTTACCCTTGGGTACAAACCTCTCCTCAGCCTCCTTGCATTTTGTTGCTACATATTCCATCATCTCATTAACTGGCTTCCCTGCCAGTTCTCTGTCCCACTGAACCCCGTTCAGGAAGTTCCTCATTCCCGTGTAGTCCCCTTTCTTGTAGTTTGACTTCATTCGTCCTGGCCTTCCTGCTTCTCCCTCCACTTGTAGCTCTACTGTGTATTCGAAGCTTAAAACCACATGATCGCTGGCCCCAAGGGGTCTTTCATATGTGATGTCCTCGATATCTGCACTACTCAAGGTGAATACTAAGTCCAGTCTTGCTGGTTCATCCTCTCCTCCCTCTCTTGTAGTGTCCCTTCCTTGCTGGTACATGAAGTTTTCCAGTACCACCTCCATCATCTTAGCCCTCCATGTATCTTGGCCCCCATGTGGCTCCAAGTTCTCCTAATCGATCTCCTTGTGGTTAAAGTCACCCATGATCTGGAGCTTTGCCCTGCATGCATGAGCTCTTCTGGCCACTGCAGCCAGTGTGTGTGTGTGTGTGTGTGTGTGTGTGTGTGTGTGTGTGTGTGTGTGTGTGTTGTGTGTGTGTGTGTGTGTGTGTGTGTATCTAGCATCAGCATGGATAACACCTTTTTTTGAAGGGACTGTGGCTTCTAGTCACCTACTTCTTGATGGTACCTACTGACGACTTGGATTAAATCCTTCAATGACTGCTGCTTCTAGATGCCGGTATATGGATGTACTCGGAATCTCACTGCGGGAAGCTAAGCTTTCAAGATAGGCGGAAATTGGCAAAAAATGTGTCAGTAATTAAAAAATACGGAGTCAAGCTCTTTTTTTTAGAAAATAAGAGGAAGTGGACAGATAAAGGTGGATAATATTCTTTAACAGCTGAAAGCACTATTTTTCAGAACCGTTTTGTTACTGATCAAGAAATCCTGTATATTGCACTAAGCTGTTACGATAATCATGCAGATTATTCAAGGCTGGAAAGAATGGGAAAATAATGTGCATTTCGGCTTTACAGGAGCTTTAGGTAGGGCTCCACTTGAAAGACTAAGCCGGATCTCCAATTCAGCCGAAATCTCGCGCTTAGGAGAGAAACCTTATGACGACATTTTGGTTGACCCTGGTCCACTGAGAGTCACAACTGCTGTGATATGACAGTGCTCCACCACGTACTGAAACGTCGTGCGAGGTTTCGGCTGAAGTGGTTCAGCCACCATGTTGTGACGTTTCACTCTCCCTGGGGCTACAAAACACATGAGAAATGAAAGGTATCCTTTCGCAGTGAATGAGAGAGAGTTTGAGAGGAAAATTAGATCAGAGATAGGAAGAAAATTGTCCTCGTGGGAAAATGTCACCAGTGGGGTACCCCAAGGATCAGTGCTTGCACCATAATATATTCGTTTATGTAAATGAATTCAATGGTTTGAACATTGTTTTACATGATGCAAAACCTGTTTTTAAAAGTTATGAAAATAACTGTAAAAACATACGTAAAAAATATACTAATTAAGGAACTGTAGCGACAGATGGATGGTGGAATTTAATGTATACAAGAAGAATATTGTAATAAAGATCATCATCGAGAGTGATAACAGGTAATGTGACGATCACTAACTGTGTGATAACAGGCAACGTGAATATCACTAACTGTGTGATAACAGGCAACGTGAATATCACTAACTGTGTGATAACAGGCAACGTGAATATCACTAACTGTGTGATAACAGGCAACGTGAATATCACTAACTGTGTGATAACAGGCAACGTGAATATCACTAACTGTGTGTGATAACAGGCAACGTGAATATCACTAACTGTGTGATAACAGGCAACGTGAATATCACTAACTGTGTGATAACAGGCAACGTGAATATCACTAACTGTGTGATAACAGGCAACGTGAATATCACTAACTGTG
>NC_069417.1:29244187-29254187 GCF_026875155.1 Cherax quadricarinatus | reverse complement strand
GTCTTTCATTCTCCTCTCCTTTCTCCCTCAATTCTCCCGGAGCGAGGGAGAAGGGAGTCAATTATCCTTCCCTCCCTCTATTTCCTCCCTCATGACTCCGCGTCAGCAATTGATCGACCTTCTGGGCCACGGGGCGAGTGGCAAGTTTTTCCTCTTGTTCTTGATTCATTTTCCTCTCTCTACCTCTCTTATTTTCTTTTCCCGTCTTTCTTCGTCTGTCTCTAGTTTTCTCACTCTCGGTCTCAGTGGAATGTGAGAAGTGTTGATTTTTTTTGTGTTGACCATGGTGAAAGAGGAGTGTTACTTACTGCTATGTTGAGGTGAACTGTGTTCTTGCTTGAGGCATTGTCTACCAATGTTTGGGTGAGTTTCTCTACACTGGGACTGTCCCAGCGGAACTTTTTGTGGCCTTTGGGAGGAGCTGGTCTGCTTGAAGAATCTGAAAGAGTATACCACGGCTGGTGCTGGTGGAGGTGGTGGTGGTGGTGCTGGAGGTGCTGGTGGTTCTGGTAGTGCTTCTGCTGTGCTGCTGCTGGTGCTGCTGCTGTTGCTGGCGGTGCTGCTGCTGGTGCTGGTGGTGGTGGTGCTGCTACTGGTGCTGCCCCTGGTGCTGTTGCTGGTGGTGCTGCTGGTGGTGTTACTGCTGGTGGTGGTGCTGCTGCTGCTGGTGCTGGTGGTGCTGATGCTGGTGCTGATGCTGCTACTGGTGCTGGTGCTGCTGCTGCGATGAATTTCGAGTCACTAGTTGCCAGCTTCCAAGCTTACACCGTTCACTAGTTCACTAGACGCAACACACGAGGATAGAAATACGGGTACTGATATCTGTATTGCATTGCCTATCTTTCCCCAGTCTTACTGGAAGTGTTGCTTGAGCTCAATGGTGACTCTCCAGTGGCAAATTTAGAGCCTTCCTGAATGTTGATCTCCGGAGCGTGTCGTATTCCCTCAGTATTTGGCTGTCAGCGATAGTTTGGTCAGGGTTAGATACCCTGTGGGAAGATACTGGGCATCGTGGGCATCCAAACCACATTCCATCTTCACGTAACTCAACATCTTACTGGGAACGATACTCCCAGTAAGATGCCCCTAGCCGGCGTGGTAGCTGAGGTCTCAGGTAAGGTGAACGCCAAAACAAGAATAATGTGCTCGCTGGTAGAGAGGATTTCACATTTGTAAGTGCTGAGAAACAGTCTCGAATTCCTCACCTAATGAACATCTACTACGCGGATCTTCAGTGTTCAAGATTTACCGGTATGCAAAAGAGAAACAAGACGAGTGTCTCTCCTTGCTGGACGCCGAGCGCGCGTGCGCGCGACCTCAATAAAACTAGCAGAGCAGCAAGAAATATGTCTCATCGCCATCCATAAAAGTCTCCGTTTCTCATTATGACTTAGTATAAGACATATTTCTTCTTCTTCCAGTTTAACGAGTCTCATTTGTCTGTCTGGTTCCTGTGACGTCTGGAGGGGGGGGTAGTGGTGACGTCTAGGGGGTTGTGGTGACGTCTAGGGGGTAGTGGTGACGTCTAGGGGTAGTGGTGACGTCTAGGGGGTAGTGGTGATGTCTGGGAGGCAGTGGTGACGTCTGGGAGGTAGTAGTGACGTCTGGGAGGTAGTGTTGACGTCTGGGAGTAGAGGTAATGTCTAGGGGTTTTAGCGAAGTCTGGGGAGTAGTGGTGACGTCTGGGGGATAGCGGTGACGTCTGGGAGGTAGTGGTGACATCTGGAAGGTAGTGATGACGTCTGGGAGGTAGTGGTGACGTCTGGTAGATAGTGGTGACCCCTGGAGGTGTCGTGGTGACGCCCGGGGAGGTAGTGATGGCATTTGGGAGGGTAGTGGTGACTCCTTGGGGGTAGAGGTGACGTCTTGGAGGTAGTGTTGACGTCAGACGGAAATTTGTTGACGTCTGGGGTAGTGGTGATGTCGGGGTATTTATTGAAGTCAAAGGGGGTAGTGGTGACGTCTGGGGTGGTGGTGATATCTGAGAGGTAGTGATTGGCATTTGGAAGGGTAGTGGTGACGTCTGGGAGGGGTTTGGTGACATCTGGGATGTAGTGATGTCACTTGGGAGGGTATTTGGTGACGCCCTGGGAGTATATAATAATATATATATTATATATATATATAAATATATATTTTATAATAAAATATAATTAATAATATATAAAATATATATATAAAATATATAAAAAGTAGTCCCGGGAATAGGCAGAACTTGCGCTCTGGCTTAAAAGCAACGTTCATTTTGGGCCATATAGGACAAGTGAAAATTTGTTATGCAATAATTTTCGCCAAAACCATTCTGAACCTAACAAAAAAAAATACATTTGATTGTGTTTGTTTTAGTATTAAATTATTGTAAACGTATTAAAATATATTTAGTTGGGTTAGGCAAAAAATAAATTGTTCTTGTTATAATAAGGATAGGTAAGTTTCTAAGATGTTTTTGGGTGCAAACTTAAAATTTTTTACATGAACATTAATGAAAAAAATATATCTTTAAACGTATAAGAGAAAATTTCAGAAAGGACTTAATTTTAAATGATTTCTTGCTAACTGACCATTTTAACATATTCGGCACGACATATATATATGTTATGGAATTTATATATAATATATATATATATAATATATATATATATAAATATAAATATATAAAAAATATATATATATATAAATATATATATATATATAATATATATACCTGCGGTTAATTTAAATTTTTTTAAAAAATAATTTTTTTTTTGCGAATGAATAAAATTTTTTTCCAGAACACAGGTGGTTCATCGAGGGTGGTTCAGGAGCGGGGAATACGCCTGAGCGTAGGAAGTGCTGCTTCAACGGAGCTTCACGACGCAACATCTTCCAGTGAAGAAAGGGTCGTTTAAGGTTTCGCGACCCAGGATTTGTCGGGTGGGTTTCAGGAAATATTGGATGGTTGAAGGGAAAACGCACTTGGAAAGGGTTTGGCAAACCCATATTGAAAAGTCATGTAGGAGCCCAGGAGCCCTGCCTTGTCCTGCTCGGTGTAACAGGAACGGAGCGGGAACTGAGAGGGAAGGCTTGCGCCTAGCGCCTACGTCCGCGGGCTACGTTACGTCACAGCTGGCCACGGAGCCTAGGTAGGAAGGGAGCCTATGTATAACATAGCTGGTACTATCTACAGTACTACATAAGTAATTATCTAGGAAATCAGTGACACCTACTGACAGATCACTAGTCGTTGACCGTATAGCGGGTCCGATACTTTTAACAGTTCTAGTGAAACCCAGCAGAGGGATACCTGGTGAAACTGAGCCTGTGACCGAGTACAAGGGGTACCGTGAAAAATGAAACCTGTGACCCGAGTACAGGGTTTCCTGGTGAAACTGAACCAGTGACCGAGCACAGGGATACCTTGTGAAACTGAACCAGCGACCGAGCACAGGGATACCTGGTGAGACTGAACCAGCGACCGAGCACAGGGATACCTAGTGAGACTGAACCAGCGACCGAGCACAGGGATACCTAGTGAGACTGAACCAGCGACCGAGCACAGGGATACCTGGTGAGACTGAACCAGCGACCGAGCACAGGGATACCTAGTGAGACTGAACCAGCGACCGAGCACAGGGATACCTGGTGAGACTGAACCAGCGACCGAGCACAGGGATACCTGGTGAGACTGAACCAGCGACCGAGCACAGAGATACCTGGTGAGACTGAACCAGCGACCGAGCACAGGCTCAAGCAACGACTATATATGCAAGATGTGTAGAGTGCACCCACTTGTACGCTATGACAGACTACCATAACACTTGATACCACGAGCCTCTGTGAATGGCACTCTCTGTCTGTCTGTCGCTGTTCATACCGGACACAAGTGTTTGTTCCGAGGTTGTAAACAAACAACAGCGGTCTGAGATGATATGAAATACCGAGATTTGTGAAATAAGACTCCCAAAAAGCAATTCGTGAAGAAAAGTGTCCTTGGTAAAGTACACACATGGTCTGGAATAATATCGATCCAGACCATGGAGCTGAACTCTTCTCCAGGCTGAGGGGCTGACCCAACCATGGAGCTGAACTCTTCTTCAGGCTGAGGGACTGACCATCTTTCTCCAGACCATGGAGCTGAAAATCTTTTCCAGGCTGAGGGACTGACCATCTTTCTCCAACCATGGAGCTGAACTCTTCCCAGGTTGAGGGACTGACCATCTTGCTCCAACCATGGAGCTGAACTCTTCTCCAGGCTGAGGACTGACCAAACTTGCCCAGACCATGGAGCTGAACTTTTCTCCAGAAAGAGGGACTGACCATCTTGTTCCAGACCATGGAGCTGAACTCTTCTCCAACTGAAGGACTGACCAGTTGCTCCAAACCATGGACTGAACTCTTCTCCAGACTGGGAAAGGGCTGACCATCTTGCTCCAGACCATGGAGCTGAACTCTTCTCCAGGCTGAGGGACTGACCATCTTGTTCCAGACCATGGAACTGAACTCTTCTCCAGGCTGAGGGACTGACCATCTGCTCCAGACCATGGGCCCGAAGTCTCTTTCCCGGGTGAGGAAATGACCACTTCAAATACTATTTTCTCGTTTCGCTCACGTGGTCTGGTCGTTGATACCATTAAGTTGATACCATTAGGTTCAGTATTAACACAAACTTTGTCACATCCAGGTGACAAACTGCTTATTAGTTTTATTAATTCTCTCAGCCAAAGGGATCATATTACAGTTCTTCCCTCCCCCCACCAACCAAAATTTCTGACAGCTGGCTCACTCGCCTTCTTGTGGGGGGGTCGCGTCTCGGGTTTCCCGACCCTCAACTCTTGGGCTCTTAGACTCTTGGGTCTATCATCCTTATTCTATAAGCTGGGAATAGACTGTGGCCGCCACTTGCTCATCCAGATTCTTCCCTCCAGACTGTGCGACTGCAGATGTGGATTCACCCTGTCACATGCATACATCCGTCCGTCTCAGGGCTGGTCAGCAGGGAGGTACCGCTGGTCAGCAGGGAGGTACCGCCGATCGCAGAACTCCAGACAATCTCAACAGGTACAGGGATGAATTAACTAAAGTATAAAGAGCACTTGTCAGTGCTCAATAATAACCCACATGAAGATTGAAACTCAGGAAATTAATTGGTCTGTATATGTGGACCCCCGCTAGAAACCTCTTCAGCAAAAACAGTGATTATGTATTAGTGAGGTGAAAGTGTTGAACGATGATGAAAGTATTTTCTTTTTTGGGAATTTTCTTTCTTATTGGGTCACCCTGCCTCGGTGGGAGACTGCCAACTTGTTGAATAAAATATATATATATATATATATATATATATATAAATATAATATATATAATATATAATATATATATATATATATTTTATAAAAAAAATTGTGTGTGTGGGTTGTGTGTGTGTGTGTTTGTGTGGTTGTGTGGTGTGTGTGTGTGTACAAAAGGCTGGAAAATAAATTGAAAGGAATTATTTTCAACAGTGATAAAGAATAGGAGTGAGACTTGGTCGTGTGGTGAAGAGCTTTCAGAGTATGTGTCAATGTTGCCCCGGAGGACGTGAGAAATGTGTCAGTGTTGCACGGAGAAAGTGAGAATGTGTTTAGTGTTGCACGAGGACGTGAGAATGTGTCAGTGTTGCACGGAGGACCCTGAGAATGTGTCATGTGCACGGAGAACGTGAGAATGTGTCAGTGTTGCACGGAGACGGAGAATGTGTCAGTGTTTTCACGAGGACGTGAGAATGTTCAGTGTTGCAAAGGAGAAAGGAAATGTGTCAGTGTTGCACGGAGGACGTGAGAATGTGCATGTTGCAACGGAGGACGTGAGAATGTGTCAGTGTTGCACGGAGGACGTGAGAATGTGTCAGTGTTTGCACGGAGGACGTGAGAATGTGCATGTTTGCACGGAGGACGTGAGAATGTGTCATGTTTTCACGGGGGACGTGGAAGTGTCAGTGTTGGGACGGAGACGTGAGAATGTGTCAATGTTTGCACGGAGGACGTGAGAATGTGTTTAGTTTGCACGGAGAACGTGAAATGTGTCAGTGTTGCACGGAGACGTGAGAATGTGTCAGTGTTGCACGGAGGACTTTAGAATGTGTCCAGTGTTGCACGGAGACGTGAGAATGTGTCAGTGTTGCACGGGGACGTGAGAATGTGTCAGTGTTGCACGGAGGACGTGAGAATGTGTCAGTGTTTGCACGGAGAAAGTGAGAATGTGTCAGTGTTGCACGGAGGACGTGAGAATGTGTCAGTGTTTCACGGGGGACGTGAGAATGTGTCAGTGGTTGCACGGGGGACGTGAGAAGTGTCAGTGTTGCACGGGGGACGTGAGAATGTGTCAGTTGCACGGAGGACGTGAGTATGTGTCAGTGTTGCACGGAGGACGTGAGTATGTGTCAGTGTTGCACGGAGGGCGTGAGTATGTGTCAATGTTGCACGGAGGACGTGAGTAAAGTGTCAGGTTGCACGGAGGACGTGAGAATGTGTCATGTTTTCAACGGAGGACGTGAGTAAAGTGTCAGTGTTGCACGGAGGACGTTAGTATGTGTCATGTTGCACGGAGGACGTGAGTATGTGTCAGTGTTGCACGGAGGACGTGAGTATGGTCAATGTTGCCCGGGGGACGTTTAGTATGTGTCAGTGTTGCAAAGGGGGACTGAGAATGTGTCAGTGTTTGCACGGGGGACGTGAGAATGTGTCAGTGTTTGCACGGAAGACTGAGAATGTGTCAGTGTTGCACGGAGGACGTGAGTAGTGTCAGTTTTTGCACGGAAAACGTGAGAATGTGTCAGTGTTGCACGGGGGACGTGAGTAAAGTGTCAGTGTTTTCACGGAGGACGTGAGTATGTGTCAGTGTTGCCGAGGACGTGAGTATGTGTCAGTGTTGCACGGAGAAGTGAGTAAAGTGTCAGTGTTGCACGGAGAAGGAGTATGTGTCAGTGTTGCACGGAGGAAAGTGAGTATGTGTCAGTGTTGCACGGAGGACTGAGTATGTGTCAGGTTGCACGGAGGACGTGAGTATGTTTCAGTGTTGCACGGAGGACGTGAGTAAAGTGTCAGTGTTGCACGGAGGACGTGAGTAGTGTCAGTGTTGCCCCGGAGGACTTGAGTATGTGTCAGTGTTGCAAAGGAGGACGTGAGTATGTGTCAGTGTTGCACCCGGGGGACGTGAGTAATGGTCAGTGTTGCACGGAGGACGTGAGTATGTGTCAGTGTTGCACGGGGGACGTGAGTATGTGTCAGTGTTGCAAAGGAGGACGTGAGTATTGTCAGTGTTGCACGGAGGACGTAGTAGGTGTCAGTGTTGCACGAGGAAAATGAGGGATGTTCATGTTGCACGGAACGTGAGTATGTTCAGTGTTGCATGGAGGGCTGTCTTTAGACGTGAGAAAGTGTCAGTGTTGGACGAACTAAATTATCAAATGAGCAAACTTTAAACAGGATTTTGTTTTTTGCATAATTCCCGGGATCTTTTTTTGACGGGATCAAAGCCGCAAAAATTTAGAAGACGAGCTCAATTATTAAATTCCTGGGGAGAGTTGCTTCTGAAGCCCCTCAATTCTAGATAAATGCGTGGGTGAAGTTTTTGAAGTCCCCCAGAACATGAAAAAAATGCTGAGGGTGAATATTTTGAAGTCCCCTGAACATGATAAAATGCTGTTGGTGAGTTTTTGAAGTCCCCCAGAACTGATAAAATGCTGTGGGAAGTTTTTGAAGTCCCCAAACATGATAAATCTGGGTAATATTTTTGAAGCCCCCCAGAACGGAAAAATGCGAGGGTGATTTTAAGTTCCCAGCTCATGAGATCAATGCAAAGAGTGACGTTTTTTTTTTGAAGTTCCTCAGACTTGTTCATTACCAGCGCGATGGATCTGACGAATATGAAGGCTCTGGTGAGTGCAGTTGGGTAACCACTAGACTGATACTGCAGAAACTAAGCTGACGTTAACCACCCTTCACATGCTGGGCCTTGATGCGGTTGAGGGGCTCTTGATCTAATGACTTAACGGGGCACTCCCTTTCCTCAGATCAAACCCGTGATTATCCCCCAACCCTTTCCCTTTTCTAGGTGCTGCATGAGTAGTAGTAGTAGTAAGACTACTGCTAAAACTACTACTGCTACTACTACTTCTATTACTACCAATAATAATAATAATAATAATAATAATAATAATAATAATAATAATAATAATAATAATAATAATAATAATAATAATAATAATAAGAATGACACAAAAAAGGTTTCTACTGATGCCTTTCTGTACCGTACTGATAAGCTTTTGTTATGCCTGGAAAACATCGAACTGCGTCAGCAGCTGTTGTTGTGGCTACGTATTCTCGCGTCATCTCTCTCCCACAGTAATTACGCTGGCGGCTTCGCGAGCCATCTGAGAATGATATATTATCCCCATTAAATTCCTTCATCATGTGTTGAGGATAGAGGGCGCTCAGACGTAAACCCAGCGGGAACTTTTTTAAACTTCAGAAATCTTCTATAGTCACCGTAAAATAGCTTTAGGAGAGTTCTGGTTACTGGGTTAGTAGCAGTCAAGGTGTGGTGGTCATGTTCCTGCCATACTCACAAACATATTGATTCATGAAATTGTAATGACTCAATTGCAAACAAACCATACCACGGGTGGGGTTTAAACCCGCGATCAGAGTCTCAAAACTCCAGACCGTCGCGTTAGCCACTGGGCCAGCTAGCCACAATAAGATTCATGCAACTAGGTATATTTCTACACAATAGGAAGGTTAGGATAGGCACCACTGTGGTGCCTATGGTGTAGAAATGTACCTAGTTGGATGAATCTTATTGTAACTAGTTGGTCCAGTGGCTAACATGTCGGTCTGGAGTTTTGAGACTCTCTGATCGCGGGTTCCAACCCCACCCGTGGTATAGTTTGTTTAGATATTGATTATTCTAAAGTAAGGTGTTTAACATGTGAAATTATTCCTTCGTGGAAGATGGTACCTGTGAGTGACGTCGATAACTTGTCAGCCAGTAGGTTAGGTTCTACTTCTGTGTGGACAAATCGTAATATATAACTTTGCACAAGTGGTGAGGAGAATCAAATCTGGTACAGGGAAATACGAGATCCCAGCATCAAGCCATTAGACATAAGTCTGGTATCGATATGCTGATGACATTGTCACAGACGAGCTTCCTCCAGGCAACATTGTAGATAACCCCGCACTGGATCGCTAAATTTCTCTTCGGGTTCCTTCCATAGACAGTAGGTACGAACATCTACCAAAGCTTCGCTCCTGTAAAATATACCGCCATTGCTCTTCTTGGGGTGGCCTCTACAGAACTCATGTTCTCTACGTTAACCACAGCAGCATGTTCCTCGTCTCGTGCACCTCACACACCATGTTACTGGTGTTTAATATGTGAAACTGTGTGTGTGTGTGAAACGCGGGAGGTTCGAGCCTCCATAAGGGACTTAAATCCTCAAACCTCCCAGACGACACTGGAGAGTATAGCGAGCCGACCACAGTGACGGGTCATCATTTTAAGAACCCCTAGAGTTGCGACATTGCAACACACCACTATATCAGCAGCATTAGTGTCGAAGTCGATGCCACACGCAACTCAAGACACCTGTGTTGCATGTGCCACAGAATGTGCAATTAATTTGGCTTTACTATAAATTTTAAAACGATGGATCTTGATTGCATTAGAGTTGCTGCAGACAAGTTTCCAGACTTCCAGACTCATCTGGACGAATATCAACTTTTGTGAAGGATTAACACCGCCTCAGTAGTTCCTTAGTCTTTAACCAAAAAAAATTAATGTTCGCCTAACTTTTCCTATTGCAGAAATGGCTCGGTGATTTTCTCTCATTTATAATCACTAACTCCCGTGGTGAACGATATCTTTTGAAAGTAAAATTGTTTCAGAGAGTGAACGAATTGCTTGTTGATGTAAACCACAGTCTACGGGTGGTAAGAGAAAATTACGAGCAGCAAAAGGAGACCTTTATCGGCACGTGGTTTCT
>NC_069417.1:29191687-29239187 GCF_026875155.1 Cherax quadricarinatus | reverse complement strand
ACTACACCCGTAAACAATCTCACTACATCCGTAAACAATCTTACTACATCCGTAAACAATCTCACTACACCCGTAAACAATCTTACTACATCCGTAAACAATCTTACTACATCCGTAAACAATCTCACTACACCCGTAAACAATCTTACTACATCCGTAAACAATCTTACTACATCCGTAAACAATCTCACTACACCCGTAAACAATCTCACTACATCCGTAAACAATCTCACTACATCCGTAAACAATCTCACTACATCCGTAAACAATCTCACTACACCCGTAAACAATCTTACTACACCCGTAAACAATCTCACTACATCCGTAAACAATCTCACTAACATCCGTAAACAATCTCACTACATCCGTAAACAATCTTACTACATCCGTAAACAATCTTACTACATCCGTAAACAATCTCACTACATCCGTAAACAATCTCACTACATCCGTAAACAATCTTACTACATCCGTAAACAATCTCACTACATCCGTAAACAATCTCACTACATCCGTAAACAATCTCACTACATCCGTAACAATCTTACTACATCCGTAAACAATCTTACTACATCCGTAAACAATCTCACTACATCCGTAAATAATCTTACTACATCCGTAAACAATCTCACTACACCCGTAAACAATCTTACTACATCCGTAAACAATCTTACTACATCCGTAAACAATCTCACTACATCCGTAAACAATCTCACTACATCCGTAAACAATCTCACAACCCCCGTAAACACTCTCACTACCCCCGTAAACACTCTCACAACCCCCGTAAACACTCACAAACCCCGTAAACACTCTCACAACCCCGTAAACACTCTCACAACCCCCGTAAACACTCTCACAACCCCCGTAAACACTCACAAACCCCGTAAACACTCTCACTACCCCCGTAAACACTCACAACCCCGTAAACACTCTCACAACCCCCGTAAACACTCTCACAACCCCCGTAAACACTCTCACAACCCCCGTAAACACTCTCACTACCCCCGTAAACACTCACCATCCCCCGTAGACACTCTCACTACCCCCGTAAACACTCTCACTACCCCCGTAAACACTCACCATCCCCCGTAAACACTCTCACTACCCCCGTAAACACTCTCACTACCCCCGTAAACACTCTCACTTCCCCCGTAAACACACTTACTACCCCCGTAAACACTCTCACAAACCCCCCGTAAACACTCACCATCCCCCGTAAACAC
This sequence comes from Cherax quadricarinatus, assembly GCF_026875155.1. NCBI lineage: Eukaryota > Metazoa > Arthropoda > Malacostraca > Decapoda > Parastacidae > Cherax > Cherax quadricarinatus. The sequence goes on along the minus strand of NC_069417.1, from coordinate 29,237,961 downwards.
ACTCACTACCCCCGTAAACACTCTCACTACCCCCGTAAACACTCTCACTACCCCCGTAAACACTCTCACTACCCCCGTAAACACTCACCATCCCCCGTAAACACTCTCACTACCCCCCGTAAACACTCTCACTACCCCCGTAAACACTCTCGCTACCCCGTAAACACTCACCATCCCCCGTAAACACTCTCACTACCCCGTAAACACTCTCACTGCCCCCGTAAACATTCTCACTTCCCCCGTAAACACTCTCACTACCCCCGTAAACACTCTCACAACCCCCGTAAAACACTCTCACTACCCCCGTAAACACTCACTTCCCCGTAAACACTCTCACTACCCCCGTAAACACTCTCACTACCCCCGTAAACACTCTCACTTCCCCCGTAAACACTCTCACTACCTCCGTAAACACTCTCACTTCCCCTGTAAACACTCATCCCCCTCCGTAAACACTCTCACAACCCCCGTAAACACTCTCACCACCCCCGTAAAACACTCCCCCCCTCCCCCCGTAAACACTCACTACCCCCCGTAAACACTCACTACCCCCCGTAAACACTCACTACCCCCCGTAAACACTCTCACCGGTCTCTTCCTTTGGATCACCATGATGAGATCCCTGGTAAGGAGAAGGAAGGAAGAGGGTTGAGGCTGGACGGAAAATGATTGAGTAGGAATGTGGAGTAGGAAGAAGTGGAGGGGAAGGAAGAAGAGGAGGGGAAGGAAGAAGTGGAGGGGAAGGAAGAAGAAGAGGGGAAGGAAGAAGAGGAGGAGAAGGAAGAAGAGGAGGGGAAGGAAGAAGAGGAGGAGAAGGAAGAAGAGGAGGAGAAGGAAGAAGAGGAAGAGGAGGAGGAAGACGAGGGAGACGAAAAAAAATATTAATGCATTATCGAGTTTTGGCGTGACTATAGTAATGAATATATGTATTTCCTGTGATATTTTCTATTATTCATCATTATTTATATTCAGGTGACATCCCACATGATCAAGGATACATACACTGGTATACAAGCAAGGATGTATGCGTGTATGTATACGCTGCGGGTGTTGGGGAAGGTCGAGGTAGATGGCGTCTCTGGAGGCTTGTGGGGGACGATGGAAGTGCTGGTGTGCTAGCTGCTGGGTGCTTGCCAGGGCGGGAGTTCTCGGTTCTCTTTCAGCACTACCCCTGTCATCCTCTGTCAGAACTATCCCTGTCATTATCATCTGTCAGCACCACACCTGACATCATCTGTTAGAGCCACCACTGTTATCCTCTGTCAGAACCAACACTGTTTTCCTCTGTCACCACCACCTCTGTCATCATCTGTCACCACCACCTCTGTCATCATCTGTCAGAGCTACCCCTGTCATCCTCTGCCACTACCACCCGTCATCATCTGTCAGCACAACCTCTGTGATCATCTGTCAGCACCACCCCTGTCGTCATGTCAGCACCACCCCTGTCATCATCTGTCAGCACCACCCCTGTCATCATGTCAGCACCACCCCTGTTATCATCTGTCAGCACCACCCCTATCATTATCTGTCAGCACCACCTCTGTGATCATCTGTCAGCACCACCCCTGTCGTCATGTCAGCGCCGCCCCTGTCATCATCTGTCAGCACCACCCCTATCATCATCTGTCAGCACCACTCCTGTCATCCTCTGCCACTATCACCCCTGGCGTCCTCTGCCAGGAAGGCTACTTTTCACTCGACAGAAGATTAATGAAGCACATAGCGGGCGAAACATGACCGCAATAAACGTCCCATTAGTTAGTGTAGCGTCCTTAACATATTGTATTGTCAGTAACTTTCCCAGTAGTTATGTATTTATGAGGTTACAGAGAACGCTGGAAAAGTGACGCTGGAAATAGTGTAAAGTGGGAGAGGATGTTTAAGAGGTATGTATTTAATTTTGAAGGTGGATATGGTGAATGTTAATCTGTGTGAGGGTGTGTGAGGCTGTGTGAGGCTGTGTGAGGCTGTGTGAGGCCGTGTGAGGCTATGTGAGGCTGTGTGAGGCTGTGTGAGGCTGTGTGAGGCTGTATGAGGCTGTGTGAGGCTGTGTGAGACTGTGTGAGGCTATGTGAGGCTGTGTGAGGCTGTGTGAGGCTATGTGAGGCTGTGTGAGGCTGTGTTTACTACGTGAGTCTGTGTGTGTGAGGCTCTATGTATGCTGTGTGAGGCTCTGTATGTTCAGTGTTAGGCACTGTTTCATGCGTTAAGCTCTGTGTCATGTGAGGCACTGTGTAAAGCTGTATTTGCTATGTAAGGCTCTGTGTGCTGTGTATGGATCTGTGTACACTGGGGAGGCTCTGTGTCATGAGAGGCTCTATGTCTGCTGTATAAGGCTCTATGTTGCGCGAGGCTCTGTGCTGTGTGGCGCTGTTTGTCGTGTGAGGAAGTCGGATATAGAGCCGTGGAAGGCCACGGCCCTACATCCGGCTCGAATGTAGAGCCTAGGTCTTCCTGGTGTACCATGGGTATTCTGTATCCTTCTATTGTTCCATTAATAGTATATAGCATCAAAAAAACTGGTGAACAAGACACATCACCCAGGTATCTTCACCATCGAGACGTTTCGCCGTGGTTACATACAAGATCCTGTGCTGAAGGGCAGCAGCATTTAACTTGGAAGGCAGCAACATTAACACGGAGGACAGCAGCCTTAATATTGAGGCCAGCATCAACAGCATGAAGGTGCAGCAGCTGCCGTTTTCAAGGGAAATCTTGTCAACACTTTCTGCCGTCTAAATCCCCCTGACCGGATGTGCAAGGCCACAACAATAACGTAGAATGCTAATTAGGCTTGATCTAAGACACTCCTAACTTGAGCTGGTTATTCTATTCTTTATTTCTTTTAAACCTTCCTTATTCCTAGCACATGTACTTTTTACCTCTTATTCCCTTAAATCATGTGATGGCAGATTTGTCATGGGTGATTCATGTGATATTCAATATTTATTGAGTCAACTTCGATCTCTCACAATCATTTTAAGAAGATTACTATAGTTAAATGGGGATAAAATGAATTCAGTAACTAGTTAGCCTTCACGTTGCAAAGGAAGCACTGACGGGAAAAAACGTTTCGCTCTCTGCACAGCTGAGTCAAGTCGTGTTAGAGTTGCATACAGAGTAAAACATTTTTCTTTCCCTGTGAAAGCGTGTCTTGGGTGTGTGTCGAGCACTGAGGATAAGCCTGGTGTGTGGTACTTACCGTCGGTGGGGTGAGGAAAGCTGCGCTTCAGTTCGACACAGAGCTGGTAGCGAGCTGCCAGCACTGTCTCCAGGAGGCTGGTGGAGTCTTCAAGCTCAATCCCGCTCCAGTTTCCCCATCCCAACAACTGGTCCTGTAAAGAGGAGAGAGAGAGAGAGAGAGAGAGGAAGAGAGAGAGAGAGAGAGGGGGAGAGAGAGAGAGGAGAGAGAGAGAGAGAGAGAGAGAGAGAGAGAGAGAGAGAGAGAGAGAGAGAGAGAATGGAAATATTGAGAGGTAGAGTGGGAGGGAGAAAAAATGAGAACCGTAAGTGTTCATCCTCTAATTGTCACTGAAGCAAGGAAAGGGAAGCCAGGCTTATTTATATCGTGCCGAATATGTAAAACTTGTGATTTTGGATTCAATAGCAACGCTCTTCTTGCCGAATAAGGCAAGCGAAAATCCGTGTATGCAATAATTTCGCAAAAATCATTCTGAACCTAACGAAAAAAATATATTTTACTGTGTTTGTTTAGTATTAAATTATTGTAAACAAATCTAAAATATATTTAGTTGGGTTAGGCTAAAATAAATTGTTCTTGTTATAATAAGGTTAGGTAAGTTTTCTAAGATTCTTCTGGAGCAAAATTTAAATTTTTTACATTAACATTAATGAAAAAATATATCTTTAAACGAATAAGTGAAAATTTTAGAAAGGACTTAATTTTAAATGAGTTCTTGGAATTGGCCAGTTTTAATATTCGGCACGACATATATTAATATATATTATATATATTATATATATTTTATATATATATATTATATATATATATATTTTATATATTATATATATATATTATTATATATATATAATAAATTCAGACGTATATCGTGGGAATAACAGTAACGTTGTAATCTGTTTACTGCGTTATTGAGGTCACACTTCTCGTGTATTTACTCTGTGGGGAAAATAAATGTGTTTTTAATCCCTGTAAATTTCCAAACTGGGTAGAGACTGTTGGTACTGGAATAGTGTGTAAATATCGAGAAGGTGGAAGTAAACGGCACGTACATGTAATGGATATTTATGTTTACGACAACGTTTCGCCCACGTAGTGGGCTCTATTGTGTCAGTAAAGAATATATGATACAGAGGAGTATATATATTGCAAGATGTTCAGTGTGTACGCCCTGCGGGGTGCAAACCGTGTGCACTGCAGTGTGTACAGTGTGTTCTTTGCAGGGTGTACACTGTACACTGCAGCTAACATGAAGCTACCTTGGTTCTGTGTAACAGTGTTGATGGTAAGTGTTAGTAGTGGTGATAAATGGTAGTGTTAGTTGTGTTAATAAGTCTTGGTATTATTAGTGGTGGCGATAAGTTTAAAAGGACAGTATTCAAAATAAAGTTACTAGTAATGGCAAATCAATTGATCAACAAAGATAGTAGAGGGCAACGAGTGACTAGCTCCCTTAAGGTTTACTATACAAATAGTAGGAGTCTAAGAAATAAGATAGATGAGCTAAGATTACTTGCAAGTGTAGATGATATAGATATTATTGGTATAACAGAGACCTGGTTCAACCTGAAAGATAGAGAAATGCCTTCTGAATGCAACATACAGGGTTATAAACTATTCCACACTGATAGAGTCAACAGGAAGGGTGGTGGAGTGGCGATGTATATCAGAGAAAATTTAAATTGTTGTCTTAGACATGATATAAGATTAGAAACATCGAACACAGAATTTGTTTGGCTACAGTTTCTCGAGGGTCGTGACAAATTAGTTTTGAGTGCGATTTATAGGCCCCCAAACCTTGATAGGGAGGGAAGTAAGCTGTTATGAGACGAAATTCATAAGGCATCTAGATATGAAAATGTTGTGATAATGGGAGATTTTAACTTGAGACAAATTGATTGGAACAATATGACAGGAAATCTTGAGTCTAGTGACTTTCTTGATACGGTTCAGGATTTCCTTTTAGAACAGGTTGTGACAGAACCAACTAGAGGAAACAATCTGCTTGACTTGGTTCTTGCCAACAAAGATTCACTAATGAATAATCTTGAGGTTAATGATGAGCTTGGGGAAAGTGATCACAAATAGTTTCAATATATCATGGAATTACCCAGATAACCGCAATCAAATCTCTGTCCCAAATATTCGCTTGGCCGACTTCATGGGACTGAAAAATTACCTGGGTGGGTTAAATTGGGATGTCCTGACTATGGGTCAGGTAGGTGATCTTGGTTTCCAATATGACGTTTTTCAGAGCATAGTTCTAGCTGCCCAGACAACTTTTGTTCCGAGTAGGGAAATTAGATCTAACAAAAATGATCCCAAATGGATGAACAATAGATTAAAACATCTCATTGTTCAAAAGAGAGGCATGTATAGGCGTATCAAAAAATGAGATGAGCAGTTAAGAAATCAGTATATTCAATTAAAGAGAGAAATAAAGAAAAGAATAAGAAAAGCAAAAAGGGATTATGAGGCTAAGGTCGCAAGGGATTCAAAGACTAACCCAAAAGGGTTCTTTCAGGTATACAGAGGTAAGATTAGAGACAAGATTGGCCCACTTAAGAGTAACTCTGGTTAGATCACTGACAGTGATAAGGATATGTGTGAAATTCTCAATACCTACTTCCTCTCGGTTTTCACCCATGAAAATACTAGCCATATTCCTGAAATAATAGATTATGTAGAACAGGGCGATAATAAACTATGCACGATTGCGGTAACTAGCGACATGGTCCTCAGACAAATAGAGAAACTAAAGCCTAACAAATCCCCAGGTCCTGATGAACTGTTTGCAAGGGTGTTATAGGAATGTAACGAGGAACTTAGCATACCTTTGGCTAATCTTTTTAACATATCACTACAAACTGGCATAGTGCCTGATAAGTGGAAAATGGCAAATGTAATACCTATTTACAAGGCAGGTGACAGGTCCTTGGCTTCGAACTATAGACCAATAAGCCTTACCTCCATAGTAGGAAAATTTATGGAATCAATAATTGCCGAAGCAATTCGTAGCCATCTTGATAGGCATAAATTGATTAATGAATCTCAACACGGTTTTACAAAGGGGTGTTCCTGTCTTACGAATTTACTAACTTTTTTCACTAAGGTGTTTGAGGAGGTAGATCATGGTAATGAATATAATATTGTGTATATGGACTTCAGTAAGGCTTTCGATAGAGTTCCACATCAGAGGCTACCGAGGAAACTTAAGGCACACGGAATAAGAGGAGAATTTTTTCCTGGGTAGAGGCATGGCTGACAAATAGGCAGCAGAGAGTTTGCATAAATGGGGAGAAATCAGAATGGGGGCACGTCACAAGCGGTGTTCCTCAGGGGTCAGTATTAGGCCCGTTGTTGTTCACAATTTACATAAACGACATAGATGAGGGAATAAATAGCGACATAAGCAAATTTGCTGATGACACCAAAATAGGCCATCCAATTCATTCAAATGAGGACACTAGAGCACTCCAGGATGATTTGAATAGACTGATGCAATGGTCGGAGAAGTGGCAGATGCAGTTTAATATAGACAAATGCAAAGTTCTAAATAATGTAGATCTTAATTGCGAAAAGGATTTAGGAGTTCTGGTTAGCAGACAACAGTGCATTAGTGTTCGCAATAAAGCTAACAGAATTCTTGGCTTCATATCTAGAAGTATAAATAATAGGAGTCCTCAGGTTGTTCTTCAATACTATATATCCTTGGTTAGGCCTCATTTAGACTATGCTGCTCAGTTCTGGTCACAGTATTACAGAATGGATATAAATGCTCTGGAAAACGTACAGAGGAGGATGACAAAAGTTGATCCCATGTATCAGAAATCTTCCCTATGAGGATAGACTGAGGCCCTGAATCTGCACTCTCTCGAAAGGCGTAGAATTAGGGGGGATATGATGGAGGTGTATAAATGGAAAACAGGAATAAATAAAGGGGATGTAAGTAGAGTGCTAAAAATTTCCAGCCAAGACAGGACTCGCAGCAATGGTTTCAAGTTGGAAAAATTCAGATTCAGGAAAAATATAGGAAAACACTGGTTTGGTAATAGAGTTGTGGATGAGTGGAACAAACTCCCGAGTACAGTTATAGAGGCCAAAACGTTGTGTAGTTTTAAAAATAGGTTAGATAAATACATGAGTGGGTGTGGGTGGGTGTGAGCTGGACCTGACTAGCTTGTGCTGCTGGGTCTGGTGCCGTGCTCTTTCCTTGAGTGGAGGTGACCAGACTCGGTGGGTCATTGGGCTAATCGGGGGGGACATGTACCTGCTCCGCATGGGTCAGTAGGCCTGTTGCAGTGTTCCTTCTTATGTTCTTATGTTAGCAGTGGTGGTAAGTGTTAGTGTTAGTAGTAGTGATAAGTGTTAGTGTTAGCAGTGGTGGTAAGTGTTAGTGTTAGCAGTGGTGATAAGTGTTAGTGTTAGTAGTAGTGATAAGTGTTAGCAATTGCAATAAGTATTAGTGTTAGCAGTAGTGATAAGGGCAGTCTCTATCACCCATCTTTGTCTTGTTCTCTGATAACTAGTTCAGCATCTGTAGATATAAGACATGTAAGCTCTGATCGAGACATCAACTAAACATCTCACCACGAGTGGTCTCTCCATTCATAATACAGAAGAAACCCCTCGTGGCGAAAAGTTTCCTTAATAAACTTCATGATCCGTATACACACAACTCTCACCTACACCTCGGTATCACCATAACATTTTAGTATCTGTCCATTTGAGAGATTGTCGGTGTATTGATGTACAACACATCGACTCCAGGTTGAGGGACTGATTACCTCATTCTCCTCCTCTCCTTACGCCTTCCTCTTTGTATTGGACTGATGAAGCCACTGTGTGGCGAAACGTTTCCTCAATAAAGATTCCCATATGCTGCATAAGTTTCTCAATCTTCAACTTGTCGGTTTTTCAAACCATTCATCACAACACATGCAGTGTTTGTATCATGCGTTCTGCCTGCATACCGGTGGTGTCCGCTGACAGGGCTGACAACATCTAGCGAAGCTCGCCCTGTATTTGTCAGATCCGCTGTAAGAGAGAGGATGCTCGTCTCCTGAGTTGCCTACTTGACGGTGGTCGTATCTGACTCTAGCGAGGTCCTCGATGGTGTCATTGCTTCTGAAGCGTGATGGTGAGGTCGGTGGAAGCCCTGCAGATGGGGAACAGCGATATCTCGTGCCAACTAGAGCCAAACACAGGGACTCTGACGCAGAAAGTACAGGAGTCTACGTCGTTTCTTGCAAACCTGGAGTTTACCTGGAGAGAGTTCCGGGGGTCAACGCCCCCGCGGCCCGGTCTGTGACCAGGCCTCATGGTGGATCAGGGCCTGATCAACCAGGCAGTTACTGCTGGCTGCACGCAAACCAACGTACGAACCACAGCCCGGCTGGTCAGGTACCAACTTTAGGTGCTTGTCCAGTGCCTGCTTGAAGACAGCCAGGGGTCTATTGGTAATCCCCCTTATGTATGCTGGGATGATTACAAAGGATGATTGTATTACGCAGCAAGCGTAATACAATCGGTGCATATATTATACTCTAAGACACTGACAGTCACATTATAAACATAACGAGCTCTATCCTAATCATCAGATAACAAGACAAAGAAGAGTACGACAAGATAATTGAGGATTACATAACACTAAAAAATAACCGTGAAGAAGAAGAATTCATGTTATTTGGTGACCTTAACTACAAACAAATAAATTAGACACATGTGCAACTCATGTCGGTTCTCTGAACCATTCATCTACAAACAAATAACTGTGGCAGTCAGTGAGGCTGCATCTGTAAGTAAACGGCCGATAGATTACCTTCATATACTGATAGATTTTTCATGCATCAACATGAACGTGAAACCACAAAAAAGTAGATAATATACCGTTAATATTAGACCAAATATTTAGTAGAACAGACGAAAAAAATATTTAACACGAGCCATTTACATTCACTTGGAAAAGAGTGTTGATATTTTCTTGACATTATCGTATGTTGTTAATTATGACTTAGGATGAGACAAAGACGTGTATAAACAGGAATGATTGTTAGGAAGGAAAATATAGTGCTTTAATAAAGCAGATATTTCAGAAAGTGGAATAACATAGAACGAGGGAAAGATGTTAGTAATTTGTACAGTGTGTGTGTGTGTGTGTGTGTGTGTGTGTGTGTGTGTGTGTGTGTGTGTGTGTGTGTGTTGTGTGTGTGTGTGTGTGTGTGTGTGTGTGTGTGTGTGTGTGTGTGTGTGAATATGCAGTACCTCTGGCAGGCTCTGATGACGAGTGATTATTTACTCACCTGAGTGAAGATGTCCTGAGTGGCACAAGGCAGGTAATCAGACGAGTGCGGCTCCCAGCGTCCTTCCAGTCCACAGTAGCGTGAAGCCTTGCCTGACACACACACACACACACATACCAGAAGGAACTGAGTCAGATGTATCTCTGTTTGCTGACGATGTAAAACTAACGTGGAGAATAAAAACAGTTATGGACAAGGAAAGGCTACAGATGGATCTGTACTGTAAGACTGGTCAGATAAGTGGTTACTTGAATTCAACCTAAGCAAACAAAGGCAAAAAAATGAAGACTGAGAAAGAGGCAAAACTTGTGTACTCCATTTAACTAAAATGGTTATAAATGACCATTTTAAGCCAGCGGAAGTCCTCGGTCAGATGACCAAAAGCTCCAACTAAGGGTCATCATCTAAGACTCATAAGAACATAAGAACATAAGAAAGGAGGAACACTGCAGGAGGCCTGCTGGCCCATACTAGGCAGGTCCTTTACAGTTCATCCCACTAACAAAACATTTGCCCAACCCAATTTTCAATGCCACCCAAGAAATAAGCTCTGATGTGAAAGTCCCACTCAAATCCAACCCCTTCCCCCACTCATGCACTTATCCAACCTAAATTTGAAACTACCCAAAGTCCCAGCCTCAATAACCCAACTAGGTAGACTGTTCCACTCATCTACTACCCTATTTCCAAACCAACACTTTCCTATGTCCTTTCTGAATCTAAACTTATCTAATTTAAATCCATTACTGCGGGTTCTCTCTTGGAGAGACATCCTCAAGACCTTATTAATATCCCCTTTGTTAATACCTATCTTCCACTTATACACTTCGATCAGGTCTCCCCTCATTCTTCGTCTAACAAGTGAATGTAACTTAAGAATCTTCAATGTTTCTTCATAAGGAAGATTTCTAATGCTATGTATTAATTTAGTCATCCTACGCTGAATGTTTTCTAACGAATTTATGTCCATTCTGTAATATGGAGACCAGAACTGAGCTGCATAATCTAGGTGAGGCCTTACTAATGATGTATAAAGCTGCAGTATGACCTCTGGACTTCTGTTGCTTACACTTCTTGATATAAATCCCAGTAATCTATTTGCCTTATTACGTACGCTTAGGCATTTGCTGTCTTGGTTTCAGGTTGCTGCTCACCATAACCCCCAAGTCCTTTTCGCAATCTGTATGGCTAAGTTCTACACCATTTAACTTATGAGTACTAAGGTTATGGGCACTCCCAAGCTTCAGAACCTTGCATTTATCTACATTGAACTGCATCTGCCACTTTTCTGACCAAGAATAGAGTTTGTTTAAATCCTCCTGAAGTTCCATAACATCTACGTTTGAATCAATTATCCTACCTATCTTTGTGTCATCGGCGAATTTGCTCATATCACTAGTAATTCCCTCATCAAGATCATTGATATATATTATAAACAACTACGGGCCCAAGACTGATCCCTGTGGAACGCCACTTGTTACAGATTCCCACTCGGATTTAACCCCATTTATGGACACTCTCTGCTTCCTGTCAGTGAGCCATGACTCGATCCACGAGAGCACTTTTCCCCAATGCGTCAGGAAACACTTGTCCTGTTCCCTGACGAACCTTACCTAACCTAACCTAAGTATAACAGTGAAGGCTCGATCCTACGTCCGCTTTCTGGCTAGCAATGATGCAGATTTTTATGGGCGAGAGGTAAATAAAGTTGGAATATTAAAAAGTGTAAAAAATCCACCGAATGAGGTGAAATGAAGTTTCAACTAACTACTTACAACAAATAAATTGATTTTCCAAAGATTATGACAATGTTTCATTGAGGGCTCAGAAAGACACGTGAGCGAAACACTAGGACATGTTTATTAGAAAACGTTTCGGTCCCGGTGCTTGATCACGTACTTCTTCAAAGCACTTGCGGTATCTATTACCGAGGTTTACGTCGATATTCTTATACTCGTTAAATTTTTCTAAAATACTTCGTATGAAAGTTACTGGCTGTTACTGGCACGACATTTCGCTCTGCGTAGAGCTTTAAAGGCCTTTACTCAGGGGGAAACGTTGCCCCAGTGAAAGCTCCCTCTGTAACTCACATCCGGATACTTCAGACCGATGCCTTGTAAGTGATGAAAGAAAGACACGAAGCTAGCTTTTTGCTGAAGTTTAGATGAAAGTCACTTACATGATCAGACTGAAGTCAGAGCTAACCATAACAGACACATCTTTTAACGAGGTTGATCCCCGCTGACGTGAAGTGTCAGGAGAGCCAAGAAAATGTCTCCTGAACATCAAAATGGTATACAATACCGACAGGTTGTTGGGTAAGACACATATGAAAATTGACTCTATTTTCCAAAACTTTCGCCACAAAAGGGGCTCTTCAGTCAATACAAAAAGTAGGGGAGCAGTAGAATTGAAACATGAATCAGTCCTCACCCTTAAAGCGTAAAATTTTGGGGTTTGTCAGTCCCCGGCCGGAAGTTCATTTCCAATCAGGAACTTCCGTAGTCCTGACTAGGGAACTGAACTTCTCCAGGCCGAGGGAGAAACCTAAATTCACGATTTTAAAGGGGTTTGATGGACTGATTACATGTCTTCAATCTCTCTGCTCCTCTATTTTGTTTTCGACTGAAGAAGCCTCTGTGTGGCAAACGTTTCGGAATATAATTCTAACTGTTGCATTTTTGGTTTTTCCTAACAACAAAATTCCCTCGGGGGTCTGGTTTACGTGATGCCCACTGGGGGTGGAATTTTTAAGTCATGTGACGAGCCCCTTTCCTACCTTGGAAGTAACTTCAAATGAAGCAATGAAGACGCTAATTTTATCTGCCAGAGAATAAACAAAAAAGAGAAAACCAGTCTTAATTTGGTTTTACTGCTCGGCTTTCCGAGGGGGGAGGGGGAGGGGTGAAAAAAGGGGGAGAAAAAGGGGAAAAGGGAAAAAGGGAGAGGGAAGTGAGGTTTAAAGAGGGGGAAGGAAGTGGCAGTAGAGGTGATTAATAGCATCACTTGGGGTGGGTGATGGGGGAGGGTTTTGCTTTACTCACTAGGGGAGGGGGGATATGGAAGGGGGTTGCTAGCTACTCACTTTATATGGAAGGAGGAGAGTTGCTAGTCTACTCAATAGAGCGGGGATGATAGAAAGGGGATTGCTATTTACTCACTAGTGGGGGTGAGATGATGGAGGAAGGGTTGTGTTACTCATAGTGGAGGGGGGAAAAGGGGGAGGGTTGCTAGCTACTCACTTGAGGCGGGGTGATGGAGGGGGTTTGTAGTCTACCAAAGGGGAGGGGGAGATTGAGGGGGTTGCTGTCTATTATATGGGGGGGGGGATGATGGGGGGGGTTCTAGTTACTCATTGTAGATGGGATGAGGAGGGGGGTTGCTATTATCCTAGTGGAGGTGGGATGAGGGGGGGGTTTGCTGTCACTCACTAGGGGAGGGGGGATTGGAGGGGGATTGCTAGTCTACTCACTAGGGGGGGGGGTTGAGGAGGAGGATTGCTAATTACTCACTATGGGGGTTGTTGGAAGATTGCAGTCTATTCCTAGTGGATGGGATGAGGAGGAGGGTTGCTAGTCTACTCATAGGGGAGGGGGATGGAGGAGGATTGCTTCTACTCACTATGAGCTGGGATGGGGAGGGGTTGCTAGTCTATCACTGTAAGGGGGATAGGGGGGGAAATTGCTATTTACTAAAAGTAGAGCTGGGATAAAGGGAGGGGGAAATTGCTAGTCTACAGAGTAAGGGGGAGAGGAGGGGGGTTGCTATCTACTCACTTGTAGAGCGGGGTGATGGGGGGGTTGCTAGTTACTCACTAAAGAGGGGGATGATGGAAAGGGTTGTGTTATCACTATAGAGGGGGATGAGGGAGGAGGTTGCTAGTCGCTCAAGTAAGCGGGGGATAGGGAGGGGGGTTGCTAGTCTACTCACTATGGGGGGGGGAAATGGAGGGGGTTTCTAGTCTACTCATTTGTTAGCGGGGATGATGGGGGAGGTTGCTATTACTCATATAGAGCTTGGTGATGGAGGGGGGTTGTAGTCTACCATTGTAGACGGGGGATGATGGGGGGGGTTGCTATCTGCTCACTGTAGAGCTGGATGTGGAGGGGGGTTTTCTAGTTGCTCCATAGAGCTGGAGATGGGGGAGGGTTCTAGTCAAACTCACGTGGAGGGGGAAAAGGGGGGAGGGTTGCTATTTACTCACTGTTAGGGGATATGGGGGGGGGTTTGCAGTCTATCCTAGTAGAGCGGGGATGAGGGAGGAGGGTTGTAGTCTACTAACTTGAGGCTGGGATGTGGAGGGGGGTTCGCTACCATTTAAAGGCGGGGAGATGGGGGGGGTTTTCTATCTACTCACTTTAAGGGGGATGAGGGAGGAGGGTTGTAGTTATCATAGTAGAGTTGGGATGATGGGGGAGGGTTGAGTCTACTCACTTGTAGAGGGGATGATTGGAGGGTTGTAGTCTTCTCACTAGGGAGGGGGTAGGAGGAGGGGTCTAGTTACCACTAAAAAAAGGGGGTAAAGGGGATTGCTATTACTCACTTTAAGCTGGATAGGGAGGAGGTTTAGTCTACTCCTTGTAGAGCGGGGATGGAGGAGGGTTGTAGTCTACCATAGGGGAGGGGGGGTGAGGGAGGGGGGACTGCTGTTACTCATTTGTGGGCGGGGAGGGAGGGGGGTTGCTGTTACTCACAGTAAGCGGGATATGGAGGAGGACTGCTAGTTTACTCACTTGTGGGCGGGGGAGGGGAAAGGGGGTTTAGTCTACTCACTAGTGGGGGGGATGAAAAATTGAGCTACTCATTGTAAGCGGGGATGGAGGGGGTTGTTTACCACTATAGAGCGGGGATGAGGAGGGGACTGCTAGTCTACCATTTGTAGAGTGGGATGATGGGGGAGGGTTTTCTGTCTACTCACTAGTGGAGTGGGATATGGGGGGGATTCTAGTCTATCACTAGGGGAGGGGGGGTGATGGGGGGGGGTTTTGCTGTCTACCATTGGGGAGGGGGGATGATGGAGGAGGGATTGCTTCTACCCCACTATGGGGGGGGATGAGGGAAAAGGGGGGGGTTGCTAGTCTACCACTTTTAAGGGGGATGGGGGGGGTTGCTGTCACTCATTTTAGAGCGGGGATGGAGGGGGGTTGTAGTCTATCCTTGTAGAGTGGGAGGGAAGGGGGGTTCATTCTCATTTGGGACTGGGTGGAGGGGGGTTGCTAGCTACTCACTTGTGAGCTGGGATGGAGGAGGGTTGCTGTTACTCACTTGAAGCGGGGATGGAGGGGGGTTGGAGGACAAGGAACGGGGGGCGTACGTGCCCAGGGCTTTTGCTGGCCAGCAGGTCCCCCCGTCGGCGTCCACGGACTCCCCTTTCCCCTGAAAAGGAAATAACAAATTTATAATAATATATTATTTAATTATATATATATTATATATATAATATATATATATATTATGCTACAACATCTTTTCACTTAAAATTTATCACCCCATAATAATCACTACACAATTACCTTACTAACAAAATTGTCACTCCCCCCATTACCACCCCAATCCTCACTACCACCCCAAGTTAGCTTTCACATACGTACCTTCACCATCATCCCCCCGCGCCCCCTCCACCCCCCCCCCACACTCCAAATCCCCCTCCCCCTCCCTCCTGGGGGAGAGAGGGGGATGTTTTTGGGACTGGTGACATGGTGGAGGGGGTGTTAGTTAGGGTGTATTTTGGGGGGGGTTGAGTAGGCCGGGGAAGGCCTTCCCACGCCTTATCATTTCTTCCCATGGAGATGGAACTGTTGGTGGCTCTTTTTGGGTATGCTGCTGTTGTGTTCCCCTGCTGCTGAAGTCTCCTAAGGCGCTGGAATCGGGGGGCCCCTGGTCTTTTGGGCGACTCCCTAAGGGGGCGGGGGGAGGGGAATCATGGTTCCCCCTTTAAATTTCCCCTCTTTCCCCCTTTTCTCTTACGGGGTTCGGGTATGGCCATTGGGAACTGCCACAATAATGATGACTGTTTCCGTTTGGGAACAATTTTTTAATGGACACGTATTTGTGCAATACCTCATTTCACCACGAATTCTGACTAAAGCACCCACATACTGTGAATATACCGTCATCACCACTTTTACTACATTACACGATCACCCACGTATTTTGCATATACACGCATCCCACGTTTTTCTGACTTACACTCATCACCACGTATATTCGACATATACCGTCACACCACGTATACGGGGATAACACGTTCCCCTGTATTTCTGACATTCACGTCATCACCATATATTGAATATACCTCCCCCCTATACGTGCATAAATTTTCCAAAGTATACTCTGCATAAATCTTAATTATTTCGCGTGTTTTTGTTCACTGGTTGCAGCGAAGCAAATCAATTTTTTCCCACTATGAGATACACTTATTTTTTAGGTCACTACAAGGTTCTCATAGTTTTGGGTTTTGGGTGTGGGGTGTGTGTGTTGTTGTGTGTATTTTTTTGTGTTGGTTTTTTGTGTGTGTGTGTGTGTGTATGTGTTTGGTTTGGGTTGTTTGGGGGTTGTGTGTTTGTTGTTTTGTGTGTGTTGTGTGTATGTTTTGGTGGTGTGTGTGTTTCTGTGTTTTTGTGTTTTTTATGTTTTTGGGGGTTTTGGGTGTGTGTGTGTTGGGTGGTTTTGTGTGTCGTGTAAATGGGGGGTAATCTTCAAAAAATATTTAAATGGCTGCAGTAGAAAAAATCCTACAAAATATCGTCTTTTGATTTTCAATTTTTCGCTCTTACGGGGCCCCAAACCCCGTTCCTTTTTTACCACCGCGGTTTCTCTTCCCCCGGAACTTCACTGGTGTGGTCTCTATATTCGTCTGGTAAAAACCCGGGGGAAAGCCTGTCACATTTTTCTCAAAACTGAATTTCGGGCTGAACATCGGGTGTATGCTCGCTTCAGGGCTTAAACCTCGACTCTTATCTGTTGGGGGGCCCCCCATGCATTAGTAATTATGTGCCTGGGGGGCTTTATCCAACGTATGCTTGTGGCCCCACCCATCAGTTATTATGTGCTTAAAGGGGCTTCATGCTCGATTAGTTTGTTTGGGGGGGGCCCCCTACATCATTATTATGCTCTTAGGGGCCCCATGCATCGTTATGCTGCCTATGGGTTATCTCAATTTCGCTCTTGAGGGGTCTCATTTATCAGATGTTATGCCCTTTTTAGGCGCAGCATCATTTTATGGCTTTTAGGGGGCCCCTTGCTCAGCTTTTTCTGTTTTGGGGGCCCCTGCATCATTTTATTGTTTTTGGGGGCTCATGCACGTTTTTTCTCCTGTTTAGGGGGCCCCACCCCAGTTGTTAGCCCCTGAAGGGGCCCATTAAAAAATTTAATTTTTTACGTGTTTTACGACGGTTACACACCCTCCACCTAGACATTCAACCAGGGGACGGGCAGGTGTAATTTTTACTCCCGCAACCGCCCCGTTTTCCAAAGGAAAAAGTTGGGGCATCATATTGTTAGAGGGAGTACCGGGGGTGCAGGTGCTAGGGATCATGTTCTCACTAAAACAGAACTCGACGTGGAGTGCCCAAATTTATTTCCGTTTTCCCGTTGCTACTTGGAAGTTTGAAATGCAAAAAAATTAAACACTTTCGCTTTCCTCACAACCCCCACACACACAACACCAAAACACACACACACACACACACACACAACACACACACACCACACACCATACACAACCTTTTAGCAATAACGAGCAAGGCTGAAGCTGGGAAGAGGCAATTTGCCCCCTTTTAAATTTCACACAAAAATGGACGATTACTGTTGAATGTCGACTTTTCAGCATTGACCCCGAACACCTAGAAGGATCCGTGGCCTGAGGGGATCCCTAGGTCACTTAGAGGTCTCCCTAGGGCACCTAGCAATCATCCCGAGGTCACCAGCAGGGCACCCGTAGGTCACCAGAGGTCACCCATAGGTTACCTCAGGCACCCGTGGTCACTAGCAGGTCACCAGTAGGTCACCTAAGGTCACCCAGGGTTTTTGCAGGTCACCCAGGAGGTATCTGCAGGTCACCCGTAGGTCACTTGAGGTCCCTAGGTACCTAGGGGTCATCCAGAGATCACCTAGTAGGGCACCCCGTAAGCCACCGTAGGTCACCCGAGGCACTCACGGTCCCCAGCAAAAGGGCCCTATAGCAGGTCACCCAGCAAATACACAAAAAAACCTAAACCCACGAGACTTTACTCCCCCTACTGTTATTGTGGGGCCTTTTTAAATAGTTAAAATATTCCACCTTTTTTCTTCCTTTTCGTCTAATTGGTATTTTTTAAAGCCATACGATATGTGTGATTTATTTTTTTTTTAATTTTAACATACGAGGGACAAAAAAATACAGGGGAAGAGCAGTTGAGTGTATGTGTCTAAATATGGGGGAGTGTTGGTCGGTGTGTATGCAATGTTACACACAACACACACCACCACACAAAACATATAATTATATATATATATATATAAATATTATAATATATATATATTATAATATATATATATATATATTTATATATATATTATTTTATAATAGAACATTGTCTTCATTTCAGGGGCAGGATTCGAACCTGCGCTGTTCGGTACATGTAACTTTACCCTTCAAAACCCAAACCACGTAGTATTGATGCCTTCGAGGGTAAGTGATTTTCCTAATCCCGAGATTAGGATAATAGGACACAAAGGGCACTAGGACTACCAGGAATACCCGGGTACCAGGGAAAACCAAGATCACTGGGGCCACGGGGCACCAAATCATGGGGGCCTCAGGAGCACCAGATCATGGGGCCACCAGGAACACCAGAAACACCAAGATCATGGACCACCAGGGCACCAAATCCCAATTCATGGGGAACCCAGGAGGATAGGTCACCAGGACACTAGGGTCCCAGGGCACCAATCACCAAGAATGGGGCCCCAGGGCCTAGGACCACCAGGGCACCAGAACACCCCAAAATCACGGAAACCCCCAGGAAAATAGGAAACCCCCAGGGGCACCAAAATCACCAGGAACACCAGAACACCAAATCACTGGGGCCACCCGGAAAAACCAGGACCAAGGTCACCAAAATCACTGGGACCCCCATGGCACTAGGGCCACCCGGGGCACTAGAAGCACCAGGGCACCAGAAAACCAAAATTTACGGGGCCACCCGGAGCACCAAAAACCAAGATCATGGCCCCAGGAGCACTAGGGGGCCACCAGAAGCCTAGGGCCACCCGGGGCACCAAAACCACCAAGATCACTGGGACCACCGGGGCATTAGGAAGACCCGGAGCACCAGAAACACCAAAATCACTGGGACCCCCAAACACAAGGGGCCCCAGGGTCACCAAAATCACTGGGCCACCATGACACTAGGACCCAGGACACTAGGACCCCCAAAGGGGACAAGAATCAACAAAAACGGGGCCAACAGAGCGTGGAAACCGGACACCAGAATTCACCAAGGGGCAGGGCCACCAGGAGCACTAGGACCCCCGGAGACCCGAATCACCAAAATCTGGACCTCCAAGCACCCGAATCACCAAGATCACGGGGACCACCCGGGGCACCAAATCCCAAAATCACTGGGCCACCAAGAGCAAGGCCCCCAGGAGCACCAGAATCACCAAAATCCGGGGCCAAAGAGACTAGGGGCCACCAGGAGCCCCGGAGCACCAAGACACTGGGACCCCCATGAAAAAATAGGCCACCCGGGGCCCTAGGGTCACCGGAGCCCAAATCACCGATCACTGGGGACCACCAGGATATTTTGGGGGCCCCGGGAGACCGAAACACCAAAACACTGGACCACCAAAACAGAAGCACCAGGAAACCAGAATCACCCGATCATGGGAACACCCGGAGACCAGGAGCACCAAAACACCCAAAATCATCGGGCACAGGAACACTAGGGCCCCAAGGGGCACCAGGGTCCCAGGACACCGGAACACCAAGACACGGCCACCAAGAGCACTAGGACCACCAGGGTCACCAGGAGCACCGAACACCCAAGATACTGGAACCACCCGACTAGGGCCACCGGATCACCAGAATCCAAGTCACTGGACCACCGGACATTAGGACACCAGGAGCACCCGAATCACCAAGATCCCCGGACCACCCGGACATAGGGCCCCAGGAGCACAGGAGCACCAAAAATTACCAAGTCACGGAACCACCGGAGCACTAGGACCCCAGGATCCCAAATCACCAAAATCACTGGGACCACCAGGAGTTTGCCACCAGGAGCACCAGAATCACCCAAAATCACAGGGACCCCAGGAGCACTAAAACCAACACCAGGAGCACCAAATCACCAAAACAAGGAACAAGGGGCACTAGGGCCACCGGATACCGAAAACCAAGACACTGGGGCCACCGGGGATTGGACCACAGGGCACCAGAATCCCAGTCACAGGGACCCCCAGGGGCACTAACCCCCCCCCAGGGGCACCAGGGGCACCAGAAACCCCAAGATCACTGGGAAACCACCGGAATGGACCCCCAGGGTCACCAGAATCACCAAAATCCGGGACCACTGGAGCACTAGGCCCCCAAGACCAGGGCACTGAATCACCAAGATCAGGGACCCACCAGAAGCCCAGAATCACCAAAGATAATGGGGCCACCCGAAGACCAAAATCACCAAATCAGGGGGCCACCAGGAGCAAAGGTCACCCGATCACCCGGGGCCCGGACCCCCATGATCCTGGGGCCACCAGGGCACCCGAATCACCAAGAAAACCCGGGACCCCCCAGGAGCAACAGGCCACCAAGACTTGGGACCACCAGGGGCAACAGGATCCCATCCCAGGAGCCAGGACCACCAGATCATGGGACCACCAGGGCACCAAATCACCCAAGAACACTGGGACCACCAGGAGCAACAGGACCACCAAGATCTCTGGGACCACCATGAGCACCAGGACCACCATGAGCACCAGGACCACCAGGACCACCAAGATCTCTGGGACCACCAGGACCACCAAGACCACCATTCTGGTAATAAGTTATGTCATCTCATCCTGGTACACGCATTTAATACAGAGATTAAAGAGAGGTAAGAGAGGGTAAAAGAGTGAAAAAGAGTGACGGGAAGAGTGGTAAAAGTGGTAAATGAGACGTGAGAGGGAAAAGAGTGTAAATAGTTGTAAATGAGAGTTGTAAAAGAGTTGTAAAAGAAAAGTTTTAAAAGAAAAGTTAGTTTTAAGAGAAAGTTAAAAGAGTTTTAAAAAAAAAATTAAGAGTTTTAAAAGAGTTGAAAGACAGTTTTAAAAGAGAAATAAAAACTGAATAAGAAAACTAGCGAGAAATTGCTCCTCGCGAGGATTTGACCCGTGACTCTGTGAAGACTCGGCTTGTGACACCCGTGACTCTGTGAAGACTCGGCTTGTGACACCCGTGACTCTGTGAAGACTCGGCTTGTGACACCCGTGACTCTGTGAAGACTCGGCTTGTGGCACCCGTGACTCTGTGAAGACTCGGCTTGTGACAGCCCGTAGTACTCTGTGAAGACTCGGCTTGTGACACCCGTGACCTCGTGAAGACTCGGCTTGTGACACTGTGATTCTGTGAAGACTCGGCTTGTGGCACCCGTGACTCTGTGAAGACTCGGCTTGTGGCACCCGTGACTCTGTGAAGACTCGGCTTGTGGCTGAGGGATTTCTAGAATTCCCAAGTCAGCGTCAACCCACTATACCGCACCGGCTTTAAAAGATTCCATAGACCTCGGGAGATTCGGAAGACCTCGGGAGATTCGGAAGACCTCGAGAGATTCAGAAGACCTCAGGAGATTCAGAAGACCTCGGGAGATTCAGAAGACCTCGGGAGATTCGGAAGACCTCGAGAGATTCAGAAAACCTCGGGAGATTCAGAAGACCTCGGGAGATTCAGAAGACCTCGGGAGATTCGGAAGACCTCGAGAGATTCAGAAAACCTCGGGAGATTCAGAAGACCTCGGGAGATTCAGAAGACCTCGGGAGATTCAGAAGACCTCGGGAGATTCAGAAGACCTCGGGAGATTCAGAAGACCTCGGGAGATTCAGAAGACCTCGGGAGATTCAGAAGACCTCGGGAGATTCAGAAGACCTCGGGAGATTCAGAAGACCTCGGGAGATTCAGAAGACCTCGGGAGATTCAGAAGACCTCGGGAGATTCACAAGGCCTCAGAAGATTCAGAAGACCTCAGGAGAATCGCTCAAGTAGTGTATATTCTGGACACCAGTTAGATGTATCATATTAGGTTGGTATGAAGCAGCGGGAAGAGCATCGGATTTCGCTAGTCCAAGCCGTCCCAATAACCTATATAAGAATGTATGTAACTGGAGTAGTCAAAAATAAAGTTGTGTGCTAAAACATGGAGGAATGAAATTCATTAAGAAGGACAAAAGAGAATGGGGGGTCTGCAAGAACTGCAGGGAGTAATAAAGAGGACGTAAACGGCAAAAGAAGCAGAGCAACAGAGATGAAGATCGAGATGCTGAGAGCAGGTGGAGATGAACACTGAGATGGTGAGAGCAGGTGGAGATGAACACTGAGATGGTGAGAGCAGGTGGAGATAAAGTGTTGGAATGACTGGTGTGTTTCTTTACTGTATGAAAGACCAGGCGAAACCCTCACGTTGCTCCTTTGCATAAAGGGAAACTAGGGATGATGGGGGGGGGATGCTCCGTCCACTAGTCACGTCCCTGTCTGAGAGAGAGAGAGAGAGTAAAAAAACAGAGAGGAATGTCTGCTGAACATACCAGAGCTAAATACCAAAGTGAAAAAATTAACTCAGCAAAATTATTCGAGTTCTTTTTGATCGTTTTCACACACATCTTCGGAGAAACATCCTCCGACGGAGAGCTAATTTGCATGTGTATAGTCAAATGATATTTTTTTTCATACTAGGTAGAGTGCAAGACAGTTGCTACTGAAGGAATGATAGAGAAAGTAGGATTGCGAAGGAACACGGCGCATTTAGAGGAGATAGCGCGTGAGTGGAACAAGTGTTTGGCACTGAAGCTGAGAGCTCAGTGGCACTGAGCTCAGCTTGGAACGCTTGGAAGCACTTGACTTGTACTCGTTGGAACGCAGGAGGGAGAGATATATCATAATATACACTTGGAAAATCCTGGAAAGAATGGTTCCGAATCTGCACACAGAAATCACTCCCTACGAAAGTAAAAGACTGGGCAGGCGATGCAAAATGCCCCCAATTAAAAGTAGGGGCGCCATTGGTACACTAAGAGAAAACACCATAAGTGTCCGGGGCCCAAGACTGTTCAACAGCCTCCCATCAAGCATTTGGGGAATTACCAATAAACCCCTGGCTGCCTTCAAGAGAGAGCTGGACAGATACCTAAAGTCAGTGCCGAATCAGCCGGGTTGTGGCTCGTGCGTTGGACTGCGTGCGGCCAGCAGTAACAGCCTGGTTGATCAGGCCCTGATCCACCGGGATGCCTGGTCATGGACCGGGCCGCGGGGGCGTTGATCCCCGGAATAACCTCCAGGTAACCTAACCTTACCTAACCTAGCATAACCTAACCTTACCTAACCTAACCTAACCTTACCTAACCTAGCATAACCTAACCTTACCTAACCTAACCTAACCTAACCTAACCTAACCTTACCTAATCTAACCTAATATTACCTAACCTAACCTTACCTAACCTAACCTAACCTAACCTTACCTAACCTAACCTAACCTAACCTAACTTTACCTAATCTAATATAATCTAACCTAATCTTACCTAACCTAACCTAACCTAACCTAACCTAACCTAACCTTAACTAACCTAACCTAACCTTCCCTAACTTTCCTCTTGTTCCTCTTCACATAGCTACTCCTAATCCTCAATATTTCACTAACTTAATTCCTCTCTTACTCCCCCCTCCCCACCTCTTCATTGGCATCGACCTCTTCCTCGTTCCTCTCCATTACATCTGAAGAACCAATCATAATATAACTCACCGACTTGAACAACGACGTTAATGGAGTTGCTGGTAGTGTGTGCTTTACTAGTGAGATTATATCCCGGCTGGTATAATTCTTACTGTACTTAGTGAGGCGCAACGAGACGAGTCAACACAAAGAACCACCTGCCTCTTGGAAGTGGCAGGCGAGGGAAAATAAATGAAACTGGAGAGAGAGAGAGAGAGAGAGAGAGAGAGAGAGAGAGAGAGAGAGAGAGAGAGAGAGAGAGAGAGAGAGAGAGAGAGAGAGAGAGAGAGAGAGAGAGTGGCTTGCTAGTGTAACTCACTACGTTATGTATATGAACTTCCAGAGACAATATTTTGTCTATAAAGTCTCCTAGATTATTTGTTTGTCTGTCTCTGCCTCTCTCTCAAATTTTCAATGCCTTTTTTAACAAAATCTATTTCCTTCCCGCCAAATTTTTGTTTTCATCCACCTCCATTACACGACACTTGCCTTCGTTAAATTGCATCATCCATCTGTCACTCCATTTACTCAACTTATCCACGTCATTTCGCAGGAATTTATTCAGAATAGGATTTTTGCATTATCTTAAAACATTCTTATTTACGCTATAAACATTACTGAAGCCAGTACTGATTCGGGCGCAAATCAGTCACTTTGAAAGCAGTAATTTGATCAGTGCATCTCAGCACCGTCACAGAAAGAGGCTTTTCTTGCCTTTCAGATTTACTAACCGTTTTCCACTAAGGTATTTGATGTGGTGGACCAACAAAAAGAATATGACATTGTGTTAATGCATTTCGGTAAGTCCTTTACACAAATAACCCACATATAGGAGAGAGGAGCTTACGACGATGTTTCGGGCAGACTCGCATCGTCTTAAACTCCTGTCTCGTATGAGCGGTTATTTGTGTATTGTTCCAGTCACGATATTGTGCCATTTTGTTCTTTAATAAGTCCTTTACTGGCGTACTACTCTCTAGACTGTTGAAGAAAGTAGCGGCACACGGAGTAGGTGGAAAAGTTTCTCCTGGATCGAGGCATGGTTGACCGACAGGCAACAGATTTTGCCTGTACAACATATTTTGCACAGGCATGTTGCATGTGCAAAATTTTTTTTAATCTTTATTGAGAAAGTGTTTAACCACAGAGTGGCTTCATCAGTCCAATACAAAGAAAAACGGTGGAAAAAGAGGAGTTTGAGGTAATCAGTCCACCGTTCTTTTTAGTATTGGACTGATGAAGCCGCTATGTGGCGAAACGTTTCCACTGTTCAACATGTCAGTTTTCTAAACCATTTATCACACTGTTGTTCCATACGGGTCGGCAGAGGCCTTTTGTAGAACACGTGACGTGGACTTGCGTGGGTGAAGACGTGCCTCGTGTGCTCTCCGTTCTTAAATACCTGAGACTGTGATGATGGCTTCCCTCGACTATGAGCAGCTATATCTTCAACTTAAGGCAGAGTTAACGGAGGCAAGAAGAGAAATTCAACGACTGAAAGGTATGCGCAAGGATTATCCCGGGAACAACGTCGTCGATGATCTGACCAACGACTGGATGCTATGAGGAACTGAAGGGATGAAGTTGAAGCTGAAGGTCCAGGAGACTGCTTTGAAGACCAGCAACTCTTATCTTGTTATCAGACAAATGTTAATCGACCATCCAAGACCTTCCAACGAAGACCATTCTAACAAGGAGCATGTTAACAACGCAACGAAGTTCGCCAGTAAAGACACCCCAGCGAAGACCATCCCTACAAAGACCATCCCTACAAAGACCATCCCTACAAAGACCATCCCTACAAAGACCATCGAAAACGTCACGGCGAGCAAAACCATTAAAGGTAAGAACATCGTTTTAGTTGGGGACAGTCAAGTTAGGTTTATGGATAAGACGTTTTGTCTTAAATACAGGAAAAGGAAGCAGAGGGTGTCTTTTCCTGGGGCTGGAATGGAGGATATTGGGTTGGGCAAATGTTTTTGTTATATGGGTTTGGGTTTGAGAAGAACCTGCCTAGTATGGGCAGTGTTCCTCCAATCTTATGTTTTTACGTTTCCTCCAAGACTGAGGGACTGATTACGTCATCTTATATATATAGTTCTTCAGTCTTCACATTATGACCTTGTATTGATACAGCGAAGGGCGAAACGTCTACAAATAAAAATATCTATACGTTGCACATGTTTCTAATTTTTGTGTAATTGATCATCTTGTTAGTTATATACCATTCATGTACATTTTTTAATATCTATCAATAAATCTTTTTTTAATATTTCTTGGTTATTTCAGTTGTCTGTTTATCAGGTGGTTCCTGGTGGTTGGGATCTACTCTATCTAGAGCTTGCTCTCTCTCTAGAGCTTGCTCTATCTAGGGCTTGCTTTATCTAGAGCTTTCTCTAATGTTAACACGCTCTGTTATCCTGTCATTATGCCCCTCATTTCTCTCTCTCTCTCTCTCTCTCTCTCTCTCTCTCTCTCTCTCTCTCTCTCTCTCTCTCTCTATCTATCTATCTATCTATCTATCTATCTATCTATCTTCTCACAGTGCTATATTCATTTCTAGCTTGTACTAGACGCTGTTGAAGCTTTGGACGCCACAGCTCAGCTGCCTCTAGATGTCACAGCCTCAGCTGCCTCTAGATGTCACAGCCCCAGCTGCCTCTAGATGTCACAGCTCAGCTGCCTCTAAATGTCACAGCCCCAGCTTTCCTCTAGATATCACAGCCTCAGCTGCCTCTAGATGTCACAGCCCCAGCTGCCTCTAGATGTCACAGCCCCAGCTGCCTCTAGATGTCACAGCCCCAGCTGCCTCTAGATATCACAGCCTCAGCTGCCTCTAGATGTCACAGCCCCAGCTGCCTCTAGATGTCACAGCCCCAGCTGCCTCTAGATATCACAGCCTCAGCTGCCTCTAGATGTCACAGCCCCAGCTGCCTCTAGATGTCACAGCCCCAGCTGCCTCTAGATGTCACAGCCTCAGCTGCCTCTAGATGTCACAGCCTCAGCTGCCTCTAGATGTCACAGCCTCAGCTGCCTCTAGATGTCACAGCCTCAGCTGCCTCTAGATGTCACAGCCCCACTGCCTCTAGATGTCACAGCCTCAGCTGCCTCTAGATGTCACAGCCTCAGCTGCCTCTAGATGTCACAGCCCCAGCTGCCTCTAGATGTCACAGCCCCAGCTGCCTCTAGATGTCACAGCTCAGTTGCGGGAACATGCTTTCCTACCATCAAGGTCGGGTGGTCGACTCTATCAGATACCTTCGCTTCTTCACTGGTCTTCCAGGTCGGGTGGTCGACTCTATCAGATACCTTCGCTTCTTCACTGGTCTTCCAGGTCGGGCGGTCGACTCTATCAGATACCTTCGCTTCTTCACTGGTCTTCCAGGTCGGGTGGTCGACTCTATCAGATACCTTCGCTTCTTCACTGGTCTTCCAGGTCGGGTGGTCGACTCTATCAGATACCTTCGCTCTTCACTGGTCTTCCAGTCGTGTGGTCGACTCTATCAGATACCTTCGCTTCTCACTGGTCTTCCAGGTCGGGTGGTCGACTCTATCAGATACCTTCGCTTCTTCACTGGTCTTCCAGGTCGGGTGGTCGACTCTATCAGATACCTTCGCTTCTTCACTGGTCTTCCAGGTCGGGTGGTCGACTCCATTAGATACCTTCGCTTCTTCACTGGTCTTCCAGGTCGGGTGGTCGACTCCATTAGATACCTTCGCTTCTTCACTTGTCTTCCAGGTCGGGTGGTCGACTCCATTAGATACCTTCGCTTCTTCACTGGTCTCCAGGTCGGTGGTCGACTCCATTAGATACCTTCGCTTCTTCACTGGTCTTCCAGGTCGGGTGGTCGACTCCATTAGATACCTTCGCTTCTTCACTGGTCTTCCAGGTCGGGTGGTCGACTCCGTTAGATACCTTCGCTTCTTCACTGTCCTTCCAGGTCGGTGGTCGACTCCATTAGATACCTTTGCTTCTTCACTGGTCTTCCAGGTCGGGTGGTCGACTCCATTAGATACCTTTGCTTCTTCACTGGTCTTCCAGGTCGGGTGGTCGACTCCATTAGATACCTTTGATTCTTCACTGGTCTTCCAGGTCGGGTGGTCGACTCCATTAGATACCTTCGCTTCTTCACTGGTCTTCCAGGTCGGGTGGTCGACTCCATTAGATACCTTCGCTTCTTCACTGGTCTTCCAGGTCGGGTGGTCGACTCCATTAGATACCTTCGCTTCTTCACTGGTCTTCCAGGTCGGGTGGTCGACTCCATCACATACCGTCGGTTCTTCACTGGTCTTCCAGGTCGGGTGGTCGACTCCATCACATACCGTCGGTTTCTTCACTGTCTTCCAGGTCGGTGGTCGACTCCATCACATACCGTCGGTTCTTCACTGGTCTTCCAGGTCGGGTGGTCGACTCCATCACATACCGTCGGTTCTTCACTGGTCTTCCAGGTCGGGTGGTCGACTCCATCACATACCGTCGGTTCTTCACTGGTCTTCCAGGTCGGGTGGTCGACTCCATCACATACCGTCGCTTCTTCACTGGTCTTCCAGGTCGGGTGGTCGACTCCATCACATACCGTCGCTTCTTCACTGGTCTTCCAGGATATTCCGCTAAATATTTTTTTTTTGTCTCTAATAAATTTCACAAGTGCAGAACACTTTCTGCACTTTAATGTCCATTTATTTGCCATCTACATTTTACATATATTTTCAATGATGTATACAAGCTTGCATAAAAAAAATCAGTTCGATGTTGTTCTTCTCCACTCTTACAACTTACACCTTGCAACATATATACACCTTGCAACATATATACACCTTGCAACATGTATACACCTTGCAACATATATACACCTTGCAACATATATACATCTTGCAACATATATACACCTTGCAACATATATACACCTTGCAACATATATACACCTTGCAACATATATACACCTTGCAACATATATACACCTTGCAACATATATACACCTTGCAACATATATACACCTTGCAACATATATACACCTTGCAACATATATACACCTTGCAACATATATACACCTTGCAACACATATACATCTTGCAACATATATACACCTTGCAACATATATACATCTTGCAACATATATACACCTTGCAACATATATACACCTTGCAACATATATACACCTTGTAACATACATACCCTTGCAACACATATACACCTTGCAACATATATACACATTGCAACATATATACACCTTGCAACATATATACACCTTGCAACATATATATACACCTTGCAACATATATACACACTGCAACATATATACATCTTGCAACATATATACACCTTGCAACATATATACACCTTGCAACATATATACACCTTGCAACATATATACACCTTGCAACATATATACATCTTATAACATATATACACCTTGCAACATATATACACCTTGCAACATATATACACCTTGCAACACATATACACCTTGCAACATATATACACCTTGCAACATATATACACCTTGCAACATATAACACCTTGCAACACATATACACCTTGCAACATATAACACCTTGCAACATATATACACCTTGCAACATATATACAACTTATAACATATATACACCTTGCAACATATATACACCTTGCAACATATACACACCTTGCAACATATATACACCTTGCAACATATATACACCTTGCAACATATATACACCTTGCAACACATATACACCTTGCAACATATATACACCTTGCAACATATATACACCTTGCAACATATATACAACTTATAACATATATACACCTTGCAACATATATACACCTTGCAACATATATACAACTTATAACATATATACACCTTGCAACATATATACACCTTGCAACATATATACACCTTGTAACATACATACCCTTGCAACACATATACACATTGCAACATATATACACATTGCAACATATATACACCTTGCAACATATATACACCTTGTAACATACGTACCCTTGCAACACATATACACCTTGCAACATATATACACATTGCAACATATATACACCTGCAACATATATAACACCTTGCAACATATATACACCTTGCAACATATATACAACTTATAACATATATACACCTTGCAACATATATACACCTTGCAACATATATACACCTTGTAACATACATACCCTTGCAACACATATACACCTTGCAACATATATACACATTGCAACATATATACACCTTGCAACATATATACACCTTGCAACATATATACACCTTATAACATATATACACCTTGCAACATATATACACCTTGCAACTATATAAACACCTTGTAACATACATACCCTTGCAACACATATACACCTTGCAACATACATACACATTGCAACATATATACACCTTGCAACATATATACACCTTGCAACATATATACACCTTATAACATATATACACCTTGCAACATATATACACCTTGCAACATATATACACCTTGTAACATACATACCCTTGCAACACATATACACCTTGCAACATATATACACATTGCAACATATATACACCTTGCAACATATATACACCTTGCAACATATATATACACCTTGCAACATATATACATCTTATAACATATATACACCTTGCAACATATATACACCTTGCAACATATATACACCTTGTAACATACATACCCTTGCAACACATATACACCTTGCAACATATATACACATTGCAACATATATACACCTTGCAACATATATACACCTTGTAACATATATATACCTTGCAACATACATACCCTTGCAACACATATACACCTTGCAACATATATACACATTGCAACATATATACACCTTGTAACATATATACACCTTGCAACATACATACCCTTGCAACACATATACACCTTGCAACATACATACACCTTGCAACATATATACACCTTGCAACATATATACACCTTGCAACAAATATACACATTGCAACATATATACGCCTTGCAACATATATATACCTTCGAACATATATACGCCTTGCAACATATATACACCTTACAACGTATATACACCTTGCAACATACATACACCTTGCAACATATATATACCTTGCAACGTATATACACCTTTCAAAAAATATACACCTTGCAACATATATACACCTTGCAACAAATATACACCTTGCAACATACATACACCTGCAACAAATATACACCTTGCAACATATATACACCTTGCAACTTATATACACCTTGCAACATATATACACCTTACAAATATACACCTTGCACATATATACATCTTACAGCATATATACACCTTGCAACATATATACACCTTACAACATATGTACACCCTGCAATATATATACACCTTGCAACATATATACACCTTGCAACATATATACACCTTGCAACATATATACAACTTGCAACATATATACACCCTGCAATATATATACACCTTGCAACATATATACACCTTGCAACATATATATGCCATGCAACATACATACACTTTGCAACATATATACGCCTTACAACATATATACACCATGCAACATATATATATATATATAATATATATATATATATATATATATATATACCTTGCAACATATAAACACCATGCAACACACATACACCATGCAACATATATACACCTTGCAACATATATACACCTTGCAACATACACACACCTTGCAACATATGTTCACCTTGCAACATATAAACACCATGCAACATATATTCACATTGCAACATATTCACCTTGTAACATATATACACTTTGCAACATATATGCAACCTTTCAAAACTTGCAACATGCACTCTGCAACGTTTGCAACATTTTAATATATATATATAAAATATATATATAATATATAATATATATATATATATATATATATATATATATATATATTATATATATATATATATATATATATATAAATATATATATATATATATCTATATATATATATATATATATATATATATATATATATATATGTATATATATATATATATATAATATATATATATATATATAATATATATATATATATATATATATATAATATATATTTATAAATATATATATATATAGTCGCCGAATATGTAAAACTGGTCAATTAGCAAGAACTCATTTAAAATTAAGTCGTCTCTAAAATTTTCAATTATACGTTTAAACATATATTTTTTTCATTATTGTTGATGTAAGAATTTATAATTTTGCACCAAAAGGAACTTAGAAAACTTACCTAACCTTATTATAACAAGCTCAATTTATTTTAGCTTAACCCAAGTCAATATATTTTATATTTGTTTACAATAATTTAATACGAAACAAACACAGTGAAATATATATTTTTCGTTAGGTTCAGAATGATTTTGGCGAAATTATTGCATACACAAATTTTCACTTGTCCTATATGGCAAGATGAGCGTTGCTATTTAAGCCAAGATCGCAAGTTCTGCCTATTCGGCACGACATATATATAAATATATATATATATATATTATATATATATATATATATAATATATATATATATAATATATATATGTTGCAACACTTGCAACATATATACACACCTTGCAACACTCCAGAATATAGCAAGGCACCAGTGAGTCTCAGCAGTGACTGACTTGAATGTCACTTTATCTCTCAATAATTGTTTCTAACTCGTCGTGTCGACATTTATCTTCTCTGAATCTTCTTGGTTTTTCCCTCTGTTGCTAACACACGTACACCCACACACATACACACGCACACGTACACCCATACAGCGGGGCCAGGAGCTAGGACTCGACTCCTGCAACCTCAACTAGGTGAGTTCACACATGTGCATCCACACACACACACGTGCACCCTCACACTCACACACCTACACACACACACACACATACGTATGAATATTCGCATAACAGGGAAACCGTTTTATGGTAGTGCGAATGTTGCTGGAATATATGTACAGCAACCGAGCAGAGCAGCACAAGCATTGCCACTCCATTCATCGTTGATTAGTCTCTCTCTCTCTCTTGTCTGTCTCTGAGTGTCTGTCTGTCTGTCTCTCTCTATGTCTGTCTCTGAGTGTCTGTCTGTCTGTCTCTCTCTATGTCTGTCTCTGAGTGTCTGTCTGCCTGTCTCTCTCTATGTCTCTTTCTGTCTGTCTGTCTCTGTCTCTCTCTCTCCGTCTCCATTATTGCTCTAATCCATAAGTATGATGATCTAAGAAAAAGTTGATTAGATTTAGATTTTGCCACCGATATGGGTAATTTATTATGCACCCCATATCCATCCTGTATTGGGTAGCGCAAGAGCATATGGATACACAAAAGGCCTAGGAACTAGGCCCCAAAAGGGCTAACAGGAATACATCCGGATTTTTACATACAGTTCACTTATCTGTTACAAGCAAATTTAGGTAATTTGCTTAATATATCCATTAATAACATATCTTGACATATTACATAGGTTATTGGTTATTATACTGTTATTATAGTGTTCAGGATAGTGATCATATGCCTAGCCACACACTTTGCATTTAATTTGATCATCGTCTGTGTCTCCCAGACTGCCAGAAGTATTTGTAACCAAGCTTAAGCCTGGCCACTACATTATCATTATCATAGTGGGTTATAGATCTACTCAGACTTCAAACTGCATTCCTGTACCATTCATTTTCATTTACTTCTATCCTAATATTATTGCTAATGCTATAGACACAGATACACAAAAGTTATATTCTACATTATCCTTCAGGGTACTTTTCTTGGTTAACGTATCAACTTGATCATGAAGAAATAATCCAGTGAGTGATGGGATCCATGACAATTGTACATTAATTCCCCTTTCTCATTGAGCATGGTGTTAGTTATTATGTGAGTTAAGAGCCTTCAGTGATGTCATAGAATCAGTAATAATTATAGAGTCAAGCTCAGTGTCATAAGTTAGGTTTAGGAAGGCAACAATTCAGTTTGCAGTGTAAACGCTCAGTTGTTATTATGCCTAACTCAAAGTTCCTATCGTTCTTAACTTGGGAGGTGACAAGAGCAGATACAGCCCTGCCAGTAGACCGCTGCCTAGGTGAGAAATATCTTCCTGAGCAGTTGCATTTGCAAGTGATTTCAGGAAGGGATTACTATCAACGAGCTTCTCGGAAGAGGCTTGCAGGTATGTGATATTAAATGAACACATCTTCCATGGAGGGGTGAAAGCTCTTGTTGTCTACACTGATACAGTTCGTGCAAGTTATAACACTTAATATAACTGCATGTTTTCACAACCCATTTAGATCTACGTGTATTTAAACACAATTAGTAAGATTCAAGGTGACAGTATCTGGTTCATTTCTTAACATTATAATACCAAGTACAGTGTTAATCACAACAATCCAATCACTGATACTAGAAATACCAAGCTCCTTCCTCATATTAAGAACCTTATTAGATTTAGGACAACCAAGAATAATTCTCGGGGCTTCATTTTGCATCAACTCCATGGTCGGAGGGAAAGAAAAAAGATAGAAAATGTCAAAAATAGCAAAATTTCTTTACGAAGTAAAATTTTGAATAAAAAAAAATAATCATCGCGCTATGACGTGCCGGCACACAGGTCAGAAACGTCAATAAGGCACGAAACGTAGAAGTAATTTAATATTTCCTGCTGTCATAAGAGAGAGAGAGAGAGAGAGAGAATGTCATGGGAGGGATCATAAGAAGTGACCTCAAGCGCAGGAAGTCAAATACGGCGGTGATTTCGAGGTTTGTCAGAGTTTTAATTGATTTTAAATTGTTCTGTGTCCAGTGAATCGTCATGTGAAAAGTGAATTGTCCAGTGAACTGTCCCGTGTTCAGTGAATCGTCCAGTGGCCAGTAAATTGTGTGTTCAGTTGTCTGCTGAGCATCTGATGATGTCTTTGTTTTTCTCGATGTTATTGGTAAAGGAGGTTGTTATTGTTCTCCCGAGACATGATGTTTGTGTTACTGTTATCCGTGAGGGATGATGTTTTTGTTACTGTTATCCGTGAGGGATGATGTTATTGTTACTGTTTTTTCCGTGAGGGATGATGTTATTGTTACTGTTTATCCGTGGGGGGATGATGTTTTTTTTTACTGTTATCCGTGAGGGTGATGTTTTTGTTACTGTTATCCGTGAGGGATGAGTATTGTTACTGTTATCCGTGAGGGATGATGTTATTGTTACTGTTATCCGTGAGGGATGATGTTATTGTTACTGTTATCCGTGAGGGATGATGTTATTGTTACTGTTATCCGTGAGGGATGATGTTATTGTTACTGTTATCCGTGAGGGATATGTTTTTGTTACTGTATCCGTGAGGGATGATGTTTTTGTTACTGTTATCCGTGAGGGATGATGTTTTTGTTACTGTTATCCGTGAGGGATGATGTTTTTGTTACTGTTATCCGTGAGGGATGATGTTTTTGTTACTGTTATCCGTGATTATTATTATTATTATTATAATCAAGGGGGAAGCGCTAAACCCGGAGGATTATACAGCGCCTGGGGGGGGGGATATGTGGAAGGCATTCAGGCTTAATTCGGGGAACTGGAGCACAGATCCAATTCCCTAAATCAAGAGCCCCTCACCAACATCAAGGAACCTTCCTTGAGGGGACTGTTATCCGTGAGGGATGATGTTTTTGTTACTGTTATCCGTGAGGGATGATGTTTTTGTTACTGTTATCCGTGAGGGATGATGTTTTTGTTACTGTTATCCGTGAGGGATGATGTTATTGTTAGTGTTATCCGTTTCCTCCAATCACTGTCCTTATCCGTACATTATTGTCTCTTTGACATTATTAATATTGTGTTACCTGTCGTGTCCCCTCACACGAGGTAAGAGGACGGAGGGTCGAGCCTCCACACGGGCTGAGAGCTTCGTGTCTGTGAGCTGAGAGAGAGAGAGAGAGAGAAAAAAAAAGCAAAATTTGCACAGACCGAGCCGCGGGGGCGTTGACCCCAGAAACGATCTCCAAATATACTCCAGGTATACACAACCCAAAATAACGTTTCAACCACACCATTAGATGAACCAGTCTTCAAATATTTTCATTACTGGCGAAAGCTAAATGATTAGGGTATAAGTACCTCGTGTGGAATAGGAGGCATTCATACTTAATTAAGAGTCCTGCAAGGGAAGGTTGAGTTATATTCCCTTTATCAAGAACCACACGTCTACACCGTTAGCATATATATATATATATATATATATATATTATATATATATATATATATATAATATATATATATATATATATATATATTATATATATATATATATATATATATATGCAAAACAACCACTCTGAAAGAATAGAGAAATTCCAAGCGCTTTCGTGACTACTCACATTATCAAGGAACTAGTTCCTTGATAAGTTGAGTAGTCACAAAGCGCTTGGAATTTCTCTATTCTTTCAGAGTGGTTGTTTTGCATATTTTGAAATCACCTGTTTACTGTGATCTTATTGCATATATATATATATATATATATATTATATATATATAATATATATTATATATATATATATATATTATATATATATATATATATATATATAAATATATATATATATCCTTAATAATTCGCAAACATGCGACATTATTTACGAACATTATCTCTACGTCCACATGAGGACTCGAAGCTGCAAACACTGTTTCTTCTGCCAGTGCAAATGATCCAAATACCTTTTTTTTTCACTTGTTTAGGATTTAATGAAAAAGCATTTGTTAAGTGACGTGAGTCAGTTTAGAGTCCAGTAATCAAGGTAGTAAAACAACAACACTCACTTTACTACCATGGTGACTCAATGTAATAATTACAATCAAGTTTGCTGTTTTACGCTGAATTAGAACCAATTACAACTTTGCCTTTGGTAATTTTGTTTTATCTACTCTGTATTCGTGTCACACAAACGTGAGTCTGCATGTTTATATTGGCGTTGCACGTTACTGGACGTTATTATGCGTCAATGGAAGCCATAGAACGTCGCTAGACGTCATTATACGTCATTGGGAAACAGAGTTCGTCAATGAATGTCATTATATGTCGTTGGAAAGCATATCACGTTACTGGACGTTATTATGCGTCACTGGAAGCCATAGAAAGTCACTAGACGTCATTATACGTGATTGGAAGGCACAGCACGTCACTGGACGTTATTATGTGCCACTAGAAAAATAGCATGTCATTGAGCGTCATTATACGTCACTGGAAGGCATATTACGTCATTGAGCACCATTGTATACATCATTGTACACCACTGTATATTATTCAGTTGTTATTATATGTCATTAAAAGGCATTGCATGTCATTGTACGTCTTTGTAACCCACTGCATGTCATTGTACCTCAATGTATGTCATTATACATCATTGTAAGACATTGACTGTCATTATACGGACTTGTACATCATTCTGCTTCAAAGTACGTCATTGTACCTCAGTGTATGTCATTGTATATCATTATAAGTCACTGTATCTCATTCTATGTCATTGTACATCGTTGTACGTCATTGTATATCATTGGACCTCGCTGTACGTCATTGTGCCTCAGTGTACGTCATTGTACGTCAACGTATGTCATTATTCGTCAATGTAAGTCATTGTATCTCATTATATGACATTGTGCGTCACTGAACGTCATAATTTATGATTATGCGAGCGTAGAAATAATGTTGGCCAGGTGCATGAGAAAGCTGAGACAAGAGAACACACTCAGCACGGTAGCTGAGACAAGAGAACACACTCAGCACAGTAGCTGAGACAACAGAACACACTCAGCACGGTAGCTGAGACAAGAGAACACACTCAGCACGGTAGCTGAGACAAGAGAACACACTCAGCACGGTAGCTGAGACAAGAGAACACAGCACAGTAGCTGAGACAACAGAATACACTCAGCACGGTAGCTGAGACAAGAGAACACACTCAGCACGGTAGCTGAGACAAGAGAACACACTCAGCACAGCAACTGAGACAAGAGAACACACTCAGCACGGTAGCTGAGACAAAAGAAAACACACTCAGCACAGTAGCTGAGACACAGAACACACACTCAGCATAGTAGCTGAGATAAGATAACACACTCAGCACAATAACTGAGACAAGAGAACACACACTCAGCACGGTAGCTGAGACAAGAGAACACATTCAGCACCGTAGCTGTGACAACAGAACACACTCAGCACAGTAGCTGAGACGAGATAATACACACTCAGCACGGTAGCTGAGACAACAGAACACACTCAGCACGGTAGCTGAGACAACAAAACACACACAACAGTAGCTGAGACAACAGAAAACACTCAGCACAGTAGCTGAGACAAGAGAACACACTCAGTACAGCAGCTGAGACAACATAACGCAATCAGCACAGTAGCTGAGACAAGAGAACACTCAGCACAGCAGCTGAGACAACATACACTCAGCACAGTACCTGAGACAACATAACACACTCAACACAGTAGCTGAGACATCAGAACACACTCTGTACAGCAGCTGAGACAACATAACACACTCAGCAGAGTAGCTGAGACAAGAGAACACACTCAGCACGGTAACTGAGAAACCAGAACACACTCAGCACAGTAGCTGAGACAACAGAACACACTCAGCACAGTACCTGAGACAACATAACACACACAGCACGGTAGCTGAGACAACAGAACACACTCAGCACAGTAGCTGAGACAAAAGAACATACTCAGCACAGTAGCTGAGACAACATAACACACTCAGCACAGTAGCTGAGGCAACAGAACGCACTCAGCACAGTAGCTGAGACAACATAACACACTCAGCACAGTAGCTGGGACAACATAACACACTCAGCACAATAGCTGGGACAACAGAACACACTCAGCACAGTAGCTGAGACAACATAACACACTCAGCACAGTAGCTGGGACAACATAACACACTCAGCACAATAGCTGGGACAACAGAACACACTCAGCACAGTAGCTGAGACAACATATCACACTCAGCACTGTAGCTGGGACAACATAACACACTCAGCACAATAGCTGGGACAACAGAACACACTCAGCACAGTAACTGAGACAACAGAACACACTCAGCACAGTAGCTGAGGCAACAGAACGCACTCAGCACAGTAGCTGAGACAACATAACACACTCAGCACAGTAGCTGGGACAACATAACACACTCAGCACAATAGCTGGGACAACAGAACACACTCAGCACAGTAGCTGAGACAACATAACACACTCAGCACAGTAGCTGGGACAACAGAACACACTCAGCACAGTAACTGAGACAACATAACACACTCAGCACAGTAGCTGGGTCAACAGAACACACTCAGCACAGTAGCTGAGACAACAGAACACATTCAGCACAGTAACTGAGACAACAGAACACACTCAGCACAGTAGCTGAGATAAAATAACTCACTCATCACAGTAGCTGAGACAACAGAACACATTCAACATAGTAGCTGAGACAACAGAACACACTCAGCACGATAGCTGAGACAACAAAACACACTCAGCACAGTAGCTGAGACAACAGAACACACTCAGCACAATAGCTGAGACAAGAGAATACACAGCACGGTAGCTGAGACAAGAGAACATACTCAGTACAGCAGCTGAGACAACATAACACAATCAGTACAGTACCTTAGACAAGAGAACACACTCAGCACAGCAGCTGAGACAACATAACACACTCAGCACAGCAGCTGAGACAACAGAACACACTCAGCGTAGTAGCTGAGATAACATAGCACACTCAGCACAATAACTGAGACAGCATAACGCACTCAGCACATTGGAAAATAGCTCAGCTATACCAAATGCTAGTGTATCATCTACACAGAACAGAACGTTCGTTACCACGATCTAAGCAGCGCTCAAGTCTACGTATTAACGCTGTTCCAGTCATCATTTTCTAGTCCCCTCCAGTTACTCCTTTCCACCTTAGTTATCGCATTTGCTCCGTTATTGGTTATATTTATCTTAACCTCAACATTATTTACCTTCAACCAGTGACGATGAAATGGAGTGATTTAATGGTTCGCGTTTAATTAACGCCAGTAACGTTTTCGGCTGAAGTTAGAGGACGGACGCCCCCGGGACTGGAGTCGACCTGGACGTGAGAATCAAGGACGCTCTTCACCGTAAAATAGGGATTAACCTCTGCTTGTCAGCGTTTGTATACGATGAGACACAGAGATACACTAATCGGTATATATACACTTGATAAATACACGTCTCTGTGTTTATATACACAGATACACACATCTTGTATATACAGAGATAAACACCTCTCAGTATATATACACAGATACTCATTTCTCGATGCACATACAGTGAATATACATCGAGAAATGAGTTGTATATACAGCGAAAGGGGTGTGTGTATATTATACACACACTCCTTTCGCTGAGATACACACACCGTTCTGTGCATATACACTGAGTTACACGCTTGTTGGTATTTTTACACAAATATACACAGCTTTTGGTGTACATACGTTGATGAATGAGGCACATACGTGATACTTGCGTATCTTTTTTGTGGAGACCTTACGCCTGCGTAGCAGGCCTCTTCAATCGATAACAGACTAGGACTTGCCTAGCATGCACCAGTAGGCCTGCTGCAGTGCTCCTTTCTTATATTCTTACAGCAGCGGAGACAGAGATAGGAGTTTTGGGGTGATCAGTCCCTGACGCTTGATAGGAGTGGGTCAGTCACTCAGTTGAGGGACTGGCCACCAGCTGTCCCAGCTGAGGGACTGATCACCTTAAAATTACTTCTCCCAGTGTTGTATTCGTCTGTTTCACCCTCAGGAAGACTACTGCGCGGCCGAAACATTTCGGCAAAACCATTCAGTTATGTGATACACTGAGAAATTCCACTAGCAACCTTCACCACCACCACCACAACCATCACTATAACTACTAACCTCCACTACCACCACCACCATTCTAACACACCAACAACCACCAGCACCCACCACTACCACCATTTTAGCGCACCAACAACCACCCAGCACTGAACAACTTATCTCCACCAGTCCCCGTGATGGGAATCAGATTCCCTGCAAATCAGCTGACGTGGTTGGATTAACACTCCTTAATCGCTAAA
Source organism: Cherax quadricarinatus (assembly GCF_026875155.1). Classification (NCBI taxonomy): domain Eukaryota; kingdom Metazoa; phylum Arthropoda; class Malacostraca; order Decapoda; family Parastacidae; genus Cherax; species Cherax quadricarinatus. The sequence continues at coordinate 29,197,403 of NC_069417.1, read as the reverse complement.
TTGAGAGGATTCGAAACCCTCTCCGGCGTCCCCTAACACCCTTTAATCTCATCTGATACTCTATATCTTCACCTGATACTTTCTTAACTCCACCTGATATTACAGAAGAACTCTTGATTCGTGGAAATGGAGCTGCTTTCCCTAGCAGATTAGTGGTCTAGTATTACGACTTAGACGTCGTAACTTAAATAATGTCACCGAACAACACAGCGAACCTTGGGCCAGCATATACTCATACAAATTAAGAAAAATGAGTGCAATTAATATTAATGTTGTAGGACACAAAAACTCACCAATACAAAAATATATCTATATTAATAGTAACTTATATACAACTTATAACTACTACAAAAAACCATCACACTCCACTTCACATTAGCTCACTAGCACATTGATACTTATGATATAAAATATATGAAATATAACACCCCCCTTCCTTCCTGCCGGCTACTTACCCTACAATTAAAATATTTATTCCTCTCCAAAACACAGGCCCTCGCACACACTAAAGTTTTACCAATAAATGAGAGCGCCAGAAAATACACAAAATAGAATACACTAAAAAAAAAAAAAGACTAAACCAATACCACCTACTTAAGACCGCAACTTCTAGCCTCCGTTGCTGTGCGTAACCTACTACCTAAACACACCTCAAACCATACCACGGGTGGGATTTGAACCAGTGGCCAGAGAGTCTCAAAACTTCAGTCCGTCGCGTTAGCCACTGGACCAGCTAGCCACAATAAACTTGCATTTGTGGTCACAGTGGTGCCTATGCTAACCTTCCTATGGTGTAGAAATATATCTAGTTGGACGAATCTTATTGTGGCTAGCTGGTCCAGTGGCTAACGCGACGGTCTGGAGTTTTGAGACTCTCTGACCGCGGGTTCAAATCCCGCCCGTGGTATGGTTTGTTTGCAATCGTGTCATTACGATTTCGTGAGTCATGAACACACCTCACCTGGCAAGGCCGGGCCACCACTTGGAAAAGGCCCGGGCCGGGAGAATACCGGCGAATCAAGAAGAACTCACCTGGCCACTGCCTGTGACAGGAATAAAACGCGTTCGTTTTCAGGGAATAATACACTTCCGCTTTCAGTATACTCCCGGAACTATGTTATATAAAATATTTTTTTCTGCGTGCCACTGCCTAACATCTAGCTACTAGCGGGTCAGTGGTCTAACTACTAGCAAGTCAGTGGTCTAACTACTAGCAGGTCAGTGGTCTAACTACTAGCAGATTCAGTGGTCTAACTACTAGCAGGTCAGTGGTCTAACTACTAGCAGGTCAGTGGTCTAACTACTAGCAGGTCAGTGGTCTAACTACTAGCATGTTGTCCCCTCTCCTGGTTGTCCTCCTTCAACACAGTACGTGGAGGGAATTTATACCGAATACCGGAGACAGGCGAGGCGAAGCAGTTGCAGACACCATCACAAGTGGTCAGTACCAACTTACAGAAGTAGATATTGTCCTGCGTTGAGGTTCCAAGATGTCGTCGTGTCAGACAAGTGTTATTATGACATTGGTTAAAAACAGAGATGATTAAGGGAAAGAAAGAAAACAGGATGTTTCGAGGATTCCAAGATGATTCATGACATATAGGACTCCAAAGACTCCAAGGACTCCAAGGACTCCAAGGACTCCAAGGACTCCAAGGGCTCCAAGGACTCCAAGGACTCCAAGAGCAAGACGGTTCCTATTTACTGCTATGTGAGCAGCAGCAACACGTGAGCTTACGCCGAAGATGGTACTACTGAGTTCAGAGTAACCTGTGAGGAAGGGAAAATGAGAGTGTGAAAGAGAGAGAGAGAGAGAGAGAGAGAGAGAGAGAGAGAGAGAGAGAGAGAGAGAGAGAGAGAGAGAGAGAGAGAGAGAGAGAGAGAGAGAGAGACAGACAGACAGACAGACATACAGACAGACAGACAGAGAGAGAGACGAAGTTGATATCCTTGGGGTGAAATTTGACTCCAAACTAACCATGAAGAACCATGTTGTAAATCTTGCAAACAAGGCAGCCAGGAAGCTTACAGCACTTCGCCGTATCTCACATCTGCTTGACAGTAGGGGTTGCAAGATCCTGTACGAGGCACAAGTACGCTCGCACCTTGAGTATGCTCCACTTTCTTGGTTTGCCTGCCCACCCCCCCTCTCATCTGCGACTGCTTGACAGAGTAGAGAACAGAGCAAGACGTCTCATCTCTCGCCTGGACCCATCCTGGATAGATCTGTCATTTCAGCAGAGCCTTCAACATAGGAGGGATGTGGGTGGCCTTACTGTTATGTACAAGGCCAATACTGTCAAAATACCACACTTGGATCCACTTCGAGGACAGCGTGAAACAAGCTTTTATGCCACAAGACGGGCAGAAAGCAGCAACTTCACTCTGGCTGTACCCTTCTCCAGAACATCACTCCATCTGAGATCATACATACCCAGGATGACTCGAGTATGGAACACATTCGTACAGGATAATGATGTCAACGAGATAAAGTCAGTTGATCAAATGAAAATGCTGGCCCACAGATGGCTCCAACTTCATCCTGTTTCCTACTTGTATGTCTCATAACAATAAAAATGCTTTCAAATGAGCTGATGTAGGTAACAGCTCTTAGCTTGCCAATAAAGTTAGGAATCCTTAACCTGTAAATAGATGTCAAGAAAGCTAGGGATCCTTAACCTTGTCAAACCCTGTGTAAAAAAAAAAAATAGAGAGAAGGCGGGGAGAATAATAATTATTCGCAAGTGTACTGAAAATTGAGAGCCGAGGAACAGGAATTGAAGCAAAGCTAGTAGAAATATAGATAGGTGAATCCAGGCTAGTAAGTACAGATAGCCGAGTATATACAGTTGAATAGATATAGCATAAGCTGGGTCAGCTAAAACGCCATCTAGGAGAGTTTAGGTACTTTCTATTGACTTTTCTCTCGAAGTCCGTCTCCTCTCCTCTCACATCGAGTTTGGTCACCGTGTTTGTGTCTGCCAAACTGCCGGAATCACAGCACAGAACACGTCTCTCCTTCCACTTATCAATCACGTTACAAAAACTCACGGGAAATATATATATATATATATATATTTTTTTTTCATGTGAGACTAAAATACGCACACCTCTCTTATTATGAGAGGTGGTGGGCCAGCCTCCCCGACTGTGTCTGTGTGCTGGTAGGTATCACGTGACACAGAAAAGTTAGCCTTGTGTGTCGTCAGTATCTCCACCCCTGTTAAATTGATACCATCAACACTCGTGTACTCACCTCACCTAATTGTACTCACCTAATTGTGGTTGCAGGGGTCGAGACTCAGCTCCTGGCCCCGCCTCTTCACTGATCGCTACTGGATCCTCTCTCTCTCTGCTTCCTGAGCTTTGTCATACCTCTTCTTAAAACTATGTATGGTTCCTGCCTCCACTACTTCACTTGCTAGGCTATTCCACTTGCTGACAACTCTATGACTGAAGAAATACTTCCTAACGTCCCTGTGACTCGTCTGAGTCTTCAGCTTCCAGTTGTGACCCCTTGTCCCTGTGTCCCCTCTCTGGAACATCCTATCTCTGTCCACCTTGTCTATTCCCCGCAGTATCTTGTATGTCGTTATCATGTCTCCCCTGACCCTTCTGTCCTCCAGTGTCGTCAGTCCGATTTCCCTTAACCTTTCCTCGTACGACATTCCCTTGAGCTCTGGGACTAGCCTTGTTGCAAACCTTTGTACTTTCTCTAACTTCTTGACGTGCTTGACCAGGTGTGGGTTCCAGACTGGTGCTGCATACTCCAGTATGGGCCTAACATACACAGTGTACAGTGTCTTGAACGATTCCTTATTGAGGTATCGGAACGCTATTCTCAGGTTTGCCAGGCGCCCGTATGCTGCAGCGGTTATTTGGTTGATGTGTGCCTCCGTGATGTACTCGGTGTTATGGTCACCCCAAGGTCTTTCTCCCTGAGTGAGGTCTGTAGTCTTTGTCCACCTAGCCTATATTCTGTCTGCGGTCTTCTTTGCCCCTCCCCAATCTTCATGACTTTGCATTTGGCTGGATTGAATTCGAGGAGCCAGTTACTGGACCACATGTCCAGCCTCTCCAGGTCTCTTTGCAGTCCTGCCTCATCCTCGTCCGATTTAATTCTTCTCATCAACTTCACGTCATCTGCGAACAGGGACACTTCAGAGTCTATTCCTTCCATCATGTCGTTCACATATATCAAAAATAGCACTGGTCCTAGAACTGACCCCTGTGGGACCCCGCTCGTAACAGGCGCCCACTGTGATACCTCTTCACGTACCATGACTCGTTTTCTGCCTCCCTGTCAGGTATTCCCTTATCCATTGCAGTGCCCTTCCTTTTATGTGTGCCTGATCCTCCAGCTTCTGCACTAATCTCTTGTGGGGAACTGTGTCAAAGGCCTTCCTGCAGTCTAGGAAAACGCAATCTACCCAACCCTCTCTCTCGTGTCTTACTTCTGTTACCTTGTCATAAAACTCCAGGAGGTTTGTGATACAAGATTTGCCTTCCATGAACCCATGCTGGTTTTCATTTATAATCTTGTTCCTTTCCAGGTGTTCGACCACTCTCCTTCTGATAATCTTCTCCATGACTTTGCACACAATACATGTCAGAGACACAGGTCTGTAGTTTAGTGCCTCGTTTCTGTTTCCTTTCTTAAATATGGGGACTACATTAGCTGTCTTCCATTTCTCAGGTAGTTGCCCAGTTTCAAGGGATGTGTTGAAGATTGTGGTTAGAGGCACACACAGCATCTCTGCTCCTTCTCTAAGGACCCATGGGGAGATGTTGTCCGGTCCCATCGCCTTTGAGGTGTCAAGGTCACTTAAGAGCTTCTTCACCTCCTCCTCAGTTGTTCGTATGTCATCCAACACTTGTTGGTATATTCCCTCTTGATGTTCCCTTCTGTGCTGTCTTCCCACAGCCCTTCCTGTCTCTACTGTAAAAACTTCCTTAAATCTCCTGTTCAGCTCCTCACATACCTCCTGATCATTTCTTGTGAGTTCTCCACCTTCTGTCCTTAATCTGATCACCTGGTCTTTGACTGTTGTCTTCCTCCTGATGTGGCTATACAACAGTTTCGGGTCAGTCTTGATTCTCGATGCTATGTCATTTCATACTGTCGCTGGGCCTCCCTCCTTACCTGTGCGTACTCATTCCTGGCTCTGCGACTGATCTCCTATTTTCGTGTGTTCCCTGCCTTCTGTACTTTTTCCATTCTCTATTGCACTTTGTTTTTGCCTCCTTACACCGTCGGGTAAACCAGGGCTTGTTCTCGTCTTCCCGTTGTTACTGTTGCCCTTGGGAATGAACCTTTCCACTGCCTCCTTGCATTTTGTTGCTACATATTCCATCATTTCATTTACTGGCTTTCCTGCCAGTTCTCCTGTCCCACTGGACCTCCCGCATGAAGTTCTTCAACCCTATGTAGTCCCCTCTTTTATAGTCAGGCTTTTCCCATTCTACTCCTGTTATTCTCTCCACTTGCAGCTCTACTATGTATTCAAAGCACAGAACCACGTGGTCGCTAGCTCCTAGGGGACTCTCATACTTGATATCCTCAATGTCTGAGCTGCCCAGGGTGAACACAAGGTCCAATCTTGCTGGTTCATCCTCCCCTCTCACTCTGGTAGTGTCCTTAACATGTTGGTGCGTGTGTGTGTGTGTGTGTGTGTGTGTACCTGTGTGTGTACTCACCTATATGTGGTTGCAAGGA
>NC_069417.1:29166687-29186687 GCF_026875155.1 Cherax quadricarinatus | reverse complement strand
GTGCAGTTAGTGTGTTGTCTTGATGTAGTTAGTGTGTTGACTTGGTGTAGTTAGTGGGTTGACTTGGTGTAGTTAGTGTGTTGACTTGATGTAGTTAGTGGATTGACCGGGTGTAGTTAGTGTGTTGACTTGGTGCAGTTAGTGGGCTGACTTGGTGCAGTTGGTGGGTTGACTTGGTGTAGTTAGTGGGTTGACTTGGTGTAGTTAGTGGGTTGACATGGTGTAGTTAGTGGGTTGACTTGGTGTAGTTAGAGTGTTGACTTGGTGTAGTTAGTGTGTTGACTTGGTGTAGTTAGTGGGTTGACTTGGTGTAGTTAGTGTGTTGACTTGATGTAGTTAGTGTGTTGACTTGATGTAGTTAGTGGGTTGACTAGGTGTGGTTAGTGTGTTAACTTGGTGCAGTTAGTGTGTTGACTTGGTGTAGTTAGTGGGTTGATTTGGTGTAGTTAGTGGGTTGACTTGGTGTAGTTAGTGGGTTGACTAGGTGTAGTTAGTGGGCTGACTTGGTGCAGTTAGTGGGTTGACTTGGTGTAGTTAGTGGGTTGACTTGATGTAGTTAGTGGGTTGACATGGTGTAGTTAGTGGGTTGACTTGGTGTAGTTAGTGGGTTGACTTGCTGTAGTTAGTGTGTTGACTTGGTGTAGTTAGTGTGTTGACTTGGTGTAGTTAGTGTGTTGACTTGGTGTAGTGTGTTGACTTGATGTAGTTAGTGTGCTGACCTGGTGTAGTTAGTGTGTTGACTTGGTGTAGTTAGTGGGTTGACTTGGCGTAGATAGTGGGTTGACTTGGTGTAGTTAGTGTGTTGACTTGGTGTAGTTAGTGTGTTGACTTGATGTAGTTAGTGTGTTGACTTGGTGCAGTTAGTGGGTTGACTTGGTGTAGTTAGTGTGTTGACTTGGTGTAATTAGTGTGTTGACTTGGTGTAGTTAGTGGGTTGACTTGGTGTAGTTAGTGGGTTGACTTGGTGTAGTTAGTGAGTTATCTTGGTGTAGTTAGTGTGTTGACTTGGTGTAGTTAGTGTGACTTGGTGTAGTTAGTGTGTTGACTTGGTGCAGTTAGTGTGTTGACTTGGTGTAGTTAGTGGGTTGACTTGGTGTAGTTAGTGTGTTGACTTGGTGCAGTTAGTGTGTTGACTTGGTGTAGGTAGTGTGTTGACTTGGTGTAGTTAGTGTGTTGATTTGGTGCAGTTAGTGTGTTGGCTTGGTGTAGTTAGTGGGTTGACTTGGTGTAGTTAGTGGGTTGACTTGGTGTAGTTTGTGGGTTGACTTGGTGTAGTTAGTGGGCTGACTTGGTGCAGTTAGTGGGTTGACTTGGTGTAGTTAGTGGGTTGACTTGGTGTAGTTAGTGGGTTGACATGGTGTAGTTAGTGGGTTGAATTGGTGTAGTTAGTGGGTTGACTTGCTGTAGTTAGTGTGTTGACTTGGTGTAGTTAGTGTGTTGACTTGGTGTAGTTAGTGTGTTGACTTGGTGTAGTGTGTTGACTTGATGTAGTTAATGTGTTGACTTGGTGTAGTTAGTGGGTTGACTTGGTGTAGTTAGTGTGTTGACTTGGTGTAGTTAGTGTGTTGACTTGGTGTAGTTAGTGTGTTGACTTGGTGTAGTTAGTGGGTTGACTTGGTGTAGTTAGTGTGTTGACTTGGTGTAGTTAGTGTGTTGACTTGGTGTAGTTAGTGGGTTGACTTGGTGTAAGTTAGTGTGTTGACTTGGTGTAGTTAGTGGGTTGACTTGGTGTAGTTAGTGTGTTGACTTGATGTAGTTAGTGAGTTGACTTGGTGTAGTTAGTGGGTTGACTTGGTGTAGTTAGTGTGTTGACTTGGTGTAGTTAGTGTGTTGACTTGGTGTAGTTAGTGGGTTGACTTGGTGTAGTTAGTGTGTTGACTTGGTGTAGTTAGTGTGTTGACTTGATGTAGTTAGTGGGTTGACTTGGTGTAGTTAGTGTGTTGACTTGGTGTAGTTAGTGGGTTGACTTGGTGCAGTTAGTGAGTTGACTTGGTGCAGTTAGTGTGTTGACTTGGTGTAGTTAGTGGGTTGACTTGGTGTAGTTAGTGTGTTGACTTGGTGTAGTTAGTGTGTTGACTTGGTGTAGTTAGTGGGTTGACTTGGTTGTAGTTAGTGTGTTGACTTGGTGTAGTTAGCGTGTTGACTTGGTGCAGTTAGTGTGTTGATTTGGTGTAGTTAGTGGGATGACTTGGTGTAGTTAGTGTGTTGACTTGGTGTAGTTAGTGTGTTGACTTGGTGTAGTTAGTGTGTTGACTTGGTGTAGTTAGTGTGTTGACTTGGTGTAGCTAGTGTGTTGACTTGCTGTAGTTAGTGTGTTGACTTGGTGTAATTAGTGTGTTGACTTGGTGTAGTTAGTGTGTTGACTTGGTGTAGTTAGTGTGTTGACTTGGTGTAGTTAGTGTGTTGACTTGCTGTAGTTAGTGTGTTGACTTGCTGTAGTTAGTGTGTTAACTTGGTGTAGTTAGTGTGTTGACTTGATGTAGTTAGTGTGTTGACTTGCTGTAGTTAGTGCGTTGACTTGGTGTAGTTAGTGTATTGACTTCGTGTAGTTAGTGTGTTGGCTTGGTGTAGTTAGTGTGTTGGCTTGCTGTAGTTAGTGTGTTGACTTGCTGTAGTTAGTGCGTTGACTTGGTGTAGTTAGTGTATTGACTTGGTGTAGTTAGTGTATTGACTTGGTGTAGTTAGTTGTGTTGACTTGGTGTAGTTAGTGTGTTGACTTGATGTAGTTAGTGAGTTGACTTGGTGTAGTTAGTGGGTTGACTTGGTGTAGTTAGTGTGTTGACTTGGTGTAGTTAGTGTGTTGACTTGGTGTAGTTAGTGTGTTGACTTGGTGTAGTTAGTGTGTTGACTTGGTGTAGTTAGTGGGTTGACTTGGTGTAGTTAGTGTGTTGACTTGGTGTAGTTAGTGTGTTGACTTGATGTAGTTAGTGGGTTGACTTGGTGTAGTTAGTGGGTTGACTTGGTGTAGGTAGTGGGTTGACTTGGTGCAGTTAGTGAGTTGACTTGGTGCAGTTAGTGTGTTGACTTGGTGTAGTTAGTGGGTTGACTTGGTGTAGTTAGTGTGTTGACTTGGTGTAGTTAGTGTGTTGACTTGGTGTAGTTAGTGGGTTGACTTGGTGTAGTTAGTGTGTTGACTTGGTGCAGTTAGTGTATTGACTTGGTGTAGTTAGTGTGTTGACTTGGTGTAGTGTGTTGACTTGATGTAGTTAGTGGGTTAACTGGGTGTAGTTAGTGTGTTGACTTGGTGCAGTTAGTGTGTTGACTTGGTGTAGTTAGTGGGTTGACTTGGTGTAGTTTGTGGGTTGACTTGGTGTAGTTAGTGGGCTGACTTGGTGCAGTTAGTGGGTTGACTTGGTGTAGTTAGTGGGTTGACTTGGTGTAGTTAGTGGGTTGACATGGTGTAGTTAGTGGGTTGAATTGGTGTAGTTAGTGGGTTGACTTGCTGTAGTTAGTGTGTTGACTTGGTGTAGTTAGTGTGTTGACTTGGTGTAGTTAGTGTGTTGACTTGGTGTAGTGTGTTGACTTGATGTAGTTAATGTGTTGACTTGGTGCAGTTAGTGTGTTGACTTGGTGTAGTTAGTGGGTTGACTTGGTGTAGTTTGTGGGTTGACTTGGTGTAGTTAGTGGGCTGACTTGGTGCAGTTAGTGGGTTGACTTGGTGTAGTTAGTGGGTTGACTTGGTGTAGTTAGTGGGTTGACATGGTGTAGTTAGTGGGTTGAATTGGTGTAGTTAGTGGGTTGACTTGCTGTAGTTAGTGTGTTGACTTGGTGTAGTTAGTGTGTTGACTTGGTGTAGTTAGTGTGTTGACTTGGTGTAGTGTGTTGACTTGATGTAGTTAATGTGTTGACTTGGTGTAGTTAGTGGGTTGACTTGGTGTAGTTAGTGTGTTGACTTGGTGTAGTTAGTGTGTTGACTTGGTGTAGTTAGTGTGTTGACTTGGTGTAGTTAGTGGGTTGACTTGGTGCAGTTAGTGAGTTGACTTGGTGCAGTTAGTGTGTTGACTTGGTGTAGTTAGTGGGTTGACTTGGTGTAGTTAGTGTGTTGACTTGGTGTAGTTAGTGTGTTGACTTGGTGTAGTTAGTGGGTTGACTTGGTGTAGTTAGTGTGTTGACTTGGTGTAGTTAGTGAGTTGACTTGGTGTAGTTAGTGGGTTGACTTGGTGGTAGTTAGTGTGTTGACTTGGTGTAGTTAGTGTGTTGACTTGGTGTAGTTAGTGGGTTGACTTGGTGTAGTTAGTGTGTTGACTTGGTGTAGTTAGTGTGTTGACTTGATGTAGTTAGTGGGTTGACTTGGTGTAGTTAGTGTGTTGACTTGGTGTAGTTAGTGGGTTGACTTGGTGCAGTTAGTGAGTTGACTTGGTGCAGTTAGTGTGTTGACTTGGTGTAGTTAGTGGGTTGACTTGGTGTAGTTAGTGTGTTGACTTGGTGTAGTTAGTGTGTTGACTTGGTGTAGTTAGTGGGTTGACTTGGTGTAGTTAGTGTGTTGACTTGGTTTAGTTAGCGTGTTGACTTGGTGCAGTTAGTGTGTTGACTTGGTGTAGTTAGTGGGATGACTTGGTGTAGTTAGTGTGTTGACTTGGTGTAGTTAGTGTGTTGACTTGGTGTAGTTAGTGTGTTGACTTGGTGTAGTTAGTGTGTTGACTTGGTGTAGCTAGTGTGTTGACTTGCTGTAGTTAGTGTGTTGACTTGGTGTTGTTAGTGTGTTGACTTGGTGTAGTTAGTGTGTTGACTTGGTGTAGTTAGTGTGTTGACTTGCTGTAGTTAGTGTGTTGACTTGGTGTAGTTAGTGTGTTGACTTGGTGTAGTTAGTGTGTTGGCTTGCTGTAGTTAGTGTGTTGACTTGGTGTAGTTAGTGTGTTGGCTTGCTGTAGTTAGTGTGTTGACTTGCTGTAGTTAGTGTGTTGACTTGCTGTAGTTAGTGTGTTGACTTGCTGTAGTTAGTGGGTTGACTTGCTGTAGTTAGTGTGTTGACTTGCTGTAGTTAGTGTGTTAACTTGGTGTAGTTAGTGTGTTGACTTGATGTAGTTAGTGTGTTGACTTGCTGTAGTTAGTGCGTTGACTTGGTGTAGTTAGTGTATTGCCTTCGTGTAGTTAGTGTGTTGGCTTGGTGTATTTAGTGTGTTGGCTTGCTGTAGTTAGTGTGTTGACTTGCTGAAGTTAGTGCGATGACTTGGTGTAGTTAGTGTATTGACTTGGTGTAGTTAGTGTATTGACTTGGTGTAGTTAGTGTGTTGACTTGGTGTAGTTAGTGTGTTGACTTGGTGTAGTTAGTGTGTTGACTTGGTGTAGTTAGTGTGTTGACTTGGTGTAGTTATTGTGTTGACTTGGTGTAGTTAGTGTGTTGGCTTGCTGTAGTTAGTGTGTTGACTTGGTGTAGTTAGTGTGTTGGCTTGCTGTAGTTAGTGTGTTGACTTGCTGTAGTTAGTGTGTTGACTTGCTGTAGTTAGTGTGTTGACTTGCTGTAGTTAGTGGGTTGACTTGCTGTAGTTAGTGTGTTGACTTGCTGTAGTTAGTGTGTTGGTGTAGTCAGTGGGTTTATTTGAAGTAACTGATATCATTCCTGACACCCCAGTGCCTCATATCATTCCTGACAGCATTCCTGACACCCCAGTGCCTCATATCATTCCTGACAGCATTCTTAACACACCAGTGCCTCATATCATTCCTGCCAGCATTCCTGACACCCCAGTGCCTCATATCATTCCTGACAGCATTCTTAACACACCAGTGCCTCATATCATTCCTGACAGCATTCCTGACACTCCAGTGCCTCATATCATTCCTGACAGCATTCTTAACACACCAGTGCCTCATATCATTCCTGCCAGCATTCCTGACACCCCAGTGCCTCATATCATTCCTGACAGCATTCTTAACACACCAGTGCCTCATATCATTCCTGACAGCATTTCTAACACCCCAGTGCCTCATCTCATTCCTGACAGCATTCCTGACATTACTGTGCAACATATTCAATTGTTAAGATTCATGTCTGTTATTCCTTGCAACCATTGCTTGTACTCGCTTTATTGTCTTTACTCAGCATACTGGGTTCTGTGTATACCATACAGTGAATATGTATGTGTTTCCGTGTATGTATAGTGAGAGGTGTTTATCTCCGTGTATATACCAAAAGGTGCATCTCTCTGTACATAAACACAGCGAGGTTTGTATATCTCAGGATATATACGAAGATAGATGAATATACACTTATTTATATGCATTATATATATATATATATATTATATATATATATATATATATATATATATATATATTATATATATATATATATATATATATATATATATTATATTTACTACATATCACAATGCTTCTCTTGCATGTTAAGGTATCTATTTCTTGATATTTATGTATTAATATCTAGATATATCTGAGTATATACACCGAGAAGGATATCTGTTTTTATATATCGAAGGCTATTTCTGTGCATATTCATCGAAATGCATTTATGTTTATATACCACGAAAAGTATTTCTGTTTATATACCCTGAGATATATTTCCGCGTACATAGGTCACTATACTCAGCGGAGCAGCTAATGAACTCAGGAACTGAGTTCACTAGTTACCCAGCGAATGTTGTTGGTGTTCAGGATGTTCAGTATGTACCGAGGAGTCGCCTAGTGAACTTGTTCTGTTAAGTTTGATATGTGATGTTGTTGTTGATGCTGGTAGTGGAGTCGTTGTTGTTGGTAATTGTGGTGATAGTGTTGTCGCTAGTGGAGATTGTGGTGGCGATGGTGGTTTTATATATGTCGGTGGTGGTAGTGTTGTTATTAATGGTGGACTGCTGCCACACTTTTATTCTCTTGGTGGTGGGGATGGTATTGTTGGTGCTGTTGTGGCTGTTGTTGGTGGTGGGGATGGTATTGTTGGTGCTGTTGTGGCTGTTGTTGGTGGTGGGGATGGTATTGTTGGTGCTGTTGTGGCTGTTGTTGGTGGTGGGGATGGTATTGTTGGTGCTGTTGTTGCTGCTGTTGTTGGTGGGAATGGTACTGTTGGTGCTGTTGTTATTGGTGAGAATGGTGTTGCTGGTGCTGTTATAGCTCTTGTTGGTGGTGGGAATGGTACTGTTGATGCTGTTGTGATTGTTGTTGTTGGTGGGGATGGTACTGTTGGTGCTGTTGTGATTGTTGTTGTTGGTGGTGGGGATGGTACTGTTGGTGCTGTTTTGGCTGTTGTTGTGGGGATGGTAATGTTGGTGCTGTTGTGGCTGTTGTTGGTGGTGGGGATGGTACTGTTGGTGCTGTTGTGACTGTTGTTGGTGGTAGGGATGGTACACTGTTGATGCTGTTGTGGCTAGTGTTGGTGGTGTCAGTAGTACTGGAGGGGGGGGGCTAGTATCTGTAGTTGTGGTGATGGTGGCAGCATCATTGGTGGCTGTAGTTGTTACGTCTTCTGTTAAATGTGTTGGTGTTACTGTTGCAATTGATGCCAGTGTTATGTCTTTGTTATTGCAAAGGAGAATCCAGGAGTGTATACAAGGCTTTCAGGGAACAACGATATACCGTTGGTTTTAATGGCAGATACACTGCGGCTCAGTCAGCGGAAGTTCGCAGAAATATACCAACGTGTTCGTCCAACCTACATTCCAACGTATATATGTTTTTCTCAGATCCCTTTTTCCTTTTTAGGCCCCGTTATTCTTCGTATATCCAATACGATTACAGAAAAAGTATATATCCCCTCCTTGAGCGGCAATCACCGGGCAGTCATTTTACAGCCCTTGTTCGGCGCTTTATTATATTCGTAAATATATATTTACTGGGTTAAGATTACTTTACCCTTGGCATTTTATATATATTTTCAAAATACTTAAAGTAACTGTGGTATTTTTCTCCGTTGTTTACAATACCGTGACTGGAACAATACGTTAATAACCCGCACGTAGGGTTATTTGTGTATTATTTCGGTCCGACTTGGTATGTGACCAGTTTAAGGTCCAAGTCGGACCGAAACGTCGTCATAAGTTTAAATCTCCCACATGCGGAATATTCGTGTATTTACCACATCTTGTTAGACTATGGTGTCTGCCAGAGAGCACGTAAGATTCACTTGCAACACATCAACACTCAGACACATCAACGCTGACTGGCCTCCACGCCGAAACCCCCACTTTCGATGCTGATTTTTTTTTTTACTTTTAAACAGAATCGTGCGTTTGATCTCTTCGTCTAGGATAAGACGCAATAACGAACTATACACGCCGACATACACACATAAACATATAAATACTGTATGCATGGCAAACCTTCAACTGGGCGACACGTCCTTCACTCCAGGAGCTTGACAATGTGCTCTGTGTAGAGCGAAACGTTGTCCAGATAATGCCTTATTCACCATACCCGTGTGTTGACATGCAGGTGCCTTGATACCGGTGAGAGTGGGGTGAGGCTCTTGATCTTAGAGGCTTTACTTGTCCTCCTCTTGGATCGAACTTGATTCCCCCTCATCCCCCTCCCCCCACACTCACCTGCAGGCGCAGTATGACCCCTACAGGTTTAGCGGTTCCTAGTCGAGGATGAGCGCGCTCATTGAAATTCAAATGATCTCAGCAATGATGGTGAAGACTTCTGTTCACCATCTTTACTGCCTCACAACATGGCCTGGCTCAGACCTTTAGATTTTATTATATCCCAGTCTCTTTTTTTTCAATCTTCATTTGTTTTTTTTATGCTCTGTACTGTTGGTAATGTAATTAATAACTTTTCAGTCTTTTTTTTGTGTGTGTATATTCATTAGCTGGTGTGTGTCAGTGTTGATGGTGGTTGTTTTATTGCTGTGATTGTGGTGATGGTGGTTGTTGTACTGCTGTGATTGTGGTTGCTGTGTTGCTGGGATTGTAGTGCTGGTAGTGGTGATTGTTGTTGCATTGCTGTGATTGTGGGCTGATGGTTGCTGTGTTGCTGGGATTTGTAGTGCTGGTAGTGGTGATTGTTGTTGTATTGCTGTGATTGTGGTGCTTGTGGTTGCTGTGTTGCTGGGATTTTAGTGCTGGTAGTGGTATTTTTGTTTGCATTGCTGTGATTTGTGGTGTTGTGGTTGCTGTGTTGCTGGGATTGTAGTGCTGGAGTGGTGATTGTTGTTGTATTGCTGTGATTGTGGTGCTTGTGGTTGTGTGTTGCTGGGATTGTAGTGCTGGTAGTGGTGATTGTTGTTGTATTGCTGTGATTGTGGTGCTTGTGGTTGCTGTGTTGATTGTAGTGCTGGTAGTGGTGATTGTTGTTGTATTGCTGTGATTGTCGTGCTTGTGGTTGCTGTGTTGCTGGGATTGTAGTGCTGGTAGTGGTGATTGTTGTTGTATTGCTGTGATTGTGGTGCTTGTGGTTGCTGTGTTGCTGGGATTGTAGTGCTGGTAGTGGTGATTGTTGTTGTATTGCTGTGATTGTGGTGCTGGTAGCATTGATGGTGGTTGTTGGAAAAATAAACACAGCAGTATAATGTGAGCCTTTATTGACAACGTTTCGCGCACACAGTGGGCTTTATCAAGTCACAAATATATCTACCTGGGTGAAAGGTACGTGAGTATTTATAGGATGGAATCAGGTGGAGAATGCTGGGTAGGTTGGATCTGAACCTGCATGTGAGGAAGAGTGTTCGCTGAACAAGTATTTTCTTAACTTCACTATCCTGGGCATTTAACATCTATCCTCGGCATATAACATCTTTAACACACCCAGAGAAGACACTGCCGAGAGGAGATACATAGTCCTCCCTACCAACTCCATTCCCAAACATGTTTCCAACATCTTTTCCAATACCTCATTCCAAGTATCTACCTCCACATCAACCACCATCAAGGACATCACCAGTAATAGACAGGACAAGCTTCAATCCTCTGCAGGGGTATACATAATCCCCTGTAACGACTGCAGCAAATTATACGTGGGCGAAACATCCAGAGACCTCCAAACACGTATTTCAGAACACCAGTACGCAGGCAGATCGAACGATTTAAGATATGCCTGTGTTCAACACCGAAATTCACACAACCATTTAATCAACTACAGAAAGGCAAGACTTATCGCCAGAGAAGACAATACTCAATACTGAAAATCCTGGAATCATCACGTACCTGTATATCCAACAACTTCAACCAAAACAACGGGTTCTATAACATAGCTGAACCCCTCGCGAAGAAACTTCTTCATTGTTATCCCACAAAGAACATAAGAATGGAGGAACACTGCAGAAGGTTTACCCATATATTTGTTCAGATCCAACCTACCCAGCATTCTCCACCTGACTCCATCCTATAAATACTCACGTACCTTTCACCCAGGTAGATATATTTGTGACTTGATAAAGCCCACTGTGTGCGCGAAACGTTGTCAATAAAGGATCACATTATACTGCTTCCGTATTTATTTTTCCATTGTGTCGGTATGTTATACCATTTATTTCGATGGTGGTTCTTGTAATGTTTTCTCACAGCATCCACAGCTGCGCCTCATCTGACCCGAGAGATCAGTCCTCCAACCTAGGCTTCAGCATCTTCACAACTACGTGCTGAGCACCTCCATCTACGGCTCAGGGGCTGACTACCTCGCTTTCTACTGTCTCCAGTGTCAGCAACTTCAAATGAGCTCTGTAATGAAGCGATGCAAAACACTGATGGGCGATACGTCGTCAGAATAGAGATGGCCAGGTGTTGTACGTGTGGCTTATACATCATGATGCACTGCTGTGATTAATGGCGCTGGTGTATGTGATGGTGGTATTGTTATTATAGGTGCTGGTTGTATTATTTGAGCGGTGATTGCGCAGGTGATTGTTACTGTAGTGGTGGTGGTTGTTATTGTAGTGGTAGTGGTGCTGGTTGTGTTATTTTAACGGTGGTTGTGCTGGTGATTGTTATTGTAGTGGTGGTAGTGGTGTTGGTTGTTCTTGTAGTGGTGGTGGTAGTGCTGGTTGTTATTGTAGTGGTGGTGCTGGTGATTGTTACTGTATTGGTGGTTGTGCTGGTTGTTATTGTAGTGGTGGTGGTGCTGGTGATTGTTACTGTATTGGTGGTGGTGCTGGTTGTTATTGTAGTGGCGATGGTGATTGTTATTGTAGTGTGGTTGTTAATGTAGTGGTGCTGGTTGTGTTATTATAGTGGTAGTGCTGCTGGTTGTTACTGTAGATAGTGGTGCTGCTGGCTGTGTTAGTGTAGTGGTGGTGCTGCTGGTTGTGTTATTGTAGTGGTGTAAATGCTGGTGGTATTGTTACTGTAGTAGTGGTGATGCTGGTGATTGTTACTGTAATAGTGATGGTTGTACTATTGTAGTGGTGGTAGTGCTGGTGGTTGTTATTGTACTGTTGTAAGTGCTGGTGGTATTGTTATTGTACTGGTGGTTGCGTTATTGTATTGGTGTTTTTTTTGTTATTTTGATGGTGTTGTAGATTATTGTTGTGACTGTGAGTGGTGATTGTTATGTCGTTAATTTGATGGTGGGAATTGTTATTGTGATGTACTGATAGTTGTTATTGTGATGGTGTTTTGTGATTGTGCTAATGGTTGTTATTGTTTATAGTTATTGTGACGGTGTTAATGGTCGTTTATTACTTATTTGTTTATGATTATTGTGATGGTGGTAATAGTTGTAATTGTTATTGTGATAGTATTGATAGTTGTTATTGTTAGTGTGAAGGTGCTGGTAACTGGTGGCTCTGTTAGTGCAGAAAGTGGTAATGTTATTGGTGTAATTAGTGGTGTAGGTAGCGTTCTTGTTGTTATTGTTGTTGTTGTTGGCGGTGGTGGTAGCGGTGGGGGGGGGGGGTTTGTGCTGCTGTGACTGGTGCTGCTAGTGGTGATAGTGGTTGGGACTAGCACACTACATGACAGAGAAACTGTGCTTTGGGGTGACTGTCTCGCGTCTCATCTAGCGAGATGTATAAATGGACAGCAGAACATCACTAGACGTGTATCTAGACAGGATAACGTCGCTAGACGTATAGCTAGACGTATAAATAAAGTACCATGAAGGGAGAGAAATAGAGTACCTGGAAGAGAGAGAAATAGAGCACCAGAATAATCAAAAAAAAATATTAGATATGACAGAGCCGTGAGAAGCCACACAGGGTAATTAATTGATGATCAAACACACACACACACACACACACACACACACACACACACACACACACACACACACACACATACACACACACACACACACACACACACACACACACACACACACACACACACACACACACACACACACACACATTTTGAAGATGGTTGGATGGGAAATCAGTCGTACGAGTCGAAGCTTCATGGTACGTCGTACGTCTTAATCTCCCATCGTACGTCGTACGTCTTAACCCCCATCGTACGTCACATGTTTTATCCTCAGCAAAATTCGGAAACAAAAACAGCAAAGTGAGAATATTACTCTGAAAAATCAAGGAACTAAAACAAGGCCTTAAAATTTTACAACGCTCTGCTAAGGGTAATACTATCGTATTATCAAGGGCTGTATTATCACAGCATCAAGGACTGCATTATTGTAGTGTCAAGGGCTGTACTATCGTATCATCAAGGACTAGATTATCGTAGTATCAAGGACTAGATGATCGTATCATCAAGGACTAGATTATCGTAGTATCAAGGGCTACATTATCGTAGTATCAAGGGCTACATTATCGTAGTATCAAGGGATACATTATCGTAGTATAAAAAAGGCTATGTGGACATGAGAGGTGAAATTCAGTTGATAATTCGGTATACTTTTATTCATTACTTTCCAATACGTAAGAGGCGTTCGAAGTCCAAGAGTGGGAATGGAGGACGTCTGAGAGGGGGCCGCGGACCCGACTCGCTTTGAGAACCGAAGTTATCGGTAATTCACCCGGGGTGACAACGCTCACCCTCATCTCCTTCTTTTTCTCTTGTTTACCACCGTTATTTGTTGATTATGTTTGTGTTATTAAATTTTTCACACAACAACGTTAGTGTCACAGCCTGAGGCCCCTTGCTAGCGTTAGCGAACTGAACGAACCATAGAACGTTCGCTAGATAAACGTGCCACAAAAAACGTTTACAAGGTAAATTATTTTCCCTTCAAACGTTCACAGGGTAAATGATACCGTCAAACGTTCACAGAGTAAATGATACCGTCAAACGTTCACAGGGTAAGTGAAACCGTCAAACGTTCACAGGGTAAATGATACCGTCAAACGTTCACAGGGTAAATGTTACCGTCAAACGTTCACAGGGTAAATGATACCGTTAAACATTCTCTGGGTTAACGAGCCACAAAAACGCTTAAGAGTTAAATGAACCCTCCAGAGTAAACGAAAATCCACTAACATTCACTAGGTAAACGAACCACATTCCCCTCCCCCCCTCAAAAAAAAAAAAACTCGCGGTTTACGGAAATAAACGTCACATGCGCCACATCGTTCTCGGCAATAACACTTACCTTCCTCAGAAAGCAAATGCTCCAGAAAATACAAACGAAGAGAAGGTTGTTCCGCTACGTTTGCGCCGGCGAACGTTCTTCCGCTTTACCGGAGAAAAGTTACACACACACACACACACACACACACACACACACACACACACACACACACACACACACACACACACACACACACACACACACACACACACACATACACACACACACGCACACACACAATTTTAACAATGTTTAGGGTTAAAAATTTTTTTCAGAAATTTCGGGTTTCACAATGATAAAGGTTTTAAAAAATTTTGATTTAATATACGAGTTTGGATTTGATTTCTAATTCAAATTGCGTGGAATGTAAGTCCGAAGTTTTAGCTCGACAATATGTAAGATATTTGAGGCTTCGTAATTGTAAACGTATTTAGAAATTAAAAAAAAAAATATCCAAAATTGGGTTTGAATGACGAAACTCCGACAGATATGTAGACAGTTACTCCTATGACGGACGTAACTCCGACAAATATGTAGACAGACACTCGCACGAAGGACGTAACTCCGACATAAAGCGTGGAATACAGTTATCTTTATTAAGCAAAATATCTTTCACGAACGTAGTTACAGTCTGCGATGATGAATATTAGTCACAGTAATTAATTACAAGTTACAGTAATTAAATACTAGTCACATGCCAGAACGTAATTAAAAATGAACCCTAAAAAGTTCATCAACTCTTACGAAAAATCAAATGACAATTGACAATTATTATAAGTCCAACACTGGAGTTATGAAACATATATATATATATATATATATATATATAAAATATAAAATATATATATATTAATATATAAATATATATATAATTTTATAAAATATATATATATATATATATATATATAGTAGAAGTGTTTTATTTATATTCTGAGAGACACAAATACAGCATAAAGTGATCCGTTTCGCCCGTAGTTTTATCAAGTCACAAACAGATGTGGGTATTTCGCACCATTTACCTCCACTCTGAGTGAAGTTGAGTGGCTTCCACAGACCAAGTTAACAATGTGGTTCACACAGTTAACATTATGTTATTAAAAAAAATGGTAGAGAGAGAATATATGAGTTATTATAACAGATTGTTGGACATTATCAGACGTTTGTGTAAAAGTATCTTACTTGATAATAACAGTGCACATTGATAATAACAGTGCACATTGATAATAACAGTGCACATTGATAATAACAGTGCACAATGATAATAAAATGCCATTGAAAAATAACAGTGCACATTGATAATAACAGTAAAACATTGATAAAAACAGTGCACATTGATAATAACATTTCACATTGATAATAACAGTGCACAAATTTATAATAACAGTGCACATTGATAATAACAGTGCACATTGATAATAACAGTGCACATTGATAATAACAGTAAACATTGATAATAACAGTGCACATTGATAATAACAGTGCACATTTATAATAACCGTGCACATTTAAAAATAACAGTGCACATTGATAATAACAGTGCACATTGATAATAACAGTGCACATTGATAATAACAGTGCACAATGATAATAACAGTGCACATTGATAATAACAGTGCACATTGATAATAACAGTGCACATTGATAATAACAGTGCACAATGATAATAACAGTGCACATTGATAATAACAGTGCACATTGATAATAACAGTTTCACATTGATAATAACAGTGCACATTGATAATAACAGTGCACAATGATAATAACAGTGCACATTGATAATAACAGTAAACATTGATAATAACATGCACATTGATAATAACAGTGCACATTGATAATAACATGCACATTGAAATAACAGTGCACATTTATAATAACAGTGCACATTGATAATAACAGTGCACATTGATAATAACAGTGCACATTGATAAAAAACATAAACATTGAAAAATAACAGTGCACATTGATAATAACAGTAAACATTGATAATAACAGTGCACATGATAATAAACAGGCACATTGATAAAAACAGTTTCACATTGAAATAACAGTGCACATTGATAATAACAGTGCACATTGATAATAACAGTGCACATTGATAATAACAGTGCACATTGATAATAACAGTGCACATTGATAATAACAGTGCACATTGATAATAACAGTGCACATTGATAATAACAGTGCACATTGATAATAACAGTAAACATTGATAATAACAGTGCACATTGATAATAACAGTAAACATTGATAATAACAGTGCACATTGATAATAACAGTGCACATTGATAATAACAGTGCACATTGATAATAACATGCACATTGATAATAAAAAGTGCACATTGATAATAACAGTGCACATTGATAATAACGTGCACATTGATAATAACAGTGCACATTGATAATAACAGTGCACATTGATAATAACATGCACATTGATAATAACAGTGCACATTGATAATAACAGTGCACATTGATAATAACAGTGCACATTGATAATAACAGTGCACATTGATAATAACAGTGCACATTGATAATAACAGTAAACATTGATAATAGTAAACATTGACAGTAACAGTAAACATTGACTATAACAGTAGACATTCACAATAACAGTAAACATTAAGAATAAGATTAAACATTGACAATAACAGTAAACATTGACTATAACAGTAAACGTTGACAGTAACAGTAAACATTGACAATAACAGTAAACATTGATAAGTAAACATTAATAGTAACAGTAAACATTGACAATAAGAGTAAACATTGACAATTAGAGTAAACATTGACAATAACAGTAAACATTGACTATAACAGTAAACATTGACAATAAGAGTAAACATTGACAATAAGAGTAAACATTGGCAATAACAGTAAACATTAACAATAACAGTAAACATTCGCAGTAACAGTAAATATTGACAATAAGGGTAGACATTGGCAATAACAGTAAACATTGATAACAGTAAACATTGGCAATAACAGTAAACATTGATAACAGTAAACATTGGCAATAACAGTAAACATTGATAACAGTAAACATTGGCAATAACAGTAATCAATGATAATTATAAACAATAAACAAATGCCAAACAACGTACAGTTGTACGTTACATTGGACGACGTTTTACCCGACGTAAAACCTTTTTAAAGTTCCACTTAAAAGGTAATATCGTCTATTTAAAAGTTTGTTTTGCACATTCAAGTCTGTGAATAAAATTTTATGACTTCTTTAAAACTTCTGTAGTCGAATGTTTCTAAAACGTTGGATAAAACCTTGTAGAACGTTAGAAAAAACGTTGTAGAACGTTGGAAAAAACGTTGTAGAACGTTGGAAAAAACGTTTAGAACGATGGAAGAAACACTTCAGAACGTTGGAAAAAACGTTGTAGAACGTTGGAAAAAACGCTGGAGAACGTTGGAAGAAACACTTCAGAACTTTGGGAAAAACGTTGTAGAACGTTGGAAAAAACGTTTAGAACGATGGAAGAAACACTTCAGAACGTTGGAAAAAACGTTTAGAACGATGGAAGAAACACTTCAGAACGTTGGAAAAAGCGTTTAGAACGATGGAAGAAACACTTCAGAACGTTGGAAAAAACGTTTAGAACGATGCAAGAAACACTTCAGAACGTTGGAAAAAACGTTTAGAACGATGGAAGAAACACTTCAGAACATTGGAAAAAGCGTTTAGAACGATGGAAGAAACACTTCAGAACGTTGGAAAAAACGTTTAGAACGATGCAAGAAACACTTCAGAACGTTGGAAAAAACGTTTAGAACGATGGAAGAAACACTTCAGAACGTTGGAAAAAGCGTTTAGAACGATGGAAGAAACACTTCAGAACGTTGGAAAAAACGTTTAGAACGATGCAAGAACACACTTCAGAACGTTGGAAAAAAAAACGTTTAGAACGATGGAAGAAACACGTCAGAACGTTGGAAAAAGCGTTTTAGAACGATGGAAGAAACACTCAGAACGTTGGAAAAAACGTTTAGAAACGATGCAAGAAACACTTCAGAACGTTGGAAAAAACGTTTAGAACGATGGAAGAAACACTTCAGAACGTTGGAAAAAACGTTTAGAACGATGAAAGAAACACTTCAGAACGTTGGAAAAAAACGTTTAGAACGATGGAAGAAACACTTCAGAACGTTGGAAAAAACGTTTAGAACGATGCAAGAAACACTTCAGAACGTTGGAAAAAACGTTTAGAAACGATGGAAGAAACACTTCAGAACGTTGGAAAAAACGTTTAGAACGATGCAAGAAACACTTCAGAACGTTGGAAAAAAACGTTTAGAACGATGAAAGAAACACTTCAGAACGTTGGAAAAAATGTTAAACGACGAATGAAAGAAACACTTCAGAACGTTGGAAAAAAAAACGTTTAGAACGATGGAAGAAACACTTCAGAACGTTGGAAAAAACGTTAGAACGATGGAAAAAAACACTTCAGAACGTTGGAAAAAACGTTTAGAACGATGAAAGAAACACTTCAGAACGTTGGAAAAAACGTTTAGAACGATGGAAGAAACACTTCAGAACGTTGGAAAAAACGTTTAGAACGATGAAAGAAACACTTCAGAACGTTGAAAAAAACGTTTAGAACGATGGAAAAAACACTTCAGAACGTTGGGAAAAACGTTTAGAACGGTGGAAGAAACACTTCAGAACGTTGGAAAAAACGTTTAGAACGGTGGAAGAAACACTTCAGAACGTTGGAAAAAACGTTTAGAACGATGGAAGAAACACTTCAGAACGTTGGAAAAACTTTTTAGAACGATGAAAGAAACACTTCAGAACGTTGGAAAAAACGTTTAGAACGATGAAAGAAACACTTCAGAACGTTGGAAAAAACGTTTAGAACGATAGAAGAAACACTTCAGAACGTTGGAAAAAACGTTTAGAACGATGGAAAAAACACTTCAGAACGTTGGAAAAAACGTTTAGAACGATGAAAGAAACACTTCAGAACGTTGGAAAAAACGTTTAGAACGATGAAAGAAACACTTCAGAACGTTGGAAAAAACGTTTAGAACGATGAAAGAAACACTTCAGAACGTTGGAAAAAACGTTTAGAACGATGAAAGAAACACTTCAAAAACGTTGGAAAAAAACGTTTAGAACGATGAAAGAAACACTTCAGAATGTTGGAAAAAACGTTTAGAACGATGAAAGAAACACTTCAGAACGTTGGAAAAAACGTTTAGAACGATGAAAGAAACACTTCAGAACGTTGGAAAAAACGTTTAGAACGATGAAAGAAACACTTCAGAACGTTGGAAAAACGTTTAGAACGATAAAAGAGAACACTTCAGAACGTTGGAAAAAACGTTTAGAACGATGAAAGAAACACTTCAGAACGTTGGAAAAAACGTTTAGAACGGTGGAAGAAACACTTCAGAACGTTGGAAAAAACGTTTAGAACGATGGAAGAAACACTTCAGAACGTTGGAAAAAACGTTTTAGAACGATGGAAGAAACACTTCAGAACGTTGGAAAAAACGTTTAGAACGATGGAAGAAACACTTCAGAACGTTGGAAAAAACGTTTAGAACGATGCAAGAAACACTTCAGAACGTTGGAAAAAACGTTTAGAACGATGGAAGAAACACTTCAGAACGTTGGAAAAAACGTTTAGAACGATGGAAGAAACACTTCAGAACGTTGGAAAAAACGTTTAGAACGATGGAAGAAACACTTCAGAACGTTGGAAAAAACGTTTAGAACGATGCAAGAAACACTTCAGAACGTTGGAAAAAACGTTTAGAACGATGGAAGAAACACTTCAGAACGTTGGAAAAAACGTTTAGAACGATGGAAAAAAACACTTCAGAACGTTGGAAAAAACGTTTAGAACGATGGAAGAAACACTTCAGAACTTTTGGAAAAAACGTTTAGAACGATGGAAGAAACACTTCAGAACGTTGGAAAAAACGTTTAGAACGATGGAAGAAACACTTCAGAACGTTGGAAAAAACGTTTAGAACGATGGAAGAAACACTTCAGAACGTTGGAAAAAACGTTTAGAACGATGAAAGAAACACTTCAGAACGTTGGAAAAAACGTTTAGAACGATGGAAGAAACACTTCAGAACGTTGGAAAAAACGTTTAGAACGATGGAAGAAACACTTCACGAGGCTAATTTCACTACACGGAATTTCTTATAAGGTTATTTTGCCGTTACTGGAGTTACTTTGTTTATGGTGGAGTTACTTTGTGTGTGGTGGAGTTACTTTGTGTGTGGTGGAGTTACTTTGTGTGTGGTGTAGTTACTTTGTCTGTGGTGGAGTTACTTTGTGTGTGGCGGAGTTACTTTGTCTGTGGTGGAGTTACTTTTTCTATGGTGGAATTTGTGTGTGGTGGAGTTACTCTATCTGTGGTGAAGTTACTTTGTGGTGGAGTTACTTTGTCTGAGGTGGAGGTACTTTGTCTCTGGCGGAGTTACTTTGGCGGAGTTACTCTCTTGGTGAAGTCGCCGCCATTGATGAATGACCTGGCCTTCGCGCTCCCACCTGCGTTGATGAAATACCGCGCGACATGACCTTACACCTGAAGTTCATGTCCTGAGTGGATCATCTTCTG
>NC_069417.1:29066687-29161687 GCF_026875155.1 Cherax quadricarinatus | reverse complement strand
ACACCCACACACACACACAACCACACACCACACACAACAAAACAAACAATAATGATGCATACACGATGAATGGCGGAATAACTAATCGGAGGTGCCGGGAACGGAGAGAGCTTTGTATTCAAAAATGAAGGGGAAATGCAAGAGCCGGCTTTACCAAGACGCGGTTTTAAGGGAAAAAAGAGACTCAAAGCATGAAAAAACCCTTCGGAAGTGAAGGAAGAAGAAAAGAGAGAAGTAGAACGGAAAACAAAAGCAAGAAGAGAACTGACCGACCATTAAAACTGACACAGCAGGGGGAGCCAGGGGGTTGAAATTTCCCCCGCAAAAACCCGAAGTAGGGGAGTCAAAACAAGTGAGTTTGAACCGAGATACGCACCGCCTCCCAGAGAAAAGCACACCAGAAAACCAGGTAATAAGACTTAAAAGAAGGAAGAGAATACGCGAAACACGGCAAGAAAATCGGCAAGAAATTGAACAACGATTTAAGGAGATACTCTGAGTGGAACCAGGGAACAGACAGCACCAGAAACTTAAAAAGACACAGTATACCAATAGGATGCTGGACATCCTACACACAACAGGGCAGGAGGGAAAATAATAATTTTTTGAGTGAGCTGGAGACATCAAAGATAATGGAACCCGACCAAAATGTCACCGAGGATGCTGCGATAAAGAGCAGAAGCACTGTCTCAAACAAAAAATAAAATCCACTAGAAATCAACAGATATTGATAAAACTGCCAGAGATCTATACAACACAGTTATGTCCCAGTTTTTGAGAAAAGGAGAGAGACGGGAAACATTAAAATATATACCAGCATCACTGACTTGCGTTTCACGTAAGGTAAAGGAGAAGATAATCAGGAGAGAAGTGGGAAATAGCAGCTTAATAAACGATAAGCAAAACGGGAGTTGTGAAATCTTGTCTCACATGACAAAGTGATAGAAGCAAGAGAGAGAGAGAGAGAGAGAGAGAGAGAGAGAGAGAGAGAGAGAGAGAGAGAGAGAGAGAGAGAGAGAGAGAGAGAGAGATTGGCATATTGCATATTGTTAGATTACAAGATACTGTTGAAGAACAGATGTCAGAAGGAGAAAGTGTAATAGGTATCCCGTGGTTCGGTTAGTAGAGCAAATCACCTCCCACTCTGAGTGTCCGCGGTGAGATAACCATCATAAGCAGAAACACTGGACACATCTCACTGAACCTGACTGAACGTGCTGCTACTGTTCAGCTAGCAGTCAGCTTGTACCTGGGTGTTAGTCGAGTGTTGCAGGTGGCACCCTAGAGGGAGTGGTGATATACTGTAAACTGAGATTGACTAACAACCGTTAACCTCTAAAACTGATCTGTGTAAAATATAAAAGGATAGGCAATAAGATCAGTACTGTTCTTGATATATGTGAATGACGTACCAATAGAGAATGAATAAAAAATACACAAATAACCCGAGTTACTTGTGTAAAAGAGAATGAATCATATGTTTTCAAGCTTGCAGCTGATGTAGCTTTAATTTAGAAAATAAAAACCCGATGAGAACAGAGAAAGACTTCAAAATGAACAAGGACAGCCAGCAGGACTGAGCAACAGGAAAATGTCTACTGAAAGTCGACCCCAGCAAATGCAAGATTATAAGAATTGGGGAAGGAATAAGAAGCCCAGAATCAATGTTGACTCAGAAAAGAAAACAGTGCAGAATATATACTTAAAATACGCACATGAAAAGACTAATCTCTGCAGCCAACGTTCGTTTGGTAAGTCTAAGAGTAGCCTTCAGGAATCTCAACCAAGAATCATTCTCGGTCTTACATACGATATATGTCAGGTCCAGCATGTAGTATGCAGCACCAGCATGGAACCTTACACCTTACATGGCATGTTAAGATAATGGAACTGAAGATAAGGAAGAATGGAGAAAAGATTAAAGGAACCGTATCTGACGACATTAATGGACAGCAGAACCAGAGGAAACATGGAAACAAAATAGAAAATATTCAGAGGGCGCGATGGATGGCTATGGATAGACTGACAGGTCTATCCATTGACAGAGATGGGACACAGGAATGTCAGGAAGTATTTCTTCAGCCTCAGAGTAGTCAGGAGGCTGAATAACCTGGACGAGGCAGGTTCCATATATAGTTTTAAGATCATACATGAAAGAACACAAGAGACAAAGAGGTAGGACCAAGAGCTGGGAGATAATTCTTGCAACCACAAATAGGTGAGTACAGACTGGTGAGTAGAGACTGGTGAGTAGAGACTGGTGAGTACAGACTGGTGAGTACAGACTGGTGAGTACACACACTCCCTCAGTCCTTCATTTCATATAATAACAAACATTAACTAATATATCTGACTTACGTTCAGGGTGTGACAACAAATTGGTCCCTGAACGTAAAGGTAAGAGCTTTTAGAAGAAATTTTCTTCCCTGAACGTAAGTTAAGAGATTTAAGAGAAAATTTATGAAGAATAAAAGTTAGTACACCGCGGCAGGCGTAATTAAAACATAACTCACATTTTGAGAGGAAATTTTAAACGACGTCTCTGTCCGACCTCTACTTTTATCACTACTGCTAATACTAAAGATGTCCCTTAGCTCGATCGCTAGCGCACTCAGCTCACCGGGGTTGGACTCCCCGGTACGGCTGGATGACATTAGGACGCGTTTCCATAAGACACCTGCTGTCCCTGTTCACCCATCGGTATAAAATGGGTACCTGGGTGTTAGTCGGCTGGTGTGGGTCGCATCCTGGGACAAGGCTGACCTAATTTAAACGAAATGCTCAGCATAACAAGCGGCTTTCTGTGTAGTAGTACGTCATTGATGTCAGCTAGGACTGTATACCTTGTACTTGTACTTGTAGATATTAAGATTATTATTACTACTACCACTATCACCATCACTATTACTACTACTACAGCTGCTATTAATACTGTTACTACTACCACCACTACTACCACAACCACTGCTACTGCTACCACTACTACTACTACTACCACTACTACCACTGCTACTACTATTACTACTACTACTACTACTGCTACTAATAATACTATTACTACTACTACTGCTACCACCACTAATACTACTAATGCTATTATTATTACCACTGCTAGTACTATTACTACTACTGCTACCACCACTACTGCTACTACCACTGCTACTACTATTACTACTACTACTACTACTACTACTACTACTACTACTACTACTACCAACACTACTACTACTACCACCATCACTACTACTACTAAATGTTACTACTATTATACTACTACTACAAATACTACTACTGAAAACTACTACTATTACAACTACTACAAACCCCTGCTATGACAATTAATACTACTAAACCCACCACTACAATTACTACTGCTACTACTACTACCACTGCTACTACTATTACACTCTTACCACTATTCCACCACCACCACTACTACTACTACTACTACTACTACTACTACTACTACACTACTACTACTACTATGACCACCAACAACCACCTACTACCACCACAAACTACACCACTATCTGCTCCAACCAACACTACATACTACCACCACTATTACTACTACTACTGACCCACCACCACGCACCACTACTAACTACAGACTACTACTACAACCAGACCCGACTACTCCTATTAACCACCACCACCAACGACAATAGATCTCTCAGCTTCCTCCAGAGACCTGTACTTTAAGTGAAAATGGTCAGGAAGGAGTGAATCGCAGTCCTCAACCTTCCTCTCCAACGAGTGATTCAAATGTGAGCAAAGTTTATTCTTAAACTGCTAAATTAATAACAAAAAGAGAGAAATAGATGGAAGCAAATAGTTCCTGATAGATGGAAGTAGATGGAAGTAGTTCCTGATTAATGGAAATAGATAGTTTTAGCTAGAAATAGATAGTTCCTGATAGACGGAAGTAGATAGTTCCTGATAGATAAGAGTAGATAGTTCCTGATAGAAGGAAGTAGATAGTTCCTGATAGATGGAAATAGTTCCTGATTAATGGAAATAGATAGTTTTAGCTGGAAGTAGATAGTTCCTGATAGACGGAAGTAGATAGCTCCTGATAGATGAGAGTAGATAGTTCCTGATAGATGGAAGTAGATAGTTCCTGATAGATGGAAGTAGATAGTTCGCCTCAGTAGATAGTGATGGTGTGGACTTCCAAGTCTAATGCTATCTGACTTTGCCATGTGTTCCCACGTACGTCTTGAAGGATAGACTTTACCAGGATGACAGGGAAGACTCAGGACTTGAAGGACTAGACATCAGAGGAGACAGGGAAGACCCAGGTAGGATGAAGGGTCCTCCCACGGGAGGAGCATGGAAAGAAAAACGACAGAGCATCGAGTTCCATTCTAGTTAGTAATGCTAGGAGACAGTGGCTCTTCCTCACGGCTGAAGGCTAATGATTTTGTATGACATCTCACCTTCACTGATGAAACCAACAGATTTTCTCAGCATTGTATCTGAATGTGATAATAAAAGTAATTCCCCTAATACTAGAGAGGCACTCTTAATTCCTCGGATGCTAGAGAGGTACTCTTAATTCCTCGGATGCTAGAGAGGTACTTTTAATTCCCCTGATGCTAGAGAGGTACTCTTAATTCCCCTGATGCTAGAGAGGTACTCTTAGTTCCCCTGATGCTAGAAAGATACTCTTAATTCACCTGATGCTAGAAAGGTACTCTTAATTCCCCTGATGCTAGAGAGGTACTCTTAATACCCCTGATGCTAGAGAGGTACTTTTAATTCCCCTGATGCTAGAGAGGTACTCTTAATACCCCTGATGCTAGAGAGGTACTTTTAATTCCCCTGATGCTAGAGAGGTACTCTTAATACCCCTGATGCTAGAGAGGTACTTTTAATTCCACTGATGCTAGAGAGATTAGATTTTTTAGATTTTGCCACCGAAGTGGCTAGTTTATTGTGCACCCCATATCCATCCTGTGGACGGTAGCGCAAGAGCATATGGATACACAAAAGGCCTAGGAACTAGGCCCCAAAGGGTTAACAGGAATACATATGGATTTATATCTACATATCTATAGTTCACTTATCTGTTACAAGCAAATTTAGGAAATTTGCTTAGTATATCTGGTATCTTATTTTCATTGATAAGATATCTTGACATGTCACATAGGTTATTATACTGTCTGTCTCTGTATTCTTCAATAAGTGGACAATTAAGCACATAGTGTTCCAAGAGAGTGACCATATGCCTGATCACATAATTTACATTTAGTTTGATCATCATCTGTGTGTCTCCCAAACTGCCAAATACTTGAAACCCAAGACTAAGCCTTGCCACAAACAACATCAGTCAGTCTGTTCACATTGCAAGTTGCTCCATAAACATACTTATCTACGTTCATGTTACATAGTGGGTTATAGATCACTCAGGCTTCTAACGCATTCCTATAACAATCATTTTCATTATTTACTTCTCTCCTAATTTTAAATTCCAATGCTAGACACAGTTATACCAAAGTTATATTCTACATTCCCCTTTCTGGGTACTCTTCTTGGCTAACATATCAACTTTATCATGAAGGAGTAATCCAATGTGTGATGGGATCCATAGCAATTGTACATTAATTCCTTTGTCCTTAATTTTTGAGTATCTATACCTGGTTTCCCCCCAATGAGCATGTTGTTGGAGTCATTATATGAGTCAAGAGCCTTCAATGAGACAAGAATCAGTAATGATGATAGAGTCAAGCCAGTGCAAGGTTAGCTTTAGCGCCATTAGGATTGCAAACAATTCAGTTTGCAGTGTAGACGCCCAGTTGTTAATTCTTAGCCTAACTCAACAAATTTATTATCTTTCCCTTTTAACAAGGGAGGTGGCAACAAGAGCAGATGCAGCCCTGCCAGAAGACTCCTGTTTAGATCCATCAGTGTATAAACTTGTGATAACTTATTACTACCAGCTAGGTGAGAAATTTCTTCTTGAGCAGTTGCTCTAACAAGAGATTTAAGGAAGGGATTACTAGCAATGACTTCTTGGGAGGAACTTGTAGGTATGTGATTTTAAATGAACACATCTTCCACGGAGGGGTGAAATGCTCTTGTTGCCTACAGTGATACAGTTCATGCAAGTTATGAAACTTGATGTAATTGCACTTTTTTCACATCCATTTAGATCTGCGTGTATTTACCTCTAGACACTTGGTAAGGTTTCTTTTGTGACAGTGTCTGGTTCGTTCTCAAACATTCTAATACCGAGTACAGTGTTAACTCAATAATCCTATCACTGATACTAGAAATACCAAGCTCCTTCCTCATGTTAAGAACTTTTGTAGATCTGGGCAGCCAAGAATAGCCCTGAGAGCTTCATTTTGCATTAACCCCAAGGGTCGGAGAGAACTTTCTCTAGCTAATATCAACTGGGAGAAAGCATAACCCAATTAAGGACCCAACATAGGCTATGTACATCATTCTTACGATTCTCACATTAGCACCATAGTTGGGGTTGTAGCCACAACAGCTTTGAGAGCATTTAGCCTAGCTTTGCATTTCTTGTTTAGTTGTGGGTATAGTGGATTTGTTAAAGGTACATCTACACCAAGATATCTGTAAGTTTTAACGTAGCTAATGATTTCACCCCTGCAAATAGATGGGTGGGGGATGTCGTTGCTTGTTAATATCTTTGTTTTAGAGGAAGATTTTAATGAAGCCTAGTCGATTACAAATTGCTTGAACTTCATTAAGAATGGTATTCATCTTCTTATGCCCTGTTGTATGGATCAGATATCATCAGCATAGCTTATAGTTATATGTTTAGGTGAGGCGGGTTTAGGCATTTGGGAAGCATTAATCAGAATATTAAATAGCATGGGACTAAGAACTCCTCCCTGCGGGTACCTAAAACATTTCTTTAGAATCATTTCTGAAGCCTTGGTAAAGGACAGAGGAAATTCTATTTGAGGGGTATCCTATTATCCAGCAGAGTAAGCTACCACCAATAAATTTATTTTGGCTATTCATGTATATAACGGTTCTGTTCGCAATATCAAAATGCAGATTTTAGATCAAGGAAAGTGGTAAAACTAGTAGAGGTGTGGCAGTGAGAAAGGTGGAAATACGTTCTGCACACTTTTACCTTTCATGAACCCATAGAGTAGGGAAAGTTGGTGTCTAATTCTGTAGTACAGTCTGTTAAGTATCATTCTTTCAAAAGTTTACAAAGACAACTAGTTAAGGAGATCGGGCCCAAATGTATCAGCGTTGGGGCTTAGGGATAGGCACAATGAGACTATTGGTCCAGGAATGGGGAAAAACGCCCTCAATGTAACTGAGATTTTACAGTGCCAACAAAGGGTTATCAGGCACGTGCCTTAGAGTTCTGAGAATATCATAGGTTATAAACCCTCCTCTCCAGTAGCATTGATCGACCTTTAGTAAATGCATTATCTAATTCATACTCGGGAAAGAGGCAATCACTCTCATCAATATTTGGCCCCATAAAATTAATCAGTTTTTAAAAATTTCTTCAGAAGTCTCTCAAATTTTTTCTAATATGAATGGAAGGTTTTTTATGCCTGGATGTTTTGGACCATCATTTATGAGGTCATTTGCTTTTTCAAGAGGAAAGGGAATGAGCAACATTGCCAGTCTTTTTCCTGGTTATTTTATTTATACCTTTCCAAGCCAAACATAAAGGGGTGGACCTATTTAATCCACTAATAAACTGTTCCCATTCCTGTTGCCTAAGTTCTTGCTTTCTATTCCTTGCATTTGTTAGTGCAGCTTGGAACGTTCTGAGCAGGTCTGGGGTTCTACATTCACGGTATGCTTTCACCACTCCTCCTAGCTGCATGTGTTAGATTGCGTAGCTGTGGATCATTATAGTATTTAGAGCTAGAGAGGTACTCTTAATTCCCCTGATTCTTGAGAGGTGCTCTTAATTCCCCTGATGCTTGAGAGGTACTCTAAATTCCCCTGATACTAGAGAGGTACTCTTAATTCCCCTGATGATAGAGAGGTACTCTTAATTCCCCTGATGCTTGAGAGGTACTCTTAATTCCCCGGATGCTTGAGAGGTACTCTTAATTTCCCTGATGCTTGAGAGGTACTCTTAATTCCCCTGATGCTAGAGAGGTACTTTTCATTCCTCAGATAATAGAGAGGTACTCTTAATTACCCAGATGTTAGAACTATGCTCAAGGTTCTCTAAGTGTTAGAACTGTATCTAGTTTCCCCTAAATGTATATTCAAACTTTTCGAGATGCTAGGTAGAGTATCCCGTAGCTAGGTTGGTAGGGCACTCAGCTCAGGTACTGAGTGCCCATGGTTCAATCTCCGGCATGGGTAAAGACTTTGGGCATGTTTCCTTATTCCTACTGCCCCGTTCACCTAGCAGTAAGTAGGCACCTGGGTATTAGTCGACTATTGTGGATGACATCCACAAATAATATAATATATAATTATAATATATATATTAATATATAAATATATAAAATATATATATATATATATAAATATACATAAATATATAATAATATAAAATATATATATTTTTAAAAATATATAATATTATCAAAAAAATTGGAGTGTGGAAATTAGGAACTGTGGTTAATTGAAAGTATTGTTCAAGCTGAGAGGGGTTTTGAGGTGGTTGGTCATTTAGAGAGAAGGCATCAGTAGTAGATGACTGGAGTGCATTATAATCTGTAGGAGAAGGAAGGTGGGGTTAGGGTGTCTCCTCTGAAAAGGTTGGAATTGATAAGGGAGGTCTTTGATGAGCGAGGGCTTGGACTTCCAGCAGGACGTGCATTAGCGTGTTCGATAGGACCCGAATGGAGACGATGTAATTTGGACCTCTGACGAGCTGTTGATTGATGCTGCAGGGTAAATTTAGTGAAGGATCAGGAAACCGTTATTTTTATGAGCCGGACTTTCCTGGAAATGGAAGTACAATGTCTGCACTTAAAAGGAGGGGTTCGGGATTTAGTCGTTTGGAGGATATGTTTGTATCTTTTAGTGTATATGCTTCGACTGTTGTGTGGTCTGGAGCACTCGCAAAAACAGTGATAATGTGCGAGTGAGGTAAAGTGTTGAGATGATGAAAGTATTTTCTTTTTGGGGATTTTTTCTCTCTTTTTGGGTCACCCTGCCTCGGTGCTGGGATGACGGCCGACTTGTTATGAAATATATATATATATATATATATATATATATATATATATATATATATATATATATATATAAAATAATTAATAATGAATTATATATAAATATTATATATATATTTATTATATTATATATAATTGACATTATTATTACACACTGGCCGATTCCCACCAAGGCAGGGTGGGCCCGAAAAGAAATAACTTTTCACTCACTTCATCATCACTGTCTTGTCAGAAGGTGGCTTACACAACAGTTTTTAACCTGCAACATTAACAGGTACCTTCCTTCAGAGTGCAGGCAAACTGTACTATCCCATCTCCAAGGACTCAAGTCCGGCCTGCCGGTTTCCGAATCCTTCATAAATGTTACTTTGCTCACACTTCAACAGCACGTCAAGTATTTAAAACCTTTGTCTCCATTCACATCCTATCAAACACGTCACGATGCACTGGCTGGAAGTCAAGACCCCTCGAAACAAAACTCCTTTACCCCTCCCTCAACCCTGCCTAGTGCAGACCTACCCCGCCGAAATATATATATATAATATATATATATATATATATATATATATATATATATATATATATTTATATATATATAATATATATATATATATATATATATTGTAGGTAGTAGGTTGGTAGACAGCAACCGCCCAGGGAGGTACTACCGTCCTGCCAAGTGAGTGTAAAACGAAAGCCTGTAATTGTTTTACATGATGGTAGGATTGCTGGTGTCTTGCAATTTCTACTTACACTTAGGTCACACTACACATACATGTACAAGCATATATATACACACCCCTGGGTTTTCTTCATATTTCTTTCTAGTTCTTGTTCTTGTTTATTTCCTCTTATCTCCATGGGGAAGTGGAACAGAATTCTTCCTCCGTAAGCCATGCGTGTCGTAAGAGGCGACTAAAATGCCGGGAGCAAGGGGCTAGCAACCCCTTCTCCCGTATAAATTACTAAATTTAAAAAGAGAAACTTTCGTTTTTCTTTTTGGGCCACCCTGCCTTGGTGGGATACGGCTGGTTTGTTTGAATATATATATATATATAATATTATATATAAATATTATATATATATATATATTATATATATATATATATTATATATATATATATATATATTAACACATCGGCCATCTCTCACCAAGGCAGGGTGGCCCAAAAAGAAAAGCTTTCACAATCATTCACTCCATCACTGTCTTGCCAGAGACGCGCTTACACTACATTTATAAAACTGCAACATTAATATCTTCTCCTTCAGTGTGCACACACTGTACTTCTCATCTC
Organism: Cherax quadricarinatus; assembly: GCF_026875155.1. Lineage (NCBI taxonomy): Eukaryota > Metazoa > Arthropoda > Malacostraca > Decapoda > Parastacidae > Cherax > Cherax quadricarinatus. The sequence goes on along the minus strand of NC_069417.1, from coordinate 29,151,246 downwards.
CAGGACTCAAGTCCGGCTTGCCTGTTTCCCTGAATTCTTTCATAAATGTTACCCTGCTCACACTCCAACAGCAGCTCAAGTCCTAAAAACCTCCATTCTTTCCTGTCTATCACGCTCATGCATACTTGCTGGAAGTCCAAGCTCCTCTCACACAAAATCTCCTTTACCCCCTCCCTCTAACCGTTCCTAGGCCTACCCCTACCTCGCCTTCCCTCCACTACATATTTATACACTCTCGAAGATATTCTATTTTGTTCCAGCCTCTTTACATATCCGAACCACCTCAACAACCCTTCCTCAGCCCTATGGATAATAGTTTTGGTACTCACGCACCTCCTAATTTCCAAACTTCGAATTCTCTGCATTATATTTACACCACACATTGCTCTCAGACACGACTTCTCCACTGCTTCCAGCCTTCTCCTTGTTGCAACATTCTCCACCCATGCTTCACACCCATAGAAGAGTGTTGGTATACCACAGACTCCTAAGTGCACCACTCACCCTTTTCCCCTCATCACTTCTATGATTCACCTCATCCTTCATAGATCCATCTGCTGACACGTCCACTCCTAAATATCTGAATACATTAACCTCCTCCATACTCTCTGCCTCCAATCTTATATCCAGTCTTTCGTTACCTAATATTTTTGTTATTCTCATCACCATACTATTTCTTATATTCACTTTTAATTTTCTTCTTTTACATACCTTACTAAACTCATCCACCAAGGTCTGCAATTTCTCTTCAGTATTCCCCAAAAGCACAGTGTCATCAGCAAAGAGCAACTGTGACAAATCCCGCTTTGTGTTAGATTCTTTATCATTTAACCCCACACCTCTTACCAGCACCCGAGCATTCACTTCTCTTACAACCCCATCTATAAATATATTGAACAACCATTGTAACATCACACATCCTTGTCTAAGGCCTACTTTTACTGGGAAATAATCGCCCTCTTTCCTACATACTCTAACCTGAGCCTCACTATCCTCGTAAAAGCTCTTCACTGCTTCCAGTAACCTACCTCTTATGCCATACACTTGCAACATCTGCTACATTGCCCCCCTATCCACCCTGTCATATGTCTTTTCTAAATCCATAAATGCCACAAAAACCTCTTTACCCTTATCTATATACTGTTCACCTATATGTTTCACTGTAAACACTTGGTCTACACACCCCCTACCTTTCCTAAAGCCTCCTTGTTCATCTGCTATCCTACTCTCCGTCTTGCTCTTAAATTTTTAATAATAACTCTACCATACACTTTACCAGGTATACTCAACAGACTTATTCCCCTATAATTTTTGCACTTTCTTTTTGTCCCTTTGCCTTTATACAAAGGAACTATGCATGCTCTCTGCCAATCCCTAGGTACCTTACCCTCTTCCATACATTTATTAAATAATTGCACCAACCACTCCAAACCTACATCCCCACCTGCTTTTAACATTTCTATCTTTATCCCATCAATCTCAGCTGTCTTACCCCCTTTCATTCTACCCACTGCCTCACGAACTTCCCTCACACTCACAACATGGACTCTTCCTCACTCCTACAAGATGTTATTCCTCCTTGCCCTATACACGAAATCACAGCTTCCCTATCTTCATCAACATTTAACAATTCCTCAAAATATTCCCTCTATCTTCCCGATACCTCTAACTCTCCTCTCCTATTTTTAGCTATCAAATCCATTTGTTCCCTAGACTTCCTCAACTTATTAATCTCACTCTTGCCGAATAGGTAAAACTGGTCAATTACCAAGAACTCATTGGAAATTAAGTCCTTTCTAAAATTTTATCTTATACGTTTAAAGTTGTATTTTTTCCATTTATGGTAATTAAAAATTAATAATTTTGTGCCAAAAGCACCTTAGAAAACTTACCTAATCTTATTATAACAAGCGCAATTTAATTTATCCTAATCCAACTAAATGTATTTTAGATAAGTTTACAAAAATTTAATAATGAACAAACACAATGAAATATAATTTTTCGTTAGGTTCAGAATGAGTTTTGCGAAATTATTGCATACACAAATTTCCGCTTATTTAACACAACACACACACACACACACACACACACACACACACACACACACACACACCACACACACACACACACACACACACACACACACACACCACAAAGATCAACATACCTTAGTACTATGAAAATAATGCAGATATTTTCGGTATAACTGAAGCCCATCTTCAGGTTATATATTTTTAAATTATGATGTTATTCCCTCAAATATTACCCAGTAGTATTAAGACAGTGAGGATTAATTACACACAAGTAGTCTCGGGTAGTATACTCACGGATATCGCCCAGAAGGTCATGTAAATAGTCTTGAACATCGTGCCTCCCCACGGTGACATGACCTCGTGACCCTGTGTTTACCAGCTCGCCATTAAGACTTTCATTCGTAATGTTTTCATAAACAGACGTTGATATAGGTCATGTCTCCGTCTATCTTATGTCATATCTTATTCCTTCACTTTTCTTCTTCTTCTTCACTTTTCTTCTTCCTTCATTTTTCTTCTTCCTTCACTTTTCTTCTTCTTCCTTACATCATGTCGTCTTTTTCCTTCTTCGTGACTGTTCAGTTGAGGTTAATTAGATCTGTAGTCTCCGGTTAATTGTTATTAATGAGTTATGAGCACCGCGTTATTGATAATATATGAAGGATAGCACTGTGTTGCCGGTATTGACTTTATTTAGTATTTCTGTGCCTAGTATATACTATGTTGTCTGTCTGAGTCACTTAGACTGTCTACCGTCATGTTTCATCGACTGTCTGCGCTTATAGGCCTACTGTATACTGTATTGGTTGCATAATTATTCACCAAGACTATCAATCATATTTCTGTAGTTGATAAGGCTATGTCTTCCCTATAAATCCTAGCTTGTCCTAGATAAATTTTTCCTATGGTGGTTCAGTTTCATAAACTTATGAGTCGCCATAGTTTTCCTGCCACGCATTTTAGCATCATGCATTTATTGGTTGCCATAGTTGGCTGCTTACAAAGACTGATTTAGAGATGGCGTTTTCTGAGTTGGTGCCATTAACGATTCACTGAAGCTGCGGGAGTATTTCATGACTGGGTCGTTGTTCGTTGCCATACCGTAGTTCCACGGCCACTAAGATGACAATCTATTAGCGTCTCTCGTTGCCATAGTCAGTCATTTCCTTATTCTGTTAGACCTTGAGGTTCCATGGTTGCCATAAGCAGCAGCGTCTCCAGATTATTTCTCTCGTTTCTCGGTCAACAATCGGGCACATCACTCGGGGGGAAAAAAAGTAAATCACAGAGTCGAATTAAAATGCATACAAAGCTTCAAGTAAGGGAGCAACAGGTTCCAGTTTCAAGATGTGACAATCTTGCATGGCGCCGAAGACACCAAGTTTTTACCAAGCCAAAGTCTTCGTTGTAATGGGTGGAGGTAGAGAGATGTGGGGGTGAGGAAAGGGGGAAGAAGGGTAAGTGTAGAGGGGAAATGCGTGTATGTGTTCGTTTGTGTGCGTTCGTATTCGTGTGTGTATGTGCGCGAGGCGGTTGGAGGGTGCTGCCTGTGTGTGTCATCACTGAGCGCCCAGCACCGACTGAACTTGTGCGGGGAGACGAACCAGCCAGCTACTTTGCCGGCCAGCCAGACAGCCAGACAGCCAGTTGGCCGACCAGCCAAACAGCCAATTGGCCAACCAGTCAGCAAGTCGGCTAACCAGTAAGCCAATTGCTCAGCAAGCTATCCAGTCAGTCAGTGAGCCAGATAGTTATTAAGGAAGGGTAGCCCAGCTGTTAAACAAGGCAGACACCAACCCAGCAATTAGCCCACAGAATCGACCGTAAAGCCATGTAGCCACAAGTCATCCACCAAGCTAGACACACACACACACACACACACACACACACACACACACACACACACACACACACACACACACACACACACGCCTGGCAAACATGAGAACAGCGTTCCGATACCTTAATAAGGAATCGTTCAAGACACTGTACACCGTGTATGTCAGGCCCATACTGGAGTATGCATCACCTGTTTGGAACCCGCACTTGATAAAGCACGTCAAGAAACTAGAGAAAGTGCAAAGGTTTGCGACAAGGTTAGTTCCAGAGCTAAGGGGAATGTCTTATGAAGAAAGGTTAAGGATAATCGGCCTGACGACACTAGAGGACAGGAGGGTCAGGGGAGACATGATAACGACATATAAAATACTGCGTGGAATAGACAAGGTGGACAAAGACAGGATGTTGCAGGGAGGGGACACAGAAACAAGAGGTCACAATTGGAAGTTGAAGACACAGATGAGTCAGAGAGATATTAGGAAGTATTTCTTCAGTCATAGAGTTGTCAGGCAGTGGAATAGCCTAAAAAGTGATGCAGTGGAGGCAGAAACCATACATAGTTTTAAGACGAGGTATGATAAAGCTCATGGAGCGGGGAGAGAGAGGACCCAGTAGCAACCGGTGAAGAGGCGAGGCCAGGAGCTAAGACTCGACCCCTGCAACCACAAATAGGTGAGTACAAATAGGTGAGTACACACACACACACACACACACACACACACACACACACACACACACACACACACACACACACACACACACACCAAGTGCAAAGTCATAAAGATTGGGGAAGGGCAAAGAAGACCGCAGATGGAGTACAGTCTAGGGGGCCAGAGACTACAAACCTCACTCAAGGAAAAAGATCTTGGGGTGAGTATAACACAAGGCACATCTCCTGAAGCGCACATCAACCAAATAACTGCTGCATCATATGGGCGCCTAGTAAACCTCAGAACAGCATTCCGACATCTTAATAAGGAATTGTTCAGGACCCTGTACACCGTGTACGTTAGGCCAATATTGGAGTATGTGCACCAGTTTGGAACCCACACCTAGCCAAGCACGTAAAGAAACTAGAGAAAGTGCAAAGGTTTGCAACAAGACTAGTCTCAGAGCTAAGAAGTATGTCCTACGAGGAGAGGTTAAGGGAAATCAACCTGACGACACTGGAGGACAGGAGAGATAGGGGGGGACATGATAACGACGTACAAAATACTGAGAGGAATTGACAAGGTGGACAAAGACAGGATGTTCCAGAGATGGGACACAGCAACAAGGGGACACAGTTGGAAGTTAAAGACACAGATGAATCACAGGGATGTCAGAAAGTATTTCTTCAGCCACAGAGTAGTCAGGAAGTGGAATAATTTGGGAAGTGGAGGCAGGATCCATACATAGCTTTAAGCAGAGGTATAATAAAGTTCACGGTTCAGGGAGAGTGACCTAGTAGCGACTAGTGAAGAGGCGGGGCCAGGAGCTTGGACTCGACCCCTGCAACCTCAACTAGGTGAGTACAACTAGGTGAGTACACACAGAGGAGGGTCAGAGGAGACATGATAACGACATACAAAATACTGCGTGTTAGATAAGGTGGACAAAGACAGGATGTTCCATTGATGGGATACAGAAACAAGGGGTCACAATTGGAAGCTGAAGACTCAGATTAGTCAAAGGGATGTTAGGAAGTATTTCTTCAGCCACAGAGTTGTTAGGAAGTGGAACAGTCTGGCAAGTGATGTAGTGGAGGCAGGAACCATACATAGTTTTAAGACGAGGTATGATAAAGCTCATGGAGCAGGGAGAGGGAGGACCCAGTAGCGGTCAGTGAAGAGGCGGGGGCCAGGAGCTGAGTCTCGACCCCTGCAACCACAATTAGGTGAGTATATACCACATGATGAACACCTCACACCTTCCAGGTGAAAGTAAGAGAGCGTAAAGTGTTCCTTTCTCGTTCTTGTAGAGTTCTTAAAGTGGAAGAATCTGTTTCCGCTGGGCAGCAAACTGTTGGTGAGATGGAGGCTGAGGGAGAGGCTGAGGGTGAGGCTGAGGGAGAGGCTGAGGGTGAGGCTGAGGGAGAGGCTGAGGGAGAGGCTGAGGGAGAGGCTGAGAGAGAGGCTGAGGGAGAGGCTGAGGGTGAGGCTGAGGGTGAGGCTGAGGGAGAGGGCTGAGGGAGAGGCTGAGGGAGAGGCTGAGGTGAGGCTGAGGGTGAGGCTGAGGGTGAGCCTGAGGGTGAGGCTGAGGGTGAGGCTGAGGGTGAGGCTGAGGGTGAGGCTGAGGGTGAGGCTGAGGGTGAGGCTGAGGGAGAGGCTGAGGGTGAGGCTGAGGGTGAGGCTGAGGGAGAGGCTGAGGGAGAGGCTGAGGGTGAGGCTGAGGGTGAGGCTGAGGGAGAGGCTGAGGGAGAGGCTGAGGGAGAGGCTGAGGGAGAGGCTGAGGGTGAGGCTGAGGGAGAGGCTGAGGGAGAGGCTGAGGGTGAGGCTGAGGGAGAGCTGAGGGAGAGGCTGAGGTGGAAAAGAGTTTGAAAGGAGGAGAGGATGGAGACAGAGAGAGAGAGAGAGAGAGAGAGAGAGAGAGAGAGAGAGAGAGAGAGAGAGAGAGAGAGAGAGAGAGAGAGAGAGAGAGAGAGAGAGAGAGTAAACAAAGAAAACAAACAGAAGACAAACTTTCTTTCTGTACATATATCAAGTCAAGATACCTTTCAGTAATATCAAGGACCCCGCCGACCTTGAAGGATTTCGCAACCTGTGAGAATAGACTCGTTAAGGAGTGGCTGGATGAAGAATGATGATCCGGTGAGGAGTTTCAACTGACGAGATGAATACCACACTCTTTAGTCTGTGGTGTGATGAGTAGACGACATGAGTTGTTTTCCCTTGTGACCTGCAGCTGTTTCTCCCCTCGTGACCTGCAACTGTTTTTATCCTAGTGACCTGCAGCTGTTTCTCCCCTCGTGACCTGCAACTATTTTTTATCCTTGTGACTTGTAAAAAATTTTATCCTCGTGACCTGGAGCTAATTTTATCAACGTGACCTGCAACTGCTTTTATCCTTATGACCTGCAGCTGTTTTCCCCCTTGTGACCCGCAACTGTTTTCCCCCTTGTGATCTGCAGCTGTTTTCCCCCTTGTGACCCGCAACTGTTTTCCCCCTTGTGACCTGCAGCTGTTTTCCCCTTGTGACCTACAGCTGTTTTCCCCCTTGTGACCTGCAGCTGTTTTCCCTCTTGTGACCCGCAACTGTTTTCCCCCTTGTGACCTGCAGCTGTTTTCCCCCTTGTGACCTGCAGCTGTTTTCCCCCTTGTGACCCGCAACTGTTTTCCCACTTGTGACCTGCAGCTGTTTTCCCCTTGTGACCTGCAGCTGTTTTCCCCCTTGTAACCTGCAGCTTTTTTCCTCTTTGTGACCTGCAGCTGTTTTCCCCCTTGTAACATGCAGCGGTTTTCCCCCTTGTGACCTGCAGCTTTTTCCCCCTTGTGACCTGCAGCTGTTTTCCCGCTTGTGACCTGCAGCTGTTTTCTCCCTTGTGACCTGCAGCTGTTTCCCCCTTGTGACCTGACTCTGTTTTCCCCCTTGTGACCTGCAGCTGTTTCCCCCCTTGTGACCTGCAGCTTTCCCCCTTGTGACCTGCAGCTGTTTTCCCCCTTGTGACCTGCAGCTGTTTTCCCCTTGTGACCTGCAGCTGTTTTCCCCCTTGTGACCTGACTCTGTTTTCCCCCTTGTGACCTGCAGCTGTTTTCCCCTTGTGACCTGCAGCTGTTTTCCCCCTTGTGACCTACAGCTGCTTTCCCCCCTGTGTCATGCAGCTATTTTCCCCCTTGTGACCTGCAGCTGTTTTCCCTCTTGTGACCTGACTCTGTTTTCCCCCTTGTGACGTGCAGCTGTTTTCCCCTGTGACCTGCAGCTATTTTCTCCCTCGTGACCTGCAACTATTTCCCCTCTTGTGACCTGCAGCTGTTTTTCCCCCTTGTGACCTGGCTCTGTTTTCCCCCTTGTGACGTGCAGCTGTTTTCCCCCCTGTGACCTGCAGCTGCTTTCCCCCTGTGACCTGCAGCTGTTTTCCCCCTGTGACCTGCAGCTGTTTTCCCCCTCGTGACCTGCAGCTGTTTTCCCCCTTGTGACCTGCAGCTGTTTTCCCCCTCGTGACCTGCAGCTGTTTTCCCCTTGTGACCTGCAGCTGTTTTCCCCTTGTGATCTGCAGCTGTTTTCCCCCTCGTGACCTGCAGCTGTTTTCCCCTTGTGACCTGCAGCTGTTTTCCCCCTCGTGACCTGCAGCTGTTTTCCCCCTTGTGACCTGCAGCTGTTTTCCCCTTGTGATCTGCAGCTGTTTTCCCCTTGTGACCTGCAGCTGTTTTCCCCCATGTGACTTGACTCTGTTTTCCCCTTGTGACCTGCAGCTGTTTTCCCCCTTGTGACCTGCAGCTGTTTTCCCCCTTGTGACCTGCAGCTGTTTTCCCCCTTGTGACCTGCAGCTGTTTTCCCCTTGTGATCTGCAGCTGTTTTCCCCCTTGTGACCTGCAGCTGTTTTCCCCCCTTTTGACCTGCAGCTGTTTTTCCCCTTTGTGACCTACAGCTGTTTTCCCCCCTGTGTCATGCAGCTATTTTCCCCCTTGTGACCTGCAGCTGTTTTCCCCCTTGTGACCTGACTCTGTTTTCCCCCTTGTGACGTGCAGCTGTTTTCCCCCTTGTGACCTGCAGCTGTTTTCCCCCCCGTGACCTCCAGCTGTTTTCCCCCTTGTGACCTACAGCTGTTTTCCCCTTGTGATCTGCAGCTGTTTTCCCCCTCGTGACCTGAAGCTGTTTTCCCCCTTGTGACCTGCAGCTGTTTTCCCCTCGTGACCTGCAGCTGTTTTCCCCCTTGTGACCTGCAGCTGTTTTCCCCCTCGTGACCTCCATCTGTTTTCCCCCTTGTGACCTACAGCTGTTTTCCCCTTGTGATCTGCAGCTGTTTTCCCCTCGTGACCTGAAGCTGTTTTCCCCCTTGTGACCTGCAGCTGTTTTCCCTTCGTGACCTGCAGCTGTTTTCCCCTTGTGACCTGCAGCTGTTTTCCCCCTTGTGATCTGCAGCTGTTTACCCCCTTGTGACCTGCAGCTGTTTTCCCCCTTGTGACCTGCAGCTGTTTTCCCCTTGTGATCTGCAGCTGTTTTCCCCTTGTGACCTGCAGCTGTTTTCCCCCTTGTGACTTGACTCTGTTTTCCCCTTGTGACCTGCAGCTGTTTTCCCCCTTGTGACTTGCAGCTGTTTTCCCCCTTGTGACCTGCAGCTGTTTTCCCCCTTGTGATCTGCAGCTGTTTTCCCCCTTGTGACCTGCAGCTGTTTTCCCCCTTGTGACCTGCAGCTGTTTTCCCCCTTGTGACCTGCAGCTGTTTTCCCCTTGTGACCTGCAGCTGTTTTCCCCTTGTGACCTGCAGCTGTTTTCCCCTTGTGACCTGCAGCTGTTTTCCCCCCTTGTGACCTGTAGCTGTTTTCCCCCTTGTGACCTGCAGCTGGTTTCCCCTTGTGACCTGCAGCTGTTTTCCCCTTGTGACCTGCAGCTGTTTTCCCCCTTGTGACCTGCAGCTGTTTTCCCCTTGTGACCTGCAGCTGTTTTCCCCCTTGTGACCTGCAGCTGTTTTCCCCCTTGTGACCTGCAGCTGTTTTCCCCCTTGTGACCTGCAGCTGTTTTCCCCTTGTGACCTGCAGCTGTTTTCCCCCTTGTGACCTGCAGCTGTTTTCCCCTTGTGACCTGCAGCTGTTTTCCCCCTTGTGACCTGCAGCTGTTTTCCCCCTTGTGACCTGCAGCTATTTTCCCCCTTGTGACCTGCAGCTGTTTTCCCCCTTGTGACCTGTAGCTGCTTTCCCCTTGTGACCTGCAGCTGTTTTTCCCCCTTGTGACCTGCAGCTGTTTTCCCCCTTGTGACCTGCAGCTGTTTTCCCCCTTGTGACCTGCAGCTGTTTTCCCCTTTGTGACCTGCAGCTGTTTTCCCCCTTGTGACCTGCAGCTGTTTTCCCCCTTGTGACCTGTAGCTGTTTTCCCCTTGTGACCTGCAGCTGTTTTCCCCCTTGTGACCTGCAGCTGTTTTCCCCTTGTGACCTGCAGCTGTTTTCCCCCTTGTGACCTGCAGCTGTTTTCCCCCTTGTGACCTGCAGCTGTTTCCCCCCTTGTGACCTGCAGCTGTTTTCCCCCTTGTGACCTGCAGCTGTTTTCCCCCTTGTGACCTGCAGCTGTTTTCCCCCTTGTGACCTGCAGCTGTTTTCCCCCTTGTGACCTGTAGCTGTTTTCCCCCTTGTGACCTGCAGCTGTTTTCCCCCTTGTGACCTGCAGCTGTTTTCCCCTTGTGACCTGCAGCTGTTTTCCCCCTTGTGACCTGCAGCTGTTTTCCCCCTTGTGACCTGCAGCTGTTTTCCCCCTTGTGACCTGCAGCTGTTTTCCCCTTGTGACCTGTAGCTGTTTTCCCCCTTGTGACCTGTAGCTGTTTTCCCCCTTGTGACCTGCAGCTGTTTTCCCCCTTGTGACCTGTAGCTGTTTCCCCCTTGTGACCTGCAGCTGTTTTCCCCCTTGTGACCTGCAGCTGTTTTCCCCCTTGTGACCTGCAGCTGTTTTCCCCCTTGTGACCTGCAGCTGTTTTCCCCCTTGTGACCTGCAGCTGTTTTCCCCCTTGTGACCTGCAGCTGTTTTCCCCCTTGTTACCTGCAGCTGTTTTCCCCTTGTGACCTGCAGCTGTTTTCCCCCTTGTGACCTGCAGCTGTTTTCCCCCTTGTGACCTGCAGCTGTTTTCCCCCTTGTGACCTGCAGCTGTTTTCCCCCTTGTGACCTGCAGCTGTTTTCCCCCTTGTGACCTGCAACTGTTTTCCCCCTTGTGACCTGCAGCTGTTTTCCCCCTTGTGACCTGCAGCTGTTTTCCCCCTTGTGACCTGTAGCTGTTTTCCCCCTTGTGACCTGCAGCTGTTTTCCCCCCTTGTGACCTGCAGCTGTTTTCCCCCTTGTGACTGCAGCTGTTTTCCCCCTTGTGACCTGCAGCTGTTTTCCCCCTTGTGACCTGCAGCTGTTTTCCCCCTTGTGACCTGCAGCTGTTTTCCCCCTTGTGACCTGCAGCTGTTTTCCCCCTTGTGACCTGCAGCTGTTTTCCCTTGTGATCTGCAGCTGTTTACCCCTTGTGACCTGCAGCTGTTTTCCCCCTTGTGACCTGCAGCTGTTTTCCCCTTGTGATCTGCAGCTGTTTTCCCCTCGTGACCTGAAGCTGTTTTCCCCCTTGTGACCTGCAGCTGTTTTACCCCCTCGTGACCTGCAGCTGTTTTCCCCTTGTGACCTGCAGCTGTTTTCCCCTTGTGATCTGCAGCTGTTTACCCCTTTGTGACCTGCAGCTGTTTTCCCCCTTGTGACCTGCAGCTGTTTTCCCTTGTGATCTGCAGCTGTTTTCCCCCTTGTGACCTGCAGCTGTTTTCCCCCTTGTGACTTGACTCTGTTTTCCCTTGTGACCTGCAGCTGTTTTCCCCCTTGTGACTTGCAGCTGTTTTCCCCCTTGTGACCTGCAGCTGTTTTCCCCCTTGTGATCTCCAGCTGTTTTCCCCCTTGTGATCTGCAGCTGTTTTCCCCCTTGTGACCTGCAGCTGTTTTCCCCCTTGTGACCTGCAGCTGTTTTCCCCCTTGTGACCTGCAGCTGTTTTCCCCCTTGTGACCTGCAGCTGTTTTCCCCTTGTGACCTGCAGCTGTTTTCCCCTTGTGACCTGCAGCTGTTTTCCCCCTTGTGACCTGCAGCTGTTTCCCCTTGTGACCTGCAGCTGTTTTCCCCCTTGTGACCTGCAGCTGTTTTCCCCCTTGTGACCTGCAGCTGTTTTCCCCTTGTGACCTGCAGCTGTTTTCCCCTTGTGACCTGCAGCTGTTTTCCCCCTTGTGACCTGCAGCTGTTTTCCCCCTTGTGACCTGCAGCTGTTTTCCCCCTTGTGACCTGCAGCTGTTTTCCCCCTTGTGACCTGCAGCTGTTTTCCCCCTTGTGACCTGCAGCTGTTTTCCCCTTGTGACCTGTAGCTGTTTTCCCCCTTGTGACCTGCAGCTGTTTTCCCCCTTGTGACCTGCAGCTGTTTTCCCCCTTGTGACCTGCAGCTGTTTTCCCCCTTGTGACCTGCAGCTGTTTTCCCCCTTGTGACCTGCAGCTGTTTTCCCCCTTGTGACCTGCAGCTGTTTTCCCCCTTGTGACCTGCAGCTGTTTTCCCCCTTGTGACCTGCAGCTGTTTTCCCCTTGTGACCTGCAGCTGTTTCCCCTTGTGACCTGCAGCTGTTTTTCCCCCTTGTGACCTGCAGCTGTTTTCCCCCTTGTGACCTGCAGCTGTTTTCCCCCTTGTGACCTGCAGCTGTTTTCCCCCTTGTGACCTGCAGCTGTTTTCCCCCTTGTGACCTGCAGCTGTTTTCCCCCTTGTGACCTGCAGCTGTTTTCCCCCTTGTGACCTGCAGCTGTTTTCCCCCTTGTGACCTGTAGCTGTTTTCCCCCTTGTGACCTGCAGCTGTTTTCCGCCTTGTGACCTGCAGCTGTTTTCCCCCTTGTGACCTGCAGCTGTTTTCCCCTTGTGACCTGCAGCTGTTTTCCCCCTTGTGACCTGCAGCTGTTTTCCCCTTGTGATCTGCAGCTGTTTTCCCCCTCGTGACCTGAAGCTGTTTTCCCCCTTGTGACCTGCAGCTGTTTTCCCCCTCGTGACCTGCAGCTGTTTTCCCCCTTGTGACCTGCAGCTGTTTTCCCCTTGTGATCTGCAGCTGTTTACCCCTTTGTGACCTGCAGCTGTTTTCCCCCTTGTGACCTGCAGCTGTTTTCCCCTTGTGATCTGCAGCTGTTTTCCCCCTTGTGACCTGCAGCTGTTTTCCCCCTTGTGACTTGACTCTGTTTTCCCCTTGTGACCTGCAGCTGTTTTCCCCCTTGTGACTTGCAGCTGTTTTCCCCCTTGTGACCTGCAGCTGTTTTCCCCCTTGTGATCTCCAGCTGTTTTCCCCTTGTGATCTGCAGCTGTTTTCCCCCTTGTGACCTGCAGCTGTTTTCCCCCTTGTGACCTGCAGCTGTTTTCCCCCTTGTGACCTGCAGCTGTTTTCCCCCTTGTGACCTGCAGCTGTTTTCCCCCTTGTGACCTGCAGCTGTTTTCCCCCTTGTGACCTGCAGCTGTTTTCCCCCTTGTGACCTGCAGCTGTTTTCCCCTTGTGACCTGCAGCTGTTTTCCCCCTTGTGACCTGCAGCTGTTTTCCCCCTTGTGACCTGCAGCTGTTTTCCCCTTGTGACCTGTAGCTGTTTTCCCCCTTGTGACCTGCAGCTGTTTTCCCCCTTGTGACCTGCAGCTGTTTTCCCCCTTGTGACCTGCAGCTGTTTTCCCCCTTGTGACCTGCAGCTGTTTTCCCCTTTGTGACCTGCAGCTGTTTTCCCCCTTGTGACCTGCAGCTGTTTTCCCCCTTGTGACCTGTAGCTGTTTTCCCCCTTGTGACCTGCAGCTGTTTTCCCCCTCGTGACCTGCAGCTGTTTTCCCCTTGTGACCTGCAGCTGTTTTCCCCCTTGTGACCTGCAGCTGTTTCCCCTTGTGACCTGCAGCTGTTTTCCCCTTGTGACCTGCAGCTGTTTTCCCCCTTGTGACCTGCAGCTGTTTTCCCCCTTGTGACCTGCAGCTGTTTTCCCCTTGTGACCTGCAGCTGTTTTCCCCCTTGTGACCTGCAGCTGTTTTCCCCCTTGTGACCTGCAGCTGTTTTCCCCCTTGTGACCTGCAGCTGTTTTCCCCCTTGTGACCTGCAGCTGTTTTCCCCCTTGTGACCTGCAGCTGTTTTCCCCCTTGTGACCTGCAGCTGTTTTCCCCTTGTGACCTGCAGCTGTTTCCCCTTGTGACCTGCAGCTGTTTTCCCCTTGTGACCTGCAGCTGTTTTCCCCTTGTGACCTGCAGCTGTTTTCCCCCCTTTTGACCTGCAGCTGTTTTCCCCCTTGTGACCTGCAGCTGTTTTCCCCCTTGTGACCTGCAGCTGTTTTCCCCTTGTGACCTGCAGCTGTTTTCCCCCTTGTGACCTGCAGCTGTTTTCCCCCTTGTGACCTGCAGCTGTTTTCCCCCTTGTGACCTGCAGCTGTTTTCCCCCTTGTGACCTGCAGCTGTTTTCCTCCTTGTGACCTGCAAATGTTGTTGAAGGTCCCATTTAAACTTTTACTAAAATTCAAAGCAGCCCGACTCTCTTTTATTATTATTATTGTTATTATGATTGGTGGCAGCAGCAGCAGCAGCAGCAGCAGCAGCAGCAGCAGCAGCAGCAGCAGCAGCAGCAACAGCAGCAGCAGCAGCAGCAGCAGTAGCAGCAGTAGCAGCAGCAGCAGCAGCAGCAGCAGCAGCAGCAGCAGCAGCAGCAGCAGCAGCAGCAGTAGCAGCAGCAGTAACAGCAGCAGCAGTAGCAGAGGAAGTAATAATACTAAAGGGCTGATTACTTTTAGCTTAAACTCTAAAAAAAAAAAAAAAGAAACAGAGCATTAGGGAGAAGAAGAGCGTCAGTGATCACAGAGCGAGAGTGGCTACACTCAGCCGGGAAGTGCAGCTCTTTAAGGAGCTCACTGAAGCTACTTACAGAAGTATTACACGCCTTTCTGAAAGAGGAATCCGTTATGTAACGCGGATTTATATTTCAGTGGTTAATGGGTGTATTTAAAGGGTGCAGACAAATATATACTATCTTAATTGAAGAGAAAATTCTAAGCAGGAAGCCCAAACAGTTATTTGCTTATCTCAGACCTTAACTACGAACTCATTACACATCGTCTACCCTCACGATCTTAAAACGTGGTTAATCGCCATCACGATATTACCTGCTGGGAATTAGCATATTTGTAAGAGAAGGCCCTTTCCTGCCCCTCCTTCCCTTCAAGGGCGACCGTGATGTGACCTTCCTTATTCTGGTCAAGCACTCTTGTACCCTGAACCTTCCCTTCCGTCCCTCTCCTCTCATTCAGTATGATTACTTTCCATAATCCAGGTGCTGTGTAGTCTCTCCAGGATTGATGTTTATAATAATAATAATAATAATAATAATAATAATAATAATAATAATAATAATAATAATAATAATAATAATAATAATAATAATAATAATAATAATAATATTATAATAATAATAATAATAATAATAATATATAATAATAATAATAATAATAATAATAATAATAATAATAATAATAATAAAAACGTGATGACACGTGAAAAAAATAAGGTCAGGTCAGACTTGTGCATAGAGACCCAGTTCCGGTACAATACAGAACCAGCTCTGGTACTATACAGTACCAGCTCTGGTACTATACAGTACCAGCTCTGGTACTATACAGTACCAGCTCTGGTACTATACAGTACCAGCTCTGGTACTATACAGTACCAGCTCTGGTACTATACAGTACCAGCTCTGGTACTATACAGTACCAGCTCTGGTACTATACAGTACCAGCTTTGGTACTGTACAGTTACCAGCTCTGGTACTATACAGTACCAGCTTTGGTACTATACAGTACCAGCTTTGGTACTATACAGTACCAGCTCTGGTACTATACAGTACCAGCTCTGGTACTATAACAGTACCAGCTCTGGTACTATACAGTACCAGCTCTGGTACTATACAGTACCAGCTCTGGTACTATACAGTACCAGCTCTGGTACTATACAGTACCAGCTCTGGTACTATACAGTACCAGCTTTGGTACTGTACAGTACCGGCTCTGGTACTATAGAGCACCGGCTCTGGTACTATATAGTACCAGCTCTGGTACTATACAGTATCAGCTCAGGTACTATACAGTACCAGCTCTGGTACTACACAGTACCAGCTCTGGTACTATACAGTACCGGCTCTGGTATTATACAGTACCAGCTCTGGTACTATACATTACCAGCTCTGGTACTATACAGTACCAGCTCTGGTACTATACAGTACCAGCTCTGGTACTATACAGCACCAGCTCTGGTACTATACAGTACCAGCTCTGGTACTATACAGTACCAGCTCTGGTACTATACAGTACCAGCTTGGTACTATACAGTACCAGCTCTGGTACTATACAGTACCAGCTCTGGTACTATACAGTACCAGCACTGGTACTATACAGTACCAGCTCTGGTACTATAACAGTACCAGCTCTGGTACTATACAGTACCAGCTCTGGTACTATACAGTACCGGCTCTGGTACTATACAGTACCGGCTCTGGTACTATACAGTACCGGCTCTGGTACTATACAGTACCAGCTCTGGTACTATACAGCACCAGCTCTGGTTACTATACAGTACCAGCTCTGGTACTATACAGCACCAGCTCTGGTACTATACAGTAACAGCTCTGGTACTATACAGTACCAGCTCTGGTACTATACAGTACCAGCTCTGGTACTATACAGTACCAGCTCTGGTACTATACAGTACCAGCTCTGGTACTATACAGTACCAGCTCTGGTACTATACAGTACCAGCTCTGGTACTATACAGTACCGGCTCTGGTACTATACAGTACCGGCTCTGGTACTATACAGTACCGGCTCTGGTACTATACAGTACCAGCTCTGGTACTATACAGCACCAGCTCTGGTACTATACAGTACCAGCTCTGGTACTATACAGCACCAGCTCTGGTACTATACAGTACCAGCTCTGGTACTATACAGTACCGGCTCTGGTACTATACAGTACCGGCTCTGGTACTATACAGTACCAGCTCTGGTACTATACAGTACCGGCTCTGGTACTATACAGTACCAGCTCTGGTACTATACAGTACCGGCTCTGGTACTATACAGTACCGGCTCTGGTACTATACTGTTGAGAAATGGCATTACCAGTTAAGTTTAAATATAGGGAAACTTAACTTAGAAAGACAGCTCATCGCCTGCACAGCCGCCCCTGCAGACGAGGTCTTGAGAAGCTGTCGAAGTCATCTCTCAACGGGCTGTAAAGAGTTATAATTCGTAAGATTATAAATTACCCCTAGGGGGTGTTATGTCAGCATATTTCATTCACTGATGGCTGACAAACTTACTTGTGCGGACTCAAAAGTCCGCTCCTTACTGCCGACTATAGGTTGATTACAAACTCCTTGCGACTCAAGAACTGCGCAGTCCCCCGTACTACAAGAAATTCGTAACCTACCTTGCTCTTGTAGCGTGAGCTATGGTGTTCTTCACACCTTCGACAGATATCGGTGACTTGATAGAAGCTGAAGTGTCCTTGGATGTCCACGTCTTCCATAGTCTAGGAAAACGCACACTGGTACACTATGTTCCACAAGATTTGTCTTTATTGTTCACAATCTTATCACTAAAGAAGCTGATCACACTTCTCTTAAGTGTTTATTGTTTTATGAGACACTTTGTTCACACTAACGCACAGATCGTTCTTTGTTGGTTATCCTGGAGTCAGTGTCACTCTCAGTAGAGTCAAAAGTAATCTTAAGACGCCACAACGCCCCACGCCGTCACTGCCCCCAGCACAAAGGAAAAGCTGACCTAGTACTTTTTGCTTCCTTGCCACTTCCTCGATGAAGCAAAGCAGAATGTTTGTTTCTTGCTGTCTTAAGCATAGACAACAATGTACACTATCTTTACCATGGTAATAAAGTGGGAGCAGGATTTTCCTTAATTGTCCTGCTAAGGTAAGAGATGAACTGTCTTTTATTAAGCTACACTTTGCAACACAGGACTGCAAGGAGTAGCGGTCGCTTGACCACGTCGCATACTCGTACTGCATCTGCGATCAATTACTGACTGTAGCAGTAAACAAGACGCTTGCCCCTTCTGAGAGGGCTGGGCCCCTCAGGGCTGAAAGGGGCTGAAGGGGGCTGATACCCCCCTCCTGGAGAAAATTTCTCCACATATACAGTATCAGCTCTGGTACTATACAGTACCAACTCTGGTACTATACAGTACCAGCTCTGGTACTATACAGTACCAGCTCTGGTACTATACAGTACCGGCTCTGGTACTATACAGTACCGGCTCTGGTACTATACAGTACCAGCTCTGGTACTATACAGTACCAGCTCTGGTACTATACAGTACCAGCTCTGGTATGTCTTAACCGTATTGAAGTATACAGTACCAATATGGATCCCACACCTGGTCAAACACGTCAGGAAATTGAAGTGCAAAGGCTTGCAACAGGACTAGTCCCGGATCTGAGGTGTGTGTTCTATAAGCAGAGATTAAGGGAACTCAACTTGACAACACTAGAGGACAGGAGGAATAAGGAGGACATGCTAACGACATATAAAGTACTAAGAGGAAGTGACAAGATGGATACGGACAGGATGTTCCAGAGATGGGACAGAGCAACAAGGGGTCACAACTGGAAGTTAAAAACTCCGATGAGTCACAGCGATGTTAAGAAGTACTTCTTTAGTCACAGAGTTGTTAGGAAGTGGATCAGTCTGGAGAGTAATGTAGTGGATGCAGAATCCATACATAGCTTCAAAATGATCTACGATAAAACTCACGGATCTGGGAGAGAGAGGACCTAGTAGCGAACAGCGAAGAGGCGGGGCCAAGAGCTAAGACTCGACCCCTACAATCACAAATAGGTGAGTATAAATAGGTGAGTACACACACACACACATACACAAACACTGCCAGCTGTCCATATTTTCCTCTGTGTTTCAGGCAGGAAAATCCTGAGTGGCTGTTCATTTCCCTCCTCCTAGAAGCACGTCTTTACCAAGAAAAAATAAACCATTTTATTTCATGTTATTTTTTTTATAAGAAAGACAGAGTAGAGAAGCGTCTGGTCGTGACGAGAGTGAGAGCTCCGGGGGAAGCGTCTGGTCGTGACGAGAGTGAGAGCTCCGGGGGAAGCGTCTGGTCGTGACGAGAGTGAGAGCTCCGGGGGAAGCGTCTGGTCGTGACGAGAGTGAGAGCTCCGGGGGAAGCGTCTGGTCGTGACGAGAGTGAGAGCTCCGGGGGAAGCGTCTGGTCGTGACGAGAGTGAGAGCTCCGGGGGAAGCGTCTGGTCGTGACGAGAGTGAGAGCTCCGGGGGGAAGCGTCTGGTCGTGACGAGAGTGAGAGCTCCGGGGGGGAAACGTCTGGTCGTGACGAGAGTGAGAGCTCCGGGGGAAGCGTCTGGTCGTGACGAGAGTGAGAGCTCCGGGGGAAGCGTCTGGTCGTGACGAGAGTGAGAGCCGGGGGAAGCGTCTGGTCGTGACGAGAGTGAGAGCTCCGGGGGAAGCGTCTGGTCGTGACGAGAGTGAGAGCTCCGGGGGAAGCGTCTGGTCGTGACGAGAGTGAGAGCTCCGGGGGAAGCGTCTGGTCGTGACGAGAGTGAGAGCTCCGGGGGAAGCGTCTGGTCGTGACGAGTGAGAGCTCCGGGGGAAGCGTCTGGTCGTGACGAGAGTGAGAGCTCAGGGGCAAGCGTCTGGCCGTGACGAGAGTGAGAGCTCCGGGGCAAGCGTCTGGTCGTGACGAGAGTGAGAGCTCCGGGGCAAGCGTCTGGTCGTGACGAGAGTGAGAGCTCAGGGGCAAGCGTCTGGCCGTGACGAGTGAGAGCTCCGGGGGAAGCGTCTGGTCGTGACGAGAGTGAGAGCTCCGGGGAAAGCGTCTGGTCGTGACGAGAGTGAGAGCTCAGGGGCAAGCGTCTGGCCGTGACGAGAGTGAGAGCTCCGGGGGAAGCGTCTGGTCGTGACGAGAGTGAGAGCTCCAGGGGAAGCGTCTGGCCGTGACGAGAGTGAGAGCTCAGGGGGAAGCGTCTGGTCGTGACGAGAGTGAGAGCTCCGGGGGAAGCGTCTGGATGTGACGAGAGTGAGAGCTCCGGGGGAAGCGTCTGGTCGTGACGAGTGAGAGCTCCGGGGGAAGCGTCTGGATGTGACGAGTGAGAGCTCCGGGGGAAGCGTCTGGTCGTGACGAGTGAGAGCTCCGGGGGAAGCGTCTGGATGTGACTAGTGAGAGCTCCGGGGGAAGCGTCTGACCGTGACGAGAGTGAGAGCTCCGGGGGAAGCATCTGGTCGTGACGAGTGAGAGCTCCGGGGGAAGCGTCTGGTCGTGACGAGTGAGAGCTCCGGGGGAAACGTCTGGTCGTAACGAGTGAGAGCTCCGGGGGAAGCGTCTGGATGTGACGAGAGTGAGAGCTCCGGGGGAAGCGTCTGGATGTGACGAGAGTGAGAGCTCCGGGGGAAGCGTCTGGTCGTGACGAGTGAGAGCTCCGGGGGAAGCGTCTGGATGTGACGAGAGTGAGAGCTCCGGGGGAAGCGTCTGGATGTGACGAGAGTGAGAGCTCCGGGGGAAGCGTCTGGTCGTGACGAGAGTGAGAGCTCAGGGGCAAGCGTCTGGCCGTGACGAGAGTGAGAGCTCCGGGGGAAGCGTCTGGTCGTGACGAGAGTGAGAGCTCCGGGGGAAGCGTCTGGTCGTGACGAGAGTGAGAGCTCCGTGGGAAGCGTCTGGTCGTGACGAGAGTGAGAGCTCCGGGGGAAGCGTCTGGCCGTGACGGAGTGAGAGCTCCGGGGGAAACGTCTGGCCGTGACTGAGGTGAGAGCTCCGGGGAAGCGTCTAGCCGTGACGAGAGTGAGAGCTCCGGGGAAGCGTCTGGCCGTGACGAGAATGAGAGCTCCGGGGGAAGCGTCTGGTCGTGAGTGAGAGCTCCGGGGAAAGCGACTGGTCGTGACGAGAATGAGAGCTCCGGGGGAAGCGTCTGGTCGTGACGAGAGTGAGAGCTCCGGGGGAAGCGTCTGGATGTGACGAGAGTGAGAGCTCCGGGGGAAGCGTCTGGATGTGACGAGAGTGAGAGCTCCGGGGGAAGCGTCTGGTCGTGAGTGAGAGCTCCGGGGAAAGCGTCTGGTCGTGACGAGAATGAGAGCTCCGGGGGAAGCGTCTGGTCGTGAGTGAGAGCTCCGGGGAAAGCGTCTGGTCGTGACGAGAATGAGAGCTCCGGGGGAAGCGTCTGGATGTGACGAGAGTGAGAGCTCCGGGGGAAGCGTCTGGATGTGACGAGAGTGAGAGCTCCGGGGGAAGCGTCTGGATGTGGCGAGAGTGAGAGCTCCGGGGGAAGCGTCTGGATGTGACGAGAGTGAGAGCTCCGGGGGAAGCGTCTGGATGTGACGAGGAAGTGAGAGCTCCGGGGAAGCGTCTGGTCGGACGAGTGTGAGAGCTCCGGGGGGAAGCGTCTGGATGTGACGAGAGTGAGAGCTCCGGGGGAAGCGTCTGGATGTGACGAGAGTGAGAGCTCCGGGGGAAGCGTCTGGTCGTGACGAGAGTGAGAGCTCAGGGGCAAGCGTCTGGCCGTGACGAGAGTGAGAGCTCCGGGGGAAGCGTCTGGTCGTGACGAGAGTGAGAGCTCCGGGGGAAGCGTCTGGTCGTGACGAGAGTGAGAGCTCCGTGGGAAGCGTCTGGTCGTGACGAGAGTGAGAGCTCCGGGGGAAGCGTCTGGCCGTGACGAGAGTGAGAGCTCCGGGGGAACGTCTGGCCGTGACGAGAGTGAGAGCTCCGGGGGAAGCGTCTAGCCGTGACGAGAGTGAGAGCTCCGGGGAAGCGTCTGGACCGTGACGAGAATGAGAGCTCCGGGGAAGGCGTCTGGTTCGTGAGTGAGAGCTCCGGGGAAAGCGTCTGGTCGTGGACGAGAATGAGAGCTCCGGGGAAGCGTCTGGTCGTGACGAGAGTGAGAGCTCCGGGGAAGCGTCTGGCCGTGACGAGAATGAGAGCTCCGGGGGAAGCGTCTGGTCGTGACGAGAGTGAGAGCTCCGGGGGAAGCGTCTGGTCGTGACGAGAGTGAGAGCTCCGGGGGAAGCGTCTGGTCGTGACGAGAGTGAGAGCTCCGTGGGAAGCGTCTGGTCGTGACGAGAGTGAGAGCTCCGGGGGAAGCGTCTGGCCGTGACGAGAGTGAGAGCTCCGGGGGAACGTCTGGCCGTGACGAGAGTGAGAGCTCCGGGGGAAGCGTCTAGCCGTGACGAGAGTGAGAGCTCCGGGGAAGCGTCTGGCCGTGACGAGAATGAGAGCTCCGGGGGAAGCGTCTGGTCGTGAGTGAGAGCTCCGGGGAAAGCGTCTGGTCGTGACGAGAATGAGAGCTCCGGGGGAAGCGTCTGGTCGTGACGAGAGTGAGAGCTCCGGGGGAAGCGTCTGGCCGTGACGAGAATGAGAGCTCCGGGGGAAGCGTCTGGTCGTGACGAGAGTGAGAGCTCCGGGGGAAGCGTCTGGTCGTGAAGAGAGTGAGAGCTCCGGGGGAAGCGTCTGGTCGTGACGAGAGTGAGAGCTCCGTGGGAAGCGTCTGGTCGTGACGAGAGTGAGAGCTCCGGGGGAAGCGTCTGGCCGTGACGAGAGTGAGAGCTCCGGGGGAACGTCTGGCCGTGACGAGAGTGAGAGCTCCGGGGGAAGCGTCTAGCCGTGACGAGAGTGAGAGCTCCGGGGAAGCGTCTGGCCGTGACGAGAATGAGAGCTCCGGGGAAAGCGTCTGGTCGTGACGAGAATGAGAGCTCCGGGGGAAGCGTCTGGTCGTGACGAGAGTGAGAGCTCCGGGGGAAGCGTCTGGCCGTGACGAGAATGAGAGCTCCGGGGGAAGCGTCTGGTCGTGACGAGAGTGAGAGCTCCGGGGGAAGCGTCTGGCCGTGACAAGAGTGAGAGCTCGGGGGAACGTCTGGCCGTAGAGAGTGAGAGCTCCGGGGGAACGTCTGGCCGTGACGAGAGTGAGAGCTCCGGGGGAAGCGTCTGGTCGTGACGAGAATGAGAGCTCCGGGGGAACCGTCTGGTCGTGACGAGAGTGAGAGCTCCGTGGGAAGCGTCTGGTCGTGACGAGAGTGAGAGCTCCGGGGGAAGCGTCTGGCCGTGACGAGAGTGAGAGCTCCGGGGGAAGCTTCTGGCCGTGACGAGAGTGAGAGCTCCGGAGGAAGCGTCTGGCCGTGACGAGAGTGAGAGCTCCGAGGGAAGTGTCTGGCCGTGACGAGAGTGAGAGCTCCGGGGAAAGCGTCTGGTCGTGACGAGAGTGAGAGCTCCGGGAGAAGCGTCTGGCCGTGACGAGAGTGAGAGCTCCGGGGGAAGCGTCTGGCCGTGACGAGAGTGAGAGCTCCGGGGGAAGCTTCTGGCCGTGACGAGAGTGAGAGCTCCGGAGGAAGCGTCTGGCCGTGACGAGAGTGAGAGCTCCGAGGGAAGTGTCTGGCCGTGACGAGAGTGAGAGCTCCGGGGAAAGCGTCTGGTCGTGACGAGAGTGAGAGCTCGGGGAAGCGTCTGGCCGTGACGAGAGTGAGAGCTCCGGGGGAAGCGTCTGGTCGTGACGAGAGTGAGAGCTCCGGGGGAAGCGTCTGGTCGTGACGAGAGTGAGAGCTCCGGGGAAAGCGTCTGGTCGTGACGAGAATGAGAGCTCCGGGGGAAGCGTCTGGTCGTGACGAGAGTGAGAGCTCCGGGGGAAGCGTCTGGCCGTGACGAGAATGAGAGCTCCGGGGGAAGCGTCTGGTCGTGACGAGAGTGAGAGCTCCGGGGGAAGCGTCTGGCCGTGACAAGAGTGAGAGCTCCGGGGGAACGTCTGGCCGTGACGAGAGTGAGAGCTCCGGGGGAACGTCTGGCCGTGACGAGAGTGAGAGCTCCGGGGGAAGCGTCTGGTCGTGACGAGAATGAGAGCTCCGGGGGAACCGTCTGGTCGTGACGAGAGTGAGAGCTCCGTGGGAAGCGTCTGGTCGTGACGAGAGTGAGAGCTCCGGGGGAAGCGTCTGGCCGTGACGAGAATGAGAGCTCCGGGGGAAGCGTCTGGTCGTGACGAGAGTGAGAGCTCCGGGAGAAGCGTCTGGCCGCGACGAGAGTGAGAGCTCCGGGGGAACCGTCTGGTCGTGACGAGAGTGAGAGCTCCGGAGGAAGCGTCTGGTCGTGACGAGAGGGAGAGCTCCGAGGGAAGCGTCTGGCCGTGACGAGAGTGAGAGCTCCGGGGGAAGCGTCTGGCCGTGACGAGAGTGAGAGCTCCGGGGGAAGCTTCTGGCCGTGACGAGAGTGAGAGCTCCGGAGGAAGCGTCTGGCCGTGACGAGAGTGAGAGCTCCGAGGGAAGTGTCTGGCCGTGACGAGAGTGAGAGCTCCGGGGAAAGCGTCTGGTCGTGACGAGAGTGAGAGCTCCGGGAGAAGCGTCTGGCCGTGACGAGAGTGAGAGCTCCGGGGGAAGCGTCTGGTCGTGACGAGAGTGAGAGCTCCGGGAGAAGCGTCTGGTCGTGACGAGAGTGAGAGCTCCGGGGGAAGCGTCTGGTCGTGACGAGAGTGAGAGCTCCGGGGGAAGTGTCTGGTCGTGACGAGAGTGAGAGCTCCGGGGGAAGTGTCTGGTCGTGACGAGAGTGAGAGCTCCGGGAGAAGCGTCTGGCCGTTGACGAGAGTGAGAGCTCCGGGGAAGCGTCTGGTCGTGACGAGAGTGAGAGCTCCGGGGGAAGCGTCTGGTCGTGACGAGAGTGAGAGCTCCGGGGGAAGTGTCTGGTCGTGACGAGAGTGAGAGCTCCGGGGGAAGAGAAAACATTACCTCAGGTGATAGTTCTTTATTTTTCCTTTTGTGCTTCTTTGGTCGTGATTTTGATGCCGAACTGTGTGTGTGTGTGTGTGTGTGTGTGTGTGTGTGTGTGTGTGTGTGTGTGTGTGTGTGTGTACATGTACGTTCTATGTGGTGCTGTCGTTTTCATTTATAAACATCTAGACCATGTACGTGAATTCTCCTCTGACCAGGTTTCCCAGTTGGTCAAAACTCTTGTGTTCTGAACAGCACATTCCCTTCCCTTCCTCACTGCCTCCCTTCCTCCCTCCCTTTGTTCGCTCGTTCCTTCCTTCCTTCCTTCCTCCCTCTCTCCCTCCTTTCCATCCTCCCTTCTTTCCTTCCTCCCTTCCTCCCTCCCTTCGTCCCTCCCCTCCTTCATTCCTTCGTTTCTTCCTCCCTCCTCCCGGTCCCCTTCACCGTCATTTTACTTTACTTTCCTCACTATTCAAAGACTCTCAGAAAGTATTGTATTTCCCACTACTTCCTTCAATTTTTATTTTGATGGTTATGATTTCAGAACTTGTCTTATATTCTCCCTTTCATTTCTCCAGTTCTTGTTTATTCTTGTCTTCTTTATTTGTGTACCTGACTCAGAGTCTCCCATCAGTCACAGTCTGCAGAATCTTTTGTGCCATTCTCGATGTTTTGTTCCAGGGTTACTGGAGCAATGCCCCTGGGCAAGGGTGAGATAGAGTGGCTAGTGGGTGTGGGAGGATGACGACTGTGTGGAGGAGAGTGTGGGAGAGTAGAGGTTGATGGAGCAGTGAGGGTGGAGGGAGAGTAGTGGCTAAAAGATGTGATGGTAAGGGATAGTGAGATGCCTTAATAATGCAGTATACTCTAACCTACTCAGGTTAACTATACAACCATTTGTTGACAATATTAATTATAGTAAAAGTATTCT
This sequence comes from Cherax quadricarinatus, assembly GCF_026875155.1. Classification (NCBI taxonomy): domain Eukaryota; kingdom Metazoa; phylum Arthropoda; class Malacostraca; order Decapoda; family Parastacidae; genus Cherax; species Cherax quadricarinatus. The sequence continues at coordinate 29,126,049 of NC_069417.1, read as the reverse complement.
TTTTCTTCCTTTCTTGGTCCCGTCCCAGGCCTACTCGCCTATATAAATACTGGCTCCCTCACTTTTGTGTCAGTGTGACTCTGTAAATGATACAACTCGGACCGAAACGCCGTTATAAGCTCATCTCTCCAATACATTGTTCCAGTCACAGTATTGTACCTTCCTGTTCTTTACACTGCATAGTTTATGAAGGTGTGCCAGAAGAGACCATGAATCAAGGTGGTCGGTATCTTGCTTCTCACATGAACTCTCCCCTAATCATCAATGAACGGAAATAAGCCATACATGTTGCATTACATATATCGCGGCATTTTACTACATATGTGCAAGTTTTGCAATGTTGCAACACTGACATTACGTACGTATTTACACGTACAGATCGCCAGAAAAATTGTTACCAAGTGCTTATATTACGATTTTTTACTCAGACACAATAATTTAGTTTTAACACAAGTGAAAGATTTAGATAATTTAATTATAGAAATGCATTAAACGTTGTAAAAGTTTAATTTTTTATGCATTTATCAATTTTAATTACAATTTTATATCAATAAAACTAATATTGTAAATTAATAGCTGTTGGCACCTGGGATAGCTGGTGGTAGCCTGGGTAGGTGGTAGTAGCTGGTGGTAGCCTGGGTAGGTGGTAGTAGCTGGTGGTAGCCTGGGTAGGTGGTAGTAGCTGGTGGTAGCCTGGGTAGGTGGTGGTATCTGGTGGCAGCTGATGGTAGTTTGGGTAGCTGGTGATATCCTGGGTAGCTGGTGGTAACTAGAGGTAGCTAGTGGTAGTTGATGGTAGCCTGGGTAGCTGGTGGTAGCCTGGGTAGCTGGTGGCAGCCTGGGTAGCTGGTGGTAGCCTGGGTAGCTGGTGGTAGCCTGGGTAGCTGGTGGTAACTGGAAGTAGCTGGCGATAGTTGATGGTAGCCTAGGTAGCTGGTGGTAGCCTGGGTAGCTGGTGGTAGCCTGGGTAGCTGGTGGTAGCCTGGGTAGCTGGTGGTAGCCTGGGTAGCTGGTGGTAGCCTGGGTAGCTGGTGGTAGCCTGGGTAGCTGGTGGTAGCCTGGGTAGCTGGTGGTAGCCAGGGTAGCTGGTGGTAGCCAGGGTAGCTGGTGGTAGCCTGGGTAGCTGGTGGTAGCCTGGGTAGCTGGTGGTAGCCAGGGTAGCTGGTGGTAACTGGAAGTAGCTGGCGATAGTTGATGGTAGCCTAGGTAGCTGGTGGTAGCCTGGGTAGCTGGTGGTAGCCTGGGTAGCTGGTGGTAGCCTGGGTAGCTGGTGGTAGCCAGGGTAGCTGGTGGTAACTGGAGGTAGCTGGTGGTAGTTGATGGTAGCCTGGGTAGCTGGTGGTAGCCTGGGTAGCTGAAGGTAGCCTGGATGGCTGGTGGTAGCTGGTGGTAGCTGGTGGCAGCTGGTGGTAACAAGGGAACGTATATTCAAGGTTGAAATGTCCGATATTCCTCAACGATCAATGCACTTCACTCAACCTTAACATTTTATATCAAGATATTTATTAACTACGAGACTAATACTCCTCAATATATAGTACTAGACCTGGTACTGTACAGTACCAGAGGTGGTACTGTATAGTACCAGAGCTGGTACTGTATAGTACCAGAGCTGGTACTGTATAGTACCAGAGCTGATACTGTATAGTACCAGAGCTGGTACTGTATAGTACCAGAGCTGGTATTGTATAGTACCAGAGCTGGTACTGTATAGTACCAGAGCTGATACTGTATAGTACCAGAGCTGGTACTGTACAGTACCAGAGGTGGTACTGTATAGTACCAGAGGTGGTACTGTATAATACCAGAACTGGTACTGTATAGTACCAGAGCTGGTACTGTATAGTACCAGAGCTGGTACTGTATAGTACCAGAGCTGATACTGTATAGTACCAGAGCTGGTACTGTATAGTACCAGAGCTGATACTGTATAGTACCAGAGCTGGTACTGTACAGTACCAGAGGTGGTACTGTATAGTACCAGAGGTGGTACTGTATAGTACCAGAGCTGGTACTGTATAGTACCAGAGGTGGTACTGTATAGTACCAGAGCTGATACTGTATAGTACCAAAGCTGGTACTGTATAGAAACCAGAGCTGGTATTGTATAGTACCAGAGCTGGTACTGTATAGTACCAGAACTGGTACTGTATAATACCAGAACTGGTACTCTATAGTACCAGAGCTGGTACTCTACCGTACCAGAGCTGGTACTGTATAGTACCAGAGCTGGTACTGTATAGTACCAGAGCTGGTACTGTATAGTACCAGAGCTGGTACTGTATAGTACCAGAGCTGGTACTGTATAGTGCCAGAGCTGGTACTGTATAGTACCACAGCTGGTACTGTATAGTACCAGAGGTGGTACTGTATAGTAACAGAGCTGGTAATGTATAGTACCAGAACTGGTACTGTTTGGTACCAGAGGTGGTACTGTATAGTACCAGAGGTGGTACTGTATAGTACCAGAACTGGTACTATATAGTACCAGAGGTTGTAGTGTATAGTACCAGAGCTGGTACTGTATAGTACCAGAACCGGTACTGTATAGTACCAGATCTGGTACTGTTTAGTACCAGAGCTGGCTCATGTTGACGGCCTTGAGGGGACTTGAGCTAGAGTTCGTCACGGCCACGCTAGCTGGAGATTCGTCTATAAAAACTTGCATTTGTGGTCACAGTGGTGCCTATGCTAACCTTCCTATGGTGTAGAAATATACCTAGTTGGACGAATCTTATTGTAGCTAGCTGGTCCAGTGGCTAACGCGACGGTCTGGAGTTTTGACTCTCTGATCGCGGGTTCTATCCCCGTCCGTGGTATGGTTTACCAGAGCAGGTACTGTATAGTACCAGAGGTGGTACTGTATAGTACAAGAGCTGGTACTGTATAGTACAAGAGCTGGTACTGTATAGTCCCAGAGCTGGTACTGTATAGTACCAGAGCCGGTACTGTATAGTACCAGAGCCGGTACTGTATAGTACCAGAGCTGGTACTGTATAGTACCAGAGCTGATACTGTATAGTACCAGAGCCGGTACTGTATAGTACCAGAGCTGGTACTGTATAGTACCAGAGCTGGTACTGTATAGTACCAGAGCTGATACTGTATAGTACCAGAGCTGGTACTGTATAGTACCAGAGCTGGTATTGTATAGTACCAGAGCTGGTACTGTATAGTACCAGAGCTGGTATTGTATAGTACCAGAACTGGTACTGTATAGTACCAGAGCCGGTACTGTATAGTACCAGAGCCGGTACTGTATAGTACCAGAGCTGGTACTGTATAGTACCAGAGCTGATACTGTATAGTACCAGAGCCGGTACTGTATAGTACCAGAGCTGGTACTGTATAGTACCAGAGCTGGTACTGTATAGTACCAGAGCTGATACTGTATAGTACCAGAGCTGGTACTGTATAGTACCAGAGCTGGTATTGTATAGTACCAGAGCTGGTACTGTATAGTACCAGAACTGGTACTGTATAATACCAGAACTGGTACTGTATAGTACCAGAGCCGGTACTGTATAGTACCAGAGCTGGTACTCTACAGTACCAGAGCTGGTACTGTATAGTACCAGAGCTGGTACTGTATAGTACCAGAGCCGGTACTGTATAGTACCAGAGCTGGTACTGTATAGTACCAGAGCTGGTACTGTATATTACCAGAGCTGGTACTGTATAGTACCAGAGCCGGTACTGGATAGTACCAGAGCCGGTACTGTATAGTACCAGAACTGGTACTGTGTAGTACCAGAGCTAGTACTGTATAGTACCAGAAGTGATACTGTATAGTACCAGAGCCGGTACTGTATAGTACCAGAGCCGGTACTGTAGAGTACCAGAGCCGGTACTGTATAGTACCAGAGCCGGTACTGTATAGTACCAGAGCTGGTACTGTATAGTACCAGAGCTGGTACTGTATAGTACCAGAGCCGGTGCTGTATAGTACCAGAGCTGGTACTGTATAGTACCAGAGCTGGTACTGTGTAGTACCAAAGCTGGTACTGTATAGTACCAGAGCTGGCACTGTATAGTACCAGAGCCGGTACTGCATAGTACCAGAGCCGGTACTGTATAGTACCAGAGCTGGTACTGTACAGTACCAGAGCTGGTACTGCATAGTATCAGAGCCGGTACTGTATAGTACCAGAGCTGGTACTGTATAGTACCAGAGCTGGTACTGTATAGTACCAGAACTGGTACTGTATAGTACAGGAGCTGGTACTGTATAGTACCAGAGCCGGTACTGTATAGTACCAGAGCTGGTACTGTATAGTACCAGAGCTGGTACTGTATAGTACCAGAGCTGGTACTGTATAGTACCAGAGCTGGTACTGTATAGTACCAGAGCTGGTACTGTATAGCACCAGAGCTGGTACTGTATAGTACCAGAGCTGGTACTGTATAGTACTAGAGGTGGTACTGTATAGTACCAGAGCTGGTACTGTATAGTACAGGAGCTGGTACTGTATAGTACTAGAGGTGGTACTGTATAGTACCAGAGCTGGTACTGTATAGTACCAGAGCTGGTACTGTATAGCACCAGAGCCGGTACTGTATAGTACCAGAGCTGGTACTGTTTAGTACCAGAGCCGGTACTGTATAGTACCAGAACTGGTACTGTATAGTACCAGAGCTGGTACTGTTTAGTACCAGAGCCGGTACTGTATAGTACCAGAAAATGGTACTGTATAGCACCAGAGCCGGTACTGTATAGTACCAGAGCTGGTACTGTTTAGTACCAGAGCCGGTACTGTATAGTACCAGAGCTGGTACTGTTTAGTACCAGAGCCGGTACTGTATAGTACCAGAACTGGTACTGTTTAGTACCAGAGCCGGTACTGTATAGTACCAGAACTGGTACTGTATAGTACAGGAGCTGGTACTGTATAGTACTAGAGGTGGTACTGTATAGTACTAGAGGTGGTACTGTATAGTACCAGAGCTGGTACTGTATAGTACAGGAGCTGGTACTGTATAGTACCAGAGCTGGTACTGTATAGTACCAGAGCTGGTACTGTATAGTACCAGAGCTGGTACTGTATAGCACCAGAGCCGGTACTGTATAGTACCAGAGCTGGTACTGTTTAGTACCAGAGCCGGTACTGTATAGTACCAGAACTGGTACTGTATAGTACAGGAGCTGGTACTGTATAGTACTAGAGGTGGTACTGTATAGTACCAAAGCTGGTACTGTATAGTACCAGAGCCGGTACTGTATAGTACCGAACTGGTACTGTATAGTACCAGAGCCGGTACTGTATAGTACCAGAGCCGGTACTGTATAGTACCAGAGCTGGTACTGTATAGTACCAGAGCCGGTACTGTATAGTACCAGAGCTGGTACTGTATAGTACCAGAGCCGGTACTGTACAGTACCAGAGCTGTTACTGCATAGTATCAGAGCCGGTACTGTATAGTACCAAAGCTGGTACTGTATAGAACCAGAGGTGGTACTGTATAGTACCAGAGCTGGTACTGTATAGTACCAGAGCTGGTACTGTATAGTACCAAAGCTGGTACTGTATAGCACCAGAGGTGGTACTGTATAGTACCAGAGCCGGTACTGTATAGTACCAGAGCTGGTACTGTATAGTACCAAAGCTGGTACTGTATAGCACCAGAGGTGGTACTGTATAGTACCAGAGCCGGTACTGTATAGTACCAAAGCTGGTACTGTATAGCACCAGAGGTGGTACTGTATAGTACCAGAGCCGGTACTGTATAGTACCAAAGCTGGTACTGTATAGCACCAGAGGTGGTACTGTATAGTACCAGAGCCGGTACTGTATAGTACCAGAGCTGGTACTGTATAGTACCAAAGCTGGTACTGTATAGCACCAGAGGTGGTACTGTATAGTACCAGAGCCGGTACTGTATAGTACCAAAGCTGGTACTGTATAGCACCAGAGGTGGTACTGTATAGTACCAGAGCCGGTACTGTATAGTACCAAAGCTGGTACTGTATAGCACCAGAGGTGGTTCTGTATAGTACCAGAGCTGGTACTGTACAGTACCAGAGCTGGTACTGTATAGTACCAGAGCCGGTACTGTATAGTACCAGAGCTGGTACTGTATAGTACCAGAGCTGGTACTGTATAGTATCAGAGCTGGTACTGTATAGTACCAGAGCTGGTACTGTATTAGTACCAGAGCCGGTACTGTATAGTACCAGAGCTGGTACTGTATAGTACCAGAGCCGGTACTGTATAGTACCAGAGCTGGTACTGTATAGTACCAGAGCCGGTACTGTATAGTACCAGAGCTGGTACTGTATAGTATCAGAGCCGGTACTGTATAGTACCAGAGCTGGTACTGTATAGTACCAGAGCCGGTACTGTATAGTACCAGAGCTGGTACTGCATAGTATCAGAGCCGGTACTGTATAGTACCAGAGCTGGTACTGTACAGTACCAGAGCTGGTACTGTATAGTACCAGAACTGGTACTGTACAGTACCAGAGCTGGTACTGTATAGTACCAGAGCTGGTACTGTATAGTACCAGAGCTGGTACTGTACAGTACCAGAGCTGGTACTGTATAGTACCAGAACTGGTACTGTATAGTACCAGAACTGGTACTGTATAGTACCAGAACTGGTACTGTATAGTACCAGAGGTGGTACTGTATAGTACCAGAGCTGGCACTGTATAGTACCAGAGCTGGTACTGTATAGTACCAGAGCTGGTACTGTATAGCACCAGAGCCGGTACTGTATAGTATCAGAGCTGGTACTGTATAGTACCAGAGCCGGTACTGTATAGTATCAGAGCTGGTACTGTTTAGTACCAGAGCCGGTACTGTATAGTACCAAAGCTGGTACTGTATAGTACCAGAGCTGGTACTGTATAGTACCAGAGCCGGTACTGTATAGTACCAGAGCTGGTACTGTATAGTACCAGAGCCGGTACTGTATAGTACCAGAGCCGGTACTGTATAGTACCAGAGCTGGTACTGTATAGTACCAGAGCCGGTACTGTATAGTACCAGAGCTGGTACTGTACAGTACCAGAGCTGGTACTGTATAGTACCAGAGCTGGCACTGTATAGTACCAGAGCTGGTACTGTATAGTACCAGAACTGGTACTGTATAGTACCAGAACTGGTACTGTATAGTACCAGAGGTGGTACTGTATAGTACCAGAACTGGTACTGTATAGTACCAGAACTGGTACTGTATAGTACCAGAGTGGGTACTGTAAAGTACTAGAGGTGGTACTGTATAGTACCAGAGCTGGTACTGCATAGTACCAGAGCTGGTACTGTATTAGTACCAGAGCTGGTACTGTATAGTACCAGAGCTGGTACTGTATAGTACCAGAGCTGGTACTGTATAGTACCAGAGATGGTACTGTATAGTACCAGAGCTGGTACTGTATAGTACCAGAGCCGGTACTGTATAGTACCAGAGCCGGTACTGTATAGTGTCGTGAATGACTCCGTACCTAGATGCGCAAACGCCATTCTTAAGTTTGCCAGGCGCTGGTATTCTGCAGCAGTTATTTGATGTGCGACTTAGGAGATGTGCTCGGTATGATGCTCACCCCAAGATTCTTTTCAATGAGTGAATTTTGCAGCCTTTGACCTCTTAGGCTGTACTCCGTCTGCGGTCTTCTTTGTCCTTCCCTAAGCTTCATAACTTTGCACTTGCTGAATTAAACTCCAGGAGCCATTTGTTGGACCAGGCTTGCAGCCTCTCTAGTTCCCCTTGTAGGCTTACGTGATCCTCGTCCACTTGCATTCTCCTCATTAGCTTCACGTTGTCTGCAAGCAGGGACACCTGTTTGCATACACACAAGCACTTCCTTGTGTGTGTGTGTGTGTGTGTGTGTGTGTGTGTGTGTGTGTGTGTGTGTACTCACCTAGTTGTACTCACCTAGTTGAGGTTGCGGGGGTCGAGTCCGAGCTCCTGGCCCCGCCTCTTCACTGATCGCTACTAGGTCACTCTCCCTGAGCCGTGAGCTTTATCATACCTCTGCTTAAAGCTATGTATGGATCCTGCCTCCACTACATCGTGTGTGTGTGTGTGTGTGTGTGTGTGTGTGTGTGTGTGTGCATGAATTAACGAAATCACTCGTGGACAAAACGATAACTAAGCACACTGTCACAGATCGCGCCCATTACATTTAACACACTTGCCGGTGTTAAGTAGCAAGAACCACCTCATGAGATTCTGATAGTGTGTCACTTGCGCCTCCTGCTGTCACTTCCATGATAACCCATCTTTCCCTCTCATCCACCTCACGAAGATCAACGATCACAGCCAATTGTTTCTTCATCTCCTGCCATGTTTTGCCCTGCAGAGCGTGGCGCCTGTCACTGACAGTTGACGGCACCTCCTGTTCTCCTGAGATCATTTCCAGTCAGGTCTGAAAAATGAGAAAATTGTACAACATTTCTTCAAGCTGATGGACTGAATACATCAATTCCAGGCTGAGGGACTAATTACCTCAAACTCCTCCTCTATTTCCACCGTTCTTTTTTGTATTGGACTGATGAAGCCACTGGCTGGCGAAACGTTTCTTCGGTAAAGATTGCCAAATGTTTCACATGATTTAGAAAAACCTGTCGGTTTTTCTAAACAATTTAACCGTTCAATTCTCATTATCTCCCGTCTTCCCTTCTCTCATTCCCTCCATTTCTTCCAGTTCTTTCTTTCCAGTACTTAGGCTTTGCACCTTTCTGCCGCTACTGCTCTTTTCTCCTGTTTCCCTCTTTTCTTCAGTACTTTTGTTTTCATTACTCTGTCCTCCGTCTCAACGCAGAGATTCACTGCACTTTCAAAGTCTTCCCACATCTTACCCTGAACAGTAGTCAGTATTCTTCTTCCTCCTCCTACCTTATCCATCCATCTTTATTTGTTCTTGCCACTCACTTTTCTTTACTCTCTGAGTTTCGCTCAGACACAATTACTTCCTCTGATTTCGTTTTATCAGCAGTGGAGACAGGCAGGAATATATTTTCGTTGTCATTTGTTATGCTCGTTATTATTATTATTATTATTATTATTATTATTATTATTATTATTATTATTATTATTATTATTATTATTATTATTATTATTATTGTTATTATTATTATTATTATGGTGATGCTTATTATTATTAATAGTAGAAGTAGTAATAGTAGTATATTATTATTATTATTATTATTATTATTATTATTATTATTATTATTATTATTATTATTATTATTATCATTTCAAGCGTTTAACCCAAAAGGGTCATACAGCGCTGCTCGTAAACGATGAAACACGGGGGTTTCAATTGTTCCTTGGGAACTCCACTTTCGGTCTGAAATCTGATAGGTTAGCAGCACCGAGTCTCTACTGGGTTCCCCTGGGGAATTATACTTCCTTCTTCTCCTTCCCCCGAGGAAGGATAATATATACAGAAATAGTTACATCTTTTATGGATAGGTAGGATCTTCTGGTGCAGCTCCATTGGTGCTCACCTGGGTTTATATTTACCCCTGGGGTGGACTGAGAAATGATCATGTGTCGTATTGTCAAGGCTCGTGAAACTGCATGGTACCTTGCAACAGAGCGGAGTAGTCTGACAGAGGACTCAATACCCGGTGTAACTCCGTATGTCTCTACACTAGACTTACAAAGTATAATAATTATGGGAGTGAGGAAATTGATGTTAAATTGATACAGCTATTGACACAACTAACAGCAAGCCGCCGTGACTAAACTGTTAATAGTAAAGGTAATGGGTGCCTAAGGAGGGGGTAGAAGACATGAATTCAATAACCAGTCACTGAAATGAAAAAAAATAGTCCCTACATAAACATAAATTCACAGATAGAATGAAAGTTCCCGCGCCTCCACAGCGACGAGTGCAATACTGTGTACAGGTTTAGATATGCGTCGAAAAGTTAACAATCACATCACTGGAAAACAGCAACCGCATGATCATTAAATCCTCCAAAAAATACATGATAAATTGTAGCTAGATCATCGGTGGTGCATAAAATTATATGAAATATTACGAGCTACAATAATACAACAGTGCAACTGCCTGCACTACAACGTGTTTTCTTGCATCTGCATTTCACCAGCTTCTGGTACATCGTTGTAACTGCAGAAATTGTGATCCATTTTGGAAAGAGCTTATTCCCATCTCCCCCCAACCATGGTTCTTCATGTATGAAGAACAGATGCATCCTCATATCAACCATTCCATGTGACATTTGTCGGACAGATTTTCTTGGCTTGGAAACTTCTTTGTTTGAGCAAGTCTAAAGAGCCAGTGTTGAATCGCATTCATTGCAGGCCACAAAGAGGAGAAGACTTGCGCTTCGCTCTGATCCTCTCAGTTTTCCAACGTAATTCTTATCACACTGTCAGCACAGAATAACGTCGACTTCAGCATCGGAAACATGGGAGAAATAGAGGGTCGTTTCTATGTTAGGTCTTTGATGGATAGTGTTGTCGGCTACATCACCACAAGGGAGAATTAAAATTTCTTGGGCCTTACAGTAGAATAACATGCAGGATAGTACGCTTCCCGGGCATCTGCAGTCTTGTTTTAAGAAAGCAGTGGAAGCCTTGAGAAATGCACGTATATTCGTCCTCGAGGATTTCTGGGCTGAAAATACGGAGGTCGTACAAAAGAAGTAAATAATAACTCTTCCCTTGATATGATAGATATAGTAAAAGTGTGTCGGGGTTGCCTTTTGTTTGGGGGTTTTCCCTTTTACACTTTGAAGAGACAGTGTATTACTGCCCTGTATCCTGCAGAGGAGGACGTCAGTGAAGGGAAGTTTGCCCTCGCTTTCAAGTTCTAGAGTGAACTGATGGAAGTGCTAATCCTCTAGTGAAGGTCATGAATATTAAGACAGCTCGGGTAGATGACCAAAATGTACAATACACAACCAGCAAAATGTTGCCAACATATCACAAATAATGTTGAAAATGGTATAAAATATTGACAAGTTGATGTTTTAGACACATGTGCAAAGTTAGGTATCTTTATTGTTGAAATGCTTCACCTACACGGGGCCCTTTTTTCAGTCAATGCAGGGGAGACAGTAAGATGAAAGGACGAATTAATCAGTCCAGTACCCTACAAATTTTAATTTTTGAGTGCAGCCCAAGGGGCCGACCACCTCGAAGGTTGATGGACTGATGAAAATCGTCTTTTCACCTACTGTCTCCTCTGCATTTAAATGAAGAACCCTTTACGGGAAAAGGTGAAGCTTTCACCAATAGAGATCCCTAACATTGCAATGTGTTTTAACTCATTCAACACAAACAATACGGTATCTCCCACACCTCTGAAATCGTTATGTTATAACAGAAAATTCTGTCGTTTCTCTTCTCGAATTTTAAACCAAAAAATACAAGGTAATCAACACTCATTTTCACTCGTCTGTCAAGTGGTCGTTACTTTTCCCAGTAATCATTTTTTATCTTTTACCTTAAAAATCACATAAATGTTAAGAATTTTACATCTTTTATTTTCCCCAAAAAAAGCTCTACTCCTCTCTCTCTCTCTCTCTTTTCTCTCCCCTCCTTTCTTTTTTCACATGGTTTGATTTTCTCTCTCTCTCTCTCTTCTCTCTAACTCCTCTTTTTTCAACTTTTTACTTCTCCTCTCTCTCCCCTTCTCCCCCTCTCTCTCTCTCTCCTCTTTCCTTTCTCTCCCCCCTCTCTCTCTCTCTCTCCCCTCTTCTCCTCTCTCTCTCTCTCTCTCCTCTCTCTCTCGCCCAAGACACCTCGTGTGACGTCAATTGTTTTATTTCAATGAAGTAACTCCCTCTTTTATGACGTTGTTTTTTGACGTTTCTTCTCTTTGAAAAACCCCTTGTTGTAGTTATTATTGGTGTTCGATCTTTGTTTGTTTCGTCTGCCCTGTTTCGTTCGCTTGTCTGTCTTGTCTGTCTTTCCGTGATCTCCATCTTTCTTTCTTTTTTCGCTTGCCTTCTTCCTCTGTTTGTTCATTCCCCGTTTATTTTTCTCTCTCCCTCTCTCATTTCCTCCCTCTCATTTCTTCCCTCTCTTTCCTCTCTTCCTCCCTTCCCTCTCTCTCTCTTCCTCCTCATTCTCTCTTCAACAATGTATCTGTTTCTTTTCTAAGAAAGGAGCGTGATGCTGGTGGAGGGCTCTTGATCCGAGAAATTGCAGCCAACGCCTTCCCTTGCCTTGGATCAGACCCAGCTAGAGAGGGTGACGGAGCGTGCTCACAGAATTTCAATACTTTGTGTCTCAGGTAATTAGTTGAGCACTAAGCGGAATTAATTAGGTTTATGTACCTAATATTTTTATTTACTTACGATGCTTCGTTCATTTACAAATGTTCTTTACATTTACAAATGTTCATCACATCTACAAATGTTCATTACATCTACAAATGTTCATCACATCTGCAAATGTTCATCACATCTACAAATGTTCATTACATCTACAAATGTTCATCACATCTACAAATTTTTCATCACACTACAAATGTTCATCACATCTACAAATGTTCATCACATCTACAAATGTTCATTACATCTACAAATGTTCATCACATCTACAAATGTTCATCACATCTACAAATGTTTCATCACTCTACAAATGTTTTATCACATCAAAAAAATGTTCATCACATCTACAAATGTTCATCACATCTACAAATGTTCATCACATCTACAAATGTTCATCACATCTACAAATGTTCATCACATCAACAAATGTTCATCACATCTACAATGTTCATCACATCTACAAATGTTCATCACATCTACAAATGTTCATCACATCTACAAATGTTCATCACATCTACAAATGTTCATCACATCTACAAATGTTCATCACATCTACAAATGTTCATCACATCTACAAATGTTCATCACATCTACAAATGTTCATCACATCAACAAATGTTCATTCACATCTACAAATGTTCATCACATCTACAAATGTTCATCACTTTAACAAATGTTCATCACATCAACAAATGTTCATCACATCTACAAATGTTCATCACATCTACAAATGTTCTCACATCTACAAATGTTCATCCATCTACAAATTTCATCACATCTACAAATGTTCATCACATCTACAAAAAGTTCATCACATCAACAAATGTTCATCACATCTACAAATGTTCATCACTCTACAAATGTTTCATCACATCTACAAAATGTTCATCACATCTACAAATGTTCATCACCATTCTACAAATGTTCATCACATCTACAAATGTTCATCACATCTACAAATGTTCATCACATCACAAATGTTTTCATCACATCTACAAATGTTCATCACATCTACAAATGTTCATCACATCTACAAATGTTCATCACATCTACAAATGTTCATCACATCAACAAATGTTCATCAATCTACAAATGTTCATCACATCTACAAATGTTCATCACATCTACAAATGTTCATCACATCTACAAATGTTCATCACATCTACAAATGTTCATCACATCTACAAATGTTCATCACATTACAATGTTCATCACATCTACAAATGTTCATCACAAACAACAAAATGTTCATCACATCTACAAATGTTCATCACATCTACAAATTTTTCATCACATCAACAAATGTTCATCACATCAACAAAATGTTCATCACATCTACAAATGTTTATCACATCTACAATGTTCATCACATCAACAATGTTCATCACATTTACAAATGTTTTATCACATCTACAAATGTTCATCACATCTACAAATGTTCATCACATCTACAAATGTTCATCACATCAACAAATGTTCATCACATCTACAAATGTTCATCACATCTACAAATGTTCAATCACATCTACAAATGTTCATCACATCAACAAATGTTCATTCACATCTACAAATGTTCATCACATCTACAAATGTTCATCACCCTCTACAAAGTTCCTTAACACTTACCAAGTGCAGGTTCACTTACCCAAACTTTTCCCCTCTTAATGTTGAGTTTTTACCAACGAGTTTCTACAGTTTACGAATTTTCTTGTCTTGTCACTGTAACATTTACATTATCTTTATAATTTACACTATTTTTTGCAATTTCCAAATGGTAACATTTACATTCGTCGGCAGAGCGAAACGTCGTCCAGCTGAAGATTATGAACGCTAATAACAGGCTGTTACTGGAACAACGTATGCGCCACAACACTGTTGTTCAGGAACGGTTCTGAGAACTCTGATGAGTTCCTCCTTGAAGATATAACGTGAGAGCGGTTGATGAGTCGTGGTCCCTTAACACTTATTGAGTTCTCTCTCGGTGTACTCATCGTTCCACTGCTTTTCATCGTAGGAATCCTGTATCGTCTGTCAGGCCTTATGTGTTCATATGCAGTAACTGCAGTGCGCAAATCTGCGACCACTCGCTCCAGTATATTCCATACGTGTATTATGATGTACCTTTCTCGCCTACATTCAAAGGAGTACACACATGTACACACATTAAAAACATTTTTTTTGGCACAAACGTTAAGTACATATTTTTACGTACAAATATTAAGTACGTAATAATATTACCACAGCTAATAATAATTGTATTATTATTATTATTATTATTATTATTATTATTATTATTATTATTATTATTATTATTATTATTATTATTATTATTATTATTATTATTATTACAAAAATGAAGCCAATCAATTTCTCCACATGAATTATCGATACCAAATATTTGTTGAAAATTTACAGTCAAGGTTATGGAAAAAAAAGGGCAATTTTTCATGAATACGATGCACATCATTATGGTTAATTACGCTAATGTAATTAAATGTCATTAAATGCCCAGCCGTCTATCTGCAGTAATGATTGTGGGTCAGACGCATGCCATTCACTGACGAGGTTGGATCAATATGTATAGAACACAGTAAACCTTAATATAAAAGGTTTATCTTAAGTCGCACTTTGTTTTGTTTCGGTTTATAAACAATGTGAAGAGTTAACCCCACGTCTTATACAGCTAAAAACCCCCTTTCCTAAAAAAAAAGCAAAAGTAATAAAAATAGTAAAAAAACTAGCTTTGAAAGGGGTGGGTAAATGTTTTGTAAAGTGGGTTTCGGTTTGAGAAGAACCTGGTAGTAGGGGCCTGTGGGCCCTGCTCAGTTTCCTTTTTCTTATGTTCTAACACGGGGTTAGTGTACCAGCCATGGGAGACAAATGCTCACCTATAGGAGATAAAACAGCAGGTATTCACTACTGATGTAAAAAACCTAATTCACCCCATCTGTGAGACCTGAAAATATAACACAGGTTTAAATTATTTTAAATATTAATATATATATATATATTATATATATATATTTTTATAATATATATATATAAAAATATATATATAATATATATGTATAGGGTTTGGCGAGAGCATGATGTTCCTTTGTATAAAGGAAAAGGGGACAAAGGGGTGCAAAAATTATAGGGGGATAAGTTGTTGAGTTACCTGGTAAGTGCAGGCAGAGTTATTTTGAAAAAATTAAGGGAAGACGGAAATAGGATGCAGATGAACAAAGGGGGCTTTTGGAAAAGGGAGGGGGTGTGTGGACCAGGTGTTTTCAGGAAACAAAAAAGTGACAGTATTTAGATAAGGAAAAGAGGGCTTTGTGGCATTTATGGATTTGGAAAAGGGTATGCAGGGTGGATGGGGGGGGAATTGGCAGATGTTGCAGGTGTATGGTGGGAGGGAGGTTATGAAAGCAGTGAAGGTTTTTTTGAGGTATGAGGCTCAATTTTGAGTATTTTTTTTCCCCGTAAAAATAGGCCTTGAAAGGGATGTGTGATGTCACCGTTTGTTTAATAATTTTTTAGATGGGGTTGTAAGAGAATAAAAGCAAGGGTCTTGGCAAGAGCGTGGAGTTAAAAGATAAAGATTTACACATAAAGTGGGGGTTTTCACAGTTGCTCTTTGCCGATGACACTGTGCTCTTGGGAGATTCTGAAGAGAAGTTGCAGAGATTGGTGGATGAATTTGGTAGGGTGTGCAAAAGAAGAAAATTAAAAGTGAATACAGGAAAGAGTAAGGTTATGAGGATAACAAAAAGATTAGGTGATGAAAGATTGGATATCAGATTGGAGGGAGAGAGTATGGAGGAGGTGAATGTATTCAGATATTTGGGAGTGGACGTGTCAGCGGATGGGTCTATGAAAGATGAGGTGAATCATAGAATTGATGAGGGGAAAAGGGTGAGTGGTGCACTTAGGAGTCTGTGGAGACAAAGAACTTTGTCCACGGAGGCAAAGAGGGGAATGTATGAGAGTATAGTTTTACCAACGCTCTTATATGGGTGTGAAGCATGGGTGATGAATGTTGCAGCGAGGAGAAGGCTGGAGGCAGTGGAGATGTCATGTCTGAGGGCAATGTGTGGTGTGAATATAATGCAGAGAATTCGTAGTTTGGAAGTTGGGAGGAGGTGCGGGATTACCAAAACTGTTGCCCAGAGGGCTGAGTAAGGGTTGTTGAGGTGGTTTGGACATGTAGAGAGAATGGAGCGAAACAGAGTGACTTCAAGAGTGTATCAGTCTGTAGTGGAAGGAAGGCGGGGTCGGGGTCGGCCTAGGAAAGGTTGGAGGGAGGGGGTAAAGGAGGTTTTGTGTGCGAGGGGCTTGGACTTCCAGCAGGCATGCGTGAGCGTGTTTGATAGGAGTGAATGGAGACAAATGGTTTTTAATACTTGACGTGCTGTTGGAGTGTGAGCAAAGTAACATTTATGAAGGAGTTCAGGGAAACCGGCAGGCCGGACTTGAGTCCTGGAGATGGGAAGTACAGTGCCTGCACTCTGAAGGAGGGGTGTTAATGTTGCAGTTTAAAAACTGTAGTGTAAGCACCCTTCTGGCAAGACAGTGATGGAGTGAATGATGGTGAAAGTTTTTCTTTTTCGGGCCACCCTGCCTTGGTGGGAATCGGCCAGTGTGATAATAATATAAATATATATATATATATATATATATATATATATTATATATAATATATATATATGTGTGTGTGTGTGTGTGTGTGTGTGTGTGTGTGTGTGTGTGTGTGTGTGTGTGTGTGGTGTGTGTGTGTGTGTGTGTGTGTCTGTATATATATGCAATAAGATCACAGTAAACAGGTGATTTCAGAATATGCAAAACAACCACAGTGAAAGAATAGAAAAATTCCAATCGCTTTCGTGACTACTCACATTATCAAGGAACAATAAAAGTAATGCATCAAAGGAAGGCATATAAAGGGTCTAGACAACATCTCACTATCACATCCCACAACAAAGCAACACCTGACACGCGACTCATAAGAAAGGGAACATTGCAGCAGGTCCGCTGGCCAAACTAGACAGGTCCTTCATACATGTCCATACATGTAAGGTAAAGATGGATTAGTGGAAGTAAATTGTTTGATTAATTCATCTTTGCCTTTCAGTAGAAGTTTTATTGTTTTATTAAAATTTTCTGTTAACGGTTTCTAGGGATTTTTTTTTTTAAGTTTAGAATAGGTTTCAGTATCATCTAAGAGATTATTCATTTTTTCTTGGTAATCATTTTCTTTCATAATTACTATTGCATTTAGTTTATCTGCTTTAGTAAGGCGCAAATTTTTTATTATTTTTAAGTGTATCATAAAACTTAAAGAATCTTTGAGGGCAATTTGGAATGTTTGGTTTTAACATAGAGTTATATACCATTCCTTTACTAATATTAATTTCATCAGAGGATAAATCAGAAAATTTTTCAAAGTTAGAAAAGGCTTTTGCAATTACAACATTATTAAGTTTTCTTAAAGTTGCAAAATTAGGCCAAACCTAGAGCAGCAGTTGTATTTTTATCTAATATTTCATCTGTAAGTTAATTACAAAATTGTTATTAGCATGCTTTGTCCAATCATTTTTTTCAATTAAAATGTCTAATTTTCTTTGTAGTTTGATTTTGAGTTCATTACAAATTCTTCTGAGTTTATTATAGCAATGATCCAACATACTGTGTTTCCATTCTGATGGAATGGCCTGAATAAAAGAGAATTTTTTGTTTCTCAATATTCTGAATGCTTCTCCTTCTCTGTATGTTTAGATATTTCAATATGTTTCTGAAGAATATTCTCATAAAATCATCAAAAGGACGATCTCTCATGTCAAGGATGATATTGATTATGTCAAGGATGATATTGATCATGTCAAGGATGATATTGATCATGTCAAGGATGATATTGATCATGTCAAGGATGATATTGATCATGTCAAGGATGATATTGATCATGTCAAGGATGATATTGACCATGTCAAGGATGATATTGATCATGTCAATGATGATATTGATCAAAAGAGACTTAGGCACAACTTGTTTTGATTTAGTTGATAAATTAAGCTCCTTGACTGACTTAAATGATTTTAACATGGTTAGTTTTGATGCTACTTCCTTGTTTACGAAAGTTCCTGTTGATGATTTATTAAGTTTCTTGTCTGAAGAACTCGTTAATTATGATTTACCATTCTCAGTTCCTACTATCATTAAACTTATTAAACTTTGCATTGTTGATGCAAAATTTATATTTAATGATAAGTTTTACACTCAGAAGTTTGGTATGGCAATGGGAAATCCTCTTTCACCTGTTCTTAGTAACCTATACATGGAATTTTTTGAAACAAGGCTCTTAACACAATCCTCCCTAATAGAGCTAAATGGTTCAGATATGTTGATGATATTTTGTGTCTTATGCCCAAGAATGTAGATATACTCCATTTCCTTGGAAAATTAAATAGCTTAGCCCATTCTATAAACTTTACTGTTGAGTTTGAAGAAAATAACTCATTGTCTTTTCTAGATGTTTTAATTATTAAGTGTAATAATGAATTCAAATTTAAAATTTATAGAAAATCTACAAATAACTGTTCCTATGCACACTGTTATTCTTCACATCAAGATAGAGTCAAACTGTCTGTTTTCTCATCAGTGTTTTTGAGAGCTTTACGTATTTGTAGTCCAGAGTTCATAGATGAGGAAATATCCAAAATTTATGAAATTGCTAATGATTTGAAATACCCAAGAAATGTAATTGATAAATCTTTTAATATTGCTAGAAATACTTTTTGCAATCCAAAAAGTAACAACCAACCTTATTCAACTAAAAATATGTTGGTTCTCCCTTACCATGAAAACTTGGTTGATATGCCTTCTCTTCTTAAGACTTTTAATGTTAAAGTTGTATTCAAAAATCTTGATACAGTTAAAAAGAACTTTTGATAAAGAATTCCCCCAAAATGCTGACGGATGTGTCTATAAGATTCCTTGTAAAATTTGCGATAAAGTTTATTACGGTCAAACTGGTAAAAGTCTCGAACTTAGATTAAAACAACATAAATATAGCATTAGAACTGGACAAGATTCCAATGCTCTATTTATTCATGTGAGAGATTTTAACCATCCAATTGATTTTCAAAAAGTTGAGAAAGTTGTATCAAGCAAGTCCATGGTCGACAGAAATATAATTGAATCTTGTTTCATAAAAAGCAGTTTTGACAATAATATGAATATTTCCTTTGGTTTATATAAATTAGATCCATTTATAATTAATAGAATTTGGAAAGAATTTAATAATACACTGGACAAATAATAAATTTTAAAATTCTTAATTCTTGGGTAGAATAGTTTGCTTGTGGGTTGTGTGAAGGACCTGTCTAGTTTGGCCAGCGGACCTGCTGCAGTGTTCTCTTTCTTATGAGTTGCGTGTCAGGTGTTGCTTTGTTGTGGGATTGATAGTGAGGTGTGGTCTAGACCCTTTATATGCCTTCCTTTGATGCATTACTTTGATTGTTCCTTGATAATGTGAGTAGTCACGAAAGCGCTTGGAATTTCTCTATTCTTTCACAGTTGATTGCTTTGGTATATATATATATATATATATATATATATATATATATATTAATATATATATATATTATTTAAATATTATAAAAATTTAATATATATTATAATCATAGGTTTGCCCCCTGTAGACCGACTTATAATCCGTAACGACTGTACATTATACATAAAAACTGTAATGACTGTATCATTACACATTTACTAAAATGCTGTGTTTTTTAAAAGCAAATGAATGAGATGGACAGCTTGGTAGAGAATCTTTGTTTTGTAAGCTTGCTTCCGAACGGTTTCGAAAAAAGACAATATGTGTGCCCAGAGGAGATTAGGGGGGAGGGAGGGGAGAGAGAGGGGAGAGAGAGAAGAGAGAGGGGAGAGAGAGGGGAAAAAGGGGGGGGGGGAGGGCTTCCCATGTCCATTTGAGGAAGAAAAAAAAATTTTTGGTCAGTCTGGTTGCTGAGAACAGACAGAATGTCAGCCTACCGAGGGGGGGGGGGTAGACTTCCCGGTTCCCGCTTGTTCTTCGGCAAAAGCTCCCTCTTAGTTCAAGCGCAGGCGAAAGGCCTCCTCGGGGAGGGACTCTCTGCTGCAAGGGCCTCTTGCAGGGTAAGTGGAGTGTTTGGTCATTTGGGTCTAAAAGGTGTTGATTCTTGTTCTTGTTTGAATCATAACATTCTTAAGAACAGTTTGGTAAGTTTTTAAATTATTACTTCTTCTTCCTTCTTCTCTCATCATCCATCATCATCTCATCATCATCATCATCATATAATAATAAAAAAAAAATAAAAATTAAAATAAAAAATTTTTAATAAAATAAAATATTATTTTTTATTATTATTTTTATTATTATTTTTATTATATTATTATTATTGATGATAATTTATAGCACCCCCATCAAGGGAGAGTTTTGTGGGGGGAAAGGCCTCGTGAATCAAGGAAATAAGATGGCCCCCTCCCGGATAAAAGGGATTTATCCCTTTCCCTCTGGCCCCCGAAAAACCGCATGTGAAACATTTCCACACAAACACAACACACACACACAACACACACCCCCGCGCGCGAAAGGAGGTAAACGGAATGGGGAGCGGGGGGGAAAGGGAAAATAAAAAGAGGAGGAGAAAAAGAGAAGGGGGGGAAAAAAGAAGGGGACGAGGGGGGAAAAGGGAAAAAAATTAAAAGAGTTTAATTACTTTCTTTAATTAATACTTTTTTTTTTGTGGTTTGTGTGGGAAGCAAGAAGAAAAAGAAGAAGAAAATAAGAGGAAAGCTGACTGAAGACAAGCTCTCTTAAATGTTTTTCTGGTGAATTTTTCCCCTCCTTTCCCTTCCCTCTCTCCCCCCTCTCTCTCTTTTGAGGAAACCCCGAATTCGTGCGGGTTTGTCAGTAATACCCTTCTAAAGTATTGTTTATTAAAAAAAATTTAAAAACAGGGAGTAAAAAAAAATTTTCCAAAGTTTTTAAATTCCTTTTTATCAACATTTTAGGCATTTTATGTTGTCTTCAATATCAACTTTTCGTTCACTATTTTATAAAACTGAGATCTATAAAAACCGTCGTGTTCTATAATATTTCTTTTTAAAAAGCGATCCCCAACGTGACAATACTGTGTCTTATATAAATTGAAAATATAAATTATTTATAATATATATATATAAAATTATATATATATGTATATATTATATATATATTATATATATATATATATATATATATATATATATATACATATTATACAATATATGTATGTATATATATGTATGTCGTGCCGAATAGGCAGAACTTGCGATCTTGGCTTAAATAGCAACGCTCATCTTGCCATATAAGACAAGCGAAAATTTGTGTATGCAATAATTTCGCAAAATCATTTTGAACCTAACGAAAAAATATATTTCACTGTGTTTGTTTAGTATTAAATTATTGTAAAAAATCTAAAATATATTTAGTTGGGTTAGGCTAAAAATAAATTGTTTTTGTTATAATAAGGTTAGGTAAGTTTTCTAAGATTCTTTTGGTGCAAAATTAAAAATTTTTACATTAACATTAATCAAAAAAATATATCTTTAAACGTATAAGAGAAAATTTTAGAAAGGACTTAATTTTAAATGAGTTCTTGCTAATTGACCAGTTTTACATATTCGGCACGACATATATATATGTATATATATATATATATATATATATATATATATATATATATATATATATATATATCTTGCTTATCTCTCTCTTTTCACTTTTGTTTGACTGTCGCTCTGTCTCTCAAATATTTCTTTTTTATCTTTTATCTCTAAATCTGACATATCTCTGCTTTTCTCCTCTATCTCTTCGCTTATTTTTTTTTCACCTAACTCTCAGTCTGTCAGTTATATTACTGTCTACCTCTCAGATATCTCTCTCTGCCTACCTTCTTTATCCTTGCCTCTCTTTCTCTCTCTCTCTCTCCATTCCTTCTCTCATTCCCTTCGTTTCTCCATTCTCTACATCTCTCTCTCTCTATCTCTCACCTCTCTTCTTCCCTCTCTCCCCTATCTCCCTCCCTCCTTCCCTTCCTGTTCCACTGAATCATAAATCAGTTCACAGTTCTAACAAGCCTCGCCGGAAGTACCGAAACATTTTTCACTTCTGCCAAAAAGACAGCAATCAGAAAAAAAGCTTTTGTTCGAAAAAGCATCAACTTTTTTTTTTCTCCCTATTCAGAAACCTCGCGTTTGTTCTCTTTTCTGTATTTCCGCCTCTTTATTTTTTTTATCTCGGTGACATGGAGAGGTCAGTGTACTTTTGTTAAGTTTCTGGAACCTTGGAGTTCAAGTGTTTTTGATGTGTTTATGTGCTGGTGTGTTTATGTGCTGGTGTGTTTATGTGCTGGTGTGTTTATGTGCTGGTGTGTTTATGTGCTGGTGTGTTTATGTGCTGGTGTGTTTATGTGCTGGTGTGTTTATGTGCTGGTGTGTTTATGTGCTGGTGTGTTTATGTGCTGGTGTGTTTATGTGCTGGTGTGTTTATGTGCTGGTGTGTTTATGTGCTGGTGTGTTTATGTGCTGGTGTGTTTATGTGCTGGTGTGTTTATGTGCTCGTGTGTTCATGCGCTCCACTCTGTGTGTGTGTGTGTGTGTGTGTGTGTGTGTGTGTGTGTGTGTGTGTGTGTGTGTGTGTGTGGATGTGTGTGTGTGTGTGTGTGTGTATGTGTGTGTGTGTGTGTGTGTACTCCCCTATTTGTACTCACCTATTTGTGGTTGCAGGGTCGAGTCCTAGCTCCGGGCCCCGCCTCTTCACCGGTTGTTACTAGGCCCTCTCTCCCCGCTCATGAGCTTTATCAAACCTCGTCTTAAAATGTGTATGGTTCCTGCCTCCACTACGTCATTTTCTAGGCTATTCCACTGCCTTACAACTCTATGACTGAAGAAATACTTCCTACTATCTCTCTGACTCATTTGTGTCTTCAATTCCCAAATTTTGGCCTCTTGTTTCTGTGTCCCCTCCCTGGAACATCCTATCTTTGTCCACCTTGTCTATTCCACGCAGTATTTTATATGTCGTTATCATGTCTCCCCTGACCCTCCTGTCCTCCAGTGTGGTCAGGCCGATTTCCCTTAATCTTTCCTCATAGGACATTCCCCTTAGCTCTGGAACTAACCCTTGTCGCAAACCTTTGTACTTTCTCTAGTTTCTTGACGTGCTTTATCAAGTGCGGGTTCCAAACAGGTGCTGCATACTCCAGTATGGGCCTGACATACACGGTGTACAGTGTCTTGAATGATTCCTTACTAAGGTGTCGGAATGCTGTTCTCAGGTTTGCCAGGCGCCCATATGCTGCAGCAGTTATCTGATTGATGTGTGCTTCCGGAGACATGCTCGGTGTTATACTCACCCCAAGATCTTTCTCCTTGAGTGAGGTTTGCAGTCTTTGGCCACCTAGCCTATACTGTGTGTATGTGTGTGTGTGTGTGTGTTTTGTGTGTGGGGTTATGTGTGTATGTGTGTGTGTGTGTGTGTGTGTGTGTGTGTGTGTGTGTGTGTGTGTGTGTGTATGTGTGTGTGTATGTGTGTGTGTGTGTGTGTGTGTGTGTGTGTGTGTGTGTGTGTGTGTGTGTGTGTGTGTGTGTAGTGTGTGTGTATGTGTGTGTGTGTGTATGTGTGTGTGTGTGTGTGTGTGTGTGTGTGTGTGTGTGTGTATGTGTGTGTGTGTGTGTGTGTGTGTGTGTGTGTGTGTGTGTGTGTGTGTGTGTGTGTGTGTATGTGTGTGTGTGTGTGTGTGTGTGTGTGTGTGTGTGTGTGTGTGCGTGTGTGTGTGTTTAGCTTTATTTTACTTTATTACATTATTTTCGCCTTGATACTGGCGAGGGGCTCTTGATTCAAGGAACATAGCTTATCTTCCCCTTCCTTGGATCGAATTCGAATGCCTCTCGTTCATTCTTCCCTAAACTCTTCCGGTCTCCTCTTAGTTTGTAAGTCATGCCAAATTTTCTCCAGTATTCTCCAGTATTTTTGCCAATTCTGCTTTCAGCAAGTGTGGTTGTTCTTATGCTTTTATAACTTTTATTATTGTCCAGCCTTTACTCTGTTTTCCAGCCTTTCCTCTGTTTTCCAGCCTTTCCTCTGTTTTCCAGCCTTTCCTCTGTTTTCCAGCTTTCCTTTGTTTTCCAGCCTTTCCTCTGTTTTCCAGCCTTTCCTTTGTTTTCCAGCCTTTCCTCTGTTTTCCAGCCTTTCCTCTGTTTTCCAGCCTTTCCTCTGTTTTCCAGCCTTTACTCTGTTTTCCAGCCTTTCCTCTGTTTTCCAGCCTTTCCTCTGTTTTCCCGCCTTTCCTCTGTTTTCCAGCCTTTCCTTTGTTTTCCAGCCTTTCCTCTGTTTTCCAGCCCTTTCCTCTGTTTTCCAGCCTTTCCCCTGTTTTCCAGCCTTTCCTCTGTTTTCCAGCCTTTCCTCTGTTTTCCAACCTTTCCTCTGTTTTCCAGCCTTTCCTCTGTTTTCCAGCCTTTCCTCTGTTTTCCAGCCTTTCCTCTGTTTTCCAGCCTTTTCTCTGTTTTCCAGCCTTTTCCCCTGTTTTCCAGCCTTTCCACTGTTTTCCCCGCCTTTCCTCTGTTTTCCAGCCTTTCCTCTGTTTTCCAGCCTTTCCACTGTTTTCCAGCCTTTTCTCTGTTTTTCAACCTTTCCTCTGTTTTCCAGCCTTTCCTCTGTTTTCCAGCCTTTCCACTGTTTTCCAGCCTTTTCTCTGTTTTTCAACCTTTCCTCTGTTTTCCAGCCTTTCCTCTGTTTTCCAAACCTTTCCACTGTTTTCCAGCCTTTTCTCTGTTTTCAACCTTTCCTCTGTTTCCAGCCTTTCCTCTGTTTTACAGCCTTTCCTCTGTTTTCCAGCCTTTCCACTGTTTTCCAGCCTTTCCCCTGTTTTCCAGCCTTTCCTCTGTTTTCCAACCTTTCCTCTGTTTTCCAGCCTTTTCTCTGTTTTTCAACCTTTCCTCTGTTTTCCAGCCTTTCCTCTGTTTTCCAGCCTTTCCTCTGTTTTCCAGCCTTTCCTCTGTTTTCCAGCCTTTTCTCTTGTTTTTCAACCTTTTCTCTGTTTTCCAACCTTTCCTCTGTTTTCAGCCTTTCCACTGTTTTCCAGCCTTTTCTCTGTTTTTCAACCTTTCCTCTGTTTTCCAGCCTTTCCTCTGTTTTCCAGCCTTTCCACTGTTTTCCAGCCTTTCCTCTGTTTTTCAACCTTTATTCTGTTTTCCAGCCTTTCCTCTGTTTTCCAGCCTTTCCTCTGTTTTCCAGCCTTTCCTCTGTTTTCCAGCCTTTCCTTTGTTTTCCAGCCTTTCCTCTGTTTTCCAGCCTTTTCTCTGTTTTCCAGCCTTTCCAATGTCTTCCAGCCTTTCCTCTGTTTTCCAGCCTTTCGTCTATTTTCAGCCTTTCCTTTGTTTTCCAGCCTTTCCTCTGTTTTCCAGCCTTTTCTCTGTTTTCCAGCCTTTCCAATGTCTTCCAGCCTTTCCTCTGTTTTTCTACCTTTCCTCTGTTTTCCAGCCTTTCCTCTGTTTTCCAGCCTTTCCTTTGTTTTCCAGCCTTTCCTCTGTTTTCCAGCCTTTTCTCTGTTTTCCAGCCTTTCCAATGTCTTCCAGCCTTTCCTCTGTTTTTCAACCTTTCCTCTGTTTTCCAGCCTTTCCTCTGTTTCCAGCCTTTCCTTTGTTTTCCAGCCTTTCCACTGTTTTCCAGCCTTTCCTCTGTTTTCCAGCCTTTCCTTTGGGTTTCCAGCCTTTCCACTGTTTTCCAGCCTTTCCACTGTTTTCCAGCCTTTCCACTATTTTCCAGCCTTTCCACTGTTTTCCAGCCTTTCCACTGTTTTCCAGCCTCTCCACTGTTTTCCAGCCTTTCCACTGTTTTCCAGCCTTTCCACTGTTTTCCAGCCTTTCCACTGTTTTTCCCGCCTTTCCACTGTTTTCCAGCCTTTCCACTGTTTTCCCAGCCTTTCCAAATGTTTTCCAGCCTCTCCACTGTTTTCCAGCCTCTCCACTGTTTTCCAGCCTCTCCACTGTTTTCCAGCCTCTCCACTGTTTTCCAGCCTCTCCACTGTTTTCCAGCCTTTCCACTGTTTTCCAGCCTTTCCACTGTTTTCCAGCCTCTCCACTGTTTTCCAGCCTCGTTAAAGAGTCCTCAGTCTTCTTCTTTTATTCCCCAGTCTTCAAAAGAATGTGAAAAAAATCTCCATTTTTTCCCATCCTTGAAGCTTTTCCAGGTTTCCATGATATTTTTCCAGGATATTACAGCTTCCCTCCAGTGCCTCTCTGGCCTCGCGCCACCTACGTTATATATTCCACCTCATCAGAGTGTCAAATGATTCATGGGAGGAAATTCGCATCTGTCAGACAGGCGGCCCGATTCACGACTCAAGTCCTGTGTAAATGAACTAGAACAACACTTTTTGATAATGAATCACTCTCTCATTCTCTCTCTCTCTCTCTCTCTCTCTCTCTCTCTCTCTCTCTCTCTCTCTCTCTCTCTCTCTCTCTATCTATCTATCTATCTATCTATCTATCTCTATTTCTCTTTATGAGTGAATCCTCTTACACAATCCAGCACCTCTACATCTCCTACCCAAAAGCAGCACTAATGGCTTATTTACGCATCCTGAATACGGATTAGTACAGGTCAAAGTGACTTGGAGGGCTTTAAGACAGGGGTTCCTAACCATGGATACAAGAGGACACTATCATCTATTACTCCTCCTTATATATATATAATAATATATATTTAAAATATATTATATATATATATATATTATATATATATATATATATTTTATATATATATATAATATATATATATTATATATATAAAATATATATTAATATCTAAATATAATGTTCGCCATGCGGGAATACGGAAATGCGAGTTCCCTTTTTTCCTCCAGTTCCTGACGTCTTAATCTGCGGAATGGATGTTTTGCCCTTAATTAAAAAGAGCCAGAATCCGAGGGTCTCAGTTCTCTACTTTGAGCTCCGATGCAAGTGGAAGGTTGGTTTCACAAATACCTTTAAATTAAATAGAAAACTATATGCTGAATTATTTGTCGGCGCGAGAGAAAAAAAATAAGGAGGAGATATGAGATTAAAGGAGAGTCTTACTTCTCCAGAATCTCAGCGGGAAAATCTGAAGTTATTTTAAGTATTAGATGTCACCACTGAAGCGGCTGATTTATTGTGCAAGAGCATGGGCACAATAATAATAATAATAATAATAATAATAATAATAATAATAATAATAATCTCTATTTCTTGAAGTACAAGATTCAACTTATACAGATCATAGCTGACATCAGTGGCATACTATACAGAAAGATCCTGGTTATTCAGCGCATTTCGGGCAAATTAGGTCAATTTTGTCCCCAGGATGCGACCCATACTAGTCGGTACACCCAGGCACCTATTTACTACTAAGTCAATAGGGACAGCAGATGTCTTAAGGAAACATGCCTCGATGTTTTCACCCGTACCAGTGATCGAATCACGGACCTCAACATGTGAGTTGAGTGCTCCAGCAACCGAGCTATAGGACACATAAAGACCTGGGAAGAAGGCCCACAGAAGGGTTACCAGGAGCACATCTGAATTTATATCTGTAATTTGTATCTGTTGTAAGTAAATCTATGATATTTGCTTAATATGTCTTGGGAGTTTCCGGAGAAGTAAAAAAAAATAAAGAGGTGTAGAGATGCGTGACCACGTGGGAGGTGAGATGTGTTTGTAAACACCTGAGCTGTTGAAACTCATGGTGATAAGTTAGTATGATGGTGGTCTTCCAGGATGCTGCTGGTGGTTTGTACTCCCTCTCTCTCCCCCTCTTCCCCTCCCCCCCCCTCCCTCCCTCCCTCCTCCCTCCCTCCTCCCAACAATAAAGTACATGCCACCAGAACTCATCCATGAATACATACTAGAAATTTCATGGCTGGCTTCTCTTCTCTTTACCTATTCTTTTTCCTCTTCCTTTTCACACCTTCCCCTTCTGTTTACTCCCTTTCTTTCCCCTACCTCCCTTCGTCCCCCTCTTTTCTTCTTCTTTCTCTTCTTTCTCTTCTTAATTCCTCTTCTCCCTCAAGGAAGGTTCCTCGATGTTGGGTTCTTTTGATCAAAGAAATTGGATTTGTCTTCTCCTTCCTCGGATCCAACCTGATTGGTTCCCATTTTCTAAGCACTGTCATAATCATACCTACGGATTTAGCGCTTCCTCTTATATATAATAATAATCCCTCTGCTACTTCTCCTCTAACTTCTCCCGTTGCTCTACTATCCTCCCATTTTACGTTTTCCACATCCTTCTCCTTTCCCTTCTTCCTCTGTTCCTCATCCCATCCTCATACTCTTTTTTCACGCTTCTCCTTCCTTCCTTTCCTCCTAATCTTCCTTCTCCCTCTCTTCTCCTCCTAATCCTCCTTCTCACTCTCTTCTCCTCCTACTCCTTCTCCCTCTATTCTCCTCCTAATCCTCCTTCTCTCTCTCTCTTCTCCTCCTAATCCTCCTTCACCCTCTCTGCTCCTCCTAATTTTCTTCATCCTTTTTATCCTCCTTCTCCTCCTTCTCTTCCCCTCATCACTAGTGGTACTGAAGACAGAAGTGCCTGAGAGCCGAGACGTTAAGAGTCGCCTTCCTCGTGGCTTGACTCTTGGTCTAATCCTTTTCACAATACACAAAAATGACTCTG
Organism: Cherax quadricarinatus; assembly: GCF_026875155.1. Lineage (NCBI taxonomy): Eukaryota > Metazoa > Arthropoda > Malacostraca > Decapoda > Parastacidae > Cherax > Cherax quadricarinatus. The sequence goes on along the minus strand of NC_069417.1, from coordinate 29,097,081 downwards.
ATCCTTTTCACAATACACAAAAATAATCTCATGAACATCTACGACAGCAAAAATTTCGAATAACAAAACTGGGAGAGAGAGAAAAAAAAACAGCATTCAGAGCACACTGAGAATTGAGATTGATTGGTTGACGCCGTGGTCGTAGATGTGAAAGATGCGTTCCAGTGGGACATTAAAATGGTATAAAATACCGACAGGTTGTTAGGTATGACACATATGCAACAGTTAGGTATCTTTATTATGAAACGTTTCGCCTACACAGTAGGCTTCTTCAGTCGAGTACAGAAAAGTTGATAGAAGCAGAAGATACTTGAAGACGATGTAATCAGTCCATCACCCTTAAAGTTTTGAGGTGGTCAGTCCCTCAGTCTGGAGAAGAGCATTGTTCCATAGTATGAAACAATATGGATATGAAGTGACAGAATGGAGCTTATATAGCGCCAAGAGGTGAGACGTAGGTCACTAGAAGAGGTAAGAACTCAGATGTAGAGAGGTCAGGTCCCTCTCAAATCCAGCCGCTCTCACTAGTGGAAGTTGTCGAAGTTGATTGCAGGTCTGTTGATTGCATATGTGTCTTACCTAACAACATGCGTTCCAGTGTTGACAGGTGACGCTGTGGTCGTAGATGTGAAAGATGCGTTCCAGCGTTGACAGGTGACGATGTGGTCGTAGATGTGAAAGATGCGTTCCAGCGTTGACAGGTGACGATGTGGTCGTAGATGTGAAAGATGCGTTCCAGTGTTGACAGGTGACGCTGTGGTCGTAGATGTGAAAGATGCGTTCCAGTGTTGACAGGTGACGATGTGGTCGTAGATGTGAAAGATGCGTTCCAGTGTTGACAGGTGAAAAGAAATGCAGTCTTGAATATAACAATATCAGATATGACTAAATGTTTAGCAGTAAATTGACCGCAACAAGAAAGGACGAGGACCTTCTGGTAACCGCAGCGGCCTCAGCAGTACCTAACAATGTCTATCTGCTACCAGTAGAGTCAACAGAATTGCTAGGCTCAATAGCGTGATATTTCGAGTTCAAAACACCAGAAACAATATTGACTTTCATTAGTTCTACAATGCACTCTTGTTTTAGACTGCGTCCTGATTATGCCGTTCATTTGTGATCTCCAGATTACATAAAAGACAGACAGACTGGAAAAGACTCAGAAAAGGGCAACTTAAACTCGTAGAATCACTAACAGCGCACCATATGAAGTAGGATTCAAAAGAACTTATATATCTTATTCAAGTCTTTAAGATATTAATTAGTCTTAATACATGAAAACTGTTTGAAGTGCACAGTTTATAACTTGAAGCAATGTAGCGGAACTCTGAGGCAGGATAAACAACGTAAACGGACCTGTAAACACTGTCTTCTGGGGTTGTAACTACGAAGACTATTACAACCCAGGGACAATAAGGCCTGTTACTCTGGGTGTAAAGGGGAGCAAGGAGCAGAACAAACACAGCTGAATGACTTTGAAATATATTTTCCTTCACCAAGAGCAATAAATGTGGATATTTACATATATGTACACTATATACAGTTGGAAATGTATGTGTTAAACACGGTTTAGGCAAGGCCAAGACACAGCCTGGAGACAGAATGGACAACCGTGCTCAACCATTTCTAGTATGGAAATGACAAGGGTGGACAGGTGGGTGGTGACCACAACACCTCCACGATTGTCAGAACCACCTTCTCATCGGCTGAACCTAGGTACTGATCGAACGATGGGGCCCCATCGTTAGACCCTATTACTGGTTCACTGGTTGGGGAGATAGCCTTTCAATAAGGGTGTACATGCGCCGAATAAAGGTTACATACTCTTTGCATGCCACAAAGACAATATAGCCATTTAGGAACCATTTAAGAACTAGCTCCATCACTCTCGTACTTGTGACTTGTAAATGGTCCAAGTAGGACCGAAACATCGCCATTAGTTAGTCCCTCGTATGTGTGGGTTATTTGTTTATTGTTCTAGTCACAGTATTGTGCCTTGTTGTTCTTTAAGAACCAGCTGGACGAGCACTTTGCAAATAAAAACAAATCAAGTATATACTAGGCAGGGACAAACAAACACATCAGGAAGAATAATTCGCGATGGACCGGCCAAGGTATAATAACAGAAGTGGTAGAAGCAGACTTATCCCTGGCGATCATAGCAGCCGATTAATATCCCGGTGTTTGCTCCGAAACTGCTCAGGTTAGCTTCTGCCACGGCATCCATAAGCAGAACTAGTGGTAACTAGTAGATAAACTACTGAACTACTGACAAACACAGCTCCTCTGACGATAGAAGCTTTGGAACAGTAGGGAAATGTAGAGGTAGTATGTATCCTTCCACATTAATCTCTCTGACAAATTTCATGCTATTTTCAATAGGACGAGGTAAGTTTTTTCTTCTTTCTTGCCGGCAGTTGCCGGGGGGGGGGAAGGAGGATAGGGAGGGAGCCTTCTGTTTTACTATCCCTGCCTTAAAAATCTCAGCAAATAGCCTCGGTGTGGTCTTCAGGGTTTTCTGATATCTATGTGGTCTCATGTACCTCCTCCTCCTCCTTCAGACCTCCTGCCTCACGAGAGCCAATTTTCACGAGCATAAAATTCAAGAGTCGTTTCACGTGTTCAGGAAAATTGAAAGTTGCCTCTACTGTCGTTCCACACCTGCCATCCTCCATACCTGCCACCCTCCATACCTGCCATCCTCCATACCTGCCACCCTTCATACCTGCCATCCTCCATACCTGCCACCCTCCATACCTGCCATCCTCCATACCTGCCACCCTTCATACCTGCCATCCTTCATACCTGCCACCCTCCATACCTGCCACCCTCCATACCTGCCATCCTCCATACCTGCCACCCTCCATACCTGCCATCCTCCATACCTGCCACCCTTCAACCTGCCATCCTTCATACCTGCCACCCTTCATACCTGCCATCCTCCATACCTGCCACCCTCCATACCTGCCATCCTCCAATACACTGCCACCCTCCATACCTGCCATCCTCCATACCTGCCCCTCCTCCATACCTGCCACCCTCCATACCTGCCATCCTCCATACCTGCCACCTCCATACCTGCCATCCTCCATACCTGCCACCCTCCATACCTGCCATCCTCCATACCTGCCATCCTCCATACCTGCCACCCTCCATACCTGCCATCCTCCATACTGCCACCCTCCATACCTGCCATCCTCCATACCTGCCACCCTTCATACCTGCCACCCTCCCTACCTGCCACCCTCCATAACCTGCCATCCTCCATACCTGCCATCCTCCATACCTGCCACCCTCCATACCTGACACCCTCCATACCTGCCATCCTCCATACCTGCCACCCTTCATTACCTGCCACCCTTCATACCTGCCACCCTCCATACCTGCCATCCTCCATACCTGCCATCCTCCATACCTGCCACCCTTCCATACCTGCCATCCTCCATACCTGCCACCCTCCATACCTGCCACCCTCTATACCTGCCACCCCCTATACCTGCCACCCTCCATACCTGCCACCCTCCATACCTGCCACCCCTCCATACCTGCCATCCTCCATACCTACCACTCCTCCATACCTGCCACTCTCCATACCTGCCACCCTCCATACCTGCCACCTCCATACCTGCCATCCTCCATACCTGCCATCCTCCATACCTGCCATCCTCCATACCTGCCATCCTCCATACCTGCCATCCTCCATACCTGCCACCCTCCATACCTGCCATCTCCATACCTGCCACTCTCCATACCTGCCACCCTCCATACCTGCCACCCTCATACCTGCCACCCTCCATACCTGCCACCCTCCATTTCTGCCACCCGCAATACCTGCCACCCTCCATACCTGCCACCCTCCATACCTGCCACCCTCTATACCTGCTACCCTCCATACCTGCCACTCTCCTTACCTGCTACCCTCCATACCTGCCACCCTCCATACCTGCCACCCTCCATACCTGCTACCCTCCATACCTGCCACCCTCCATAACTGCCACCCTCTATACCTGCTACCCTCCATACTTGCCACCCTCCATAACTGCCACCCTCCATACCTGCTACCCTCCATACTTGCCACCCTTTATATCTGTCACCCTTCATCTGCCACTTATCTGTCTCCAAATCCCCAGTTCCCACATGTGACTATCATGTTCTCTCTCTCTCTCTCTCTCTCTCTCTCTCTCTCTCTCTCTCTCTCTCTCTCTCTCTCTCTCTCTCTCTCTCTCTCTCTCTCTCTCTCTCTCTCTCTCTCTCTCTATCAATGCATTACGGATTTCTTTTTTCATTTAAACTTCACCTAATTGGCAAATGCAATTACAAATCAGAGTTAAATTGGTGATCGATATTCGAGTATCTGGGTGTAGGTGGGCTCTGGTGGCCTGGTGGTTAACGCTCTCGCTTCACACGGCGAGGGCCTGGGTTCGATTCCCAGCCAGAGTAGAAACATTGGGCCTGTTTCTTGCCACCTGTTGTCTATGTTCCCCATCAGTAAAATGGGTACTTGGGTGTTAGTCGACTGGTGTGGGTCGCATCCTGGGACACTGAACTAATTTGCCCGAAATGCGGACCATAACAAGGGACTTTCTACATGGTAGTACGTCATTGTTGTCAGCTAGGACTGTATACCTTGTACATGTACTTGTAGTAAGTAAAGATATTATTATTATTATTGGCCATCAGGAGTGCTGGTGTGTGTGTGCCCTTTCCTATTTTCTCTCTCTCTCTCTCTCTCTCCCTCCCTCCCTCTCCCTCCCTCATTCTCTCTCTCTCTCTGTCCATGGGGAAGTGGAAAAGAATCTTTCCTCCGTAAGCCATGCGTGTCGTATGAGGTTACTAAAATGCCGGGAGCAATGGACTAGTAACCCCTTCTCCTGTAGACATTTACTAAAAAAGAGAAGAAGAAAAACTTTATAAAACTGGGATGCTTAAATGTGCGTGGATGTAGTGCGGATGACAAGAAACAGATGATTGCTGATGTTATGAATGAAAAGAAGTTGGATGTCCTGGCCCTAAGTGAAACAAAGCTGAAGGGGGTAGGAGAGTTTCGGTGAGGGGAAATAAATGGGATTAAATCTGGAGTATCTGAGAGAGTTAGAGCAAAGGAAGGGGTAGTAATAATGTTGAAGGATCAGTTATGGAAGGAGAAAAGAGAATATGAATGTGTAAATTCAAGAATTATGTGGATTAAAGTAAAGGTTGGATGCGAAAAGTGGGTCATAATAAGCGTGTATGCACCTGGAGAAGAGAGGAATGTAGAGGAGAGAGAGAGATTTTGGGAGATGTTAAGTGAATGTATAGGAGCTTTGAACCAAGTGAGAGAGTAATTGTGGTAGGGGACCTGAATGCTAAAGTAGGAGAAACTTTTAGAGAGGGTGTGGTAGGTAAGTTTGGGGTGCCAGGTGTAAATGATAATGGGAACCCTTTGATTGAACTTTGTATAGAAAGGGGTTTAGTTATAGGTAATACATATTTTAAGAAAAAGAGGATGAATAAGTATACAAGATATAATGTAGGGCGTAATGACAGTAGTTTGTTGGATTATATATTGGTGGATAAAAGACTGTTGAGTAGACTTCAGGATGTACATGTTTATAGAGGGGGCACAGATATATCAGATCACTTTCTAGTTGTAGCTACACTGAGAGTAAAAGGTAGATGGGATACAAGGAGAATAGAAGCATCAGGGAAGAGAGAGGTGAAGGTTTATAAACTAAAAGAGGAGGCAGTTAGGGTAAGATATAAACAGCTATTGGAGGATAGATGAGCTAATGAGAGCATAGGAAATGGAGTCGAAGAAGTATGGGGTAGGTTTAAAAATATAGGGTTAGAGTGTTCAGCAGAAGTTTGTGGTTACAGGAAAGTGGGTGCGGGAAGGAAGAGGAGCGATTGGTGGAATGATGATGTAAAGAGAGTAGTAAGGGAGAAAAAGTTAGCATATGAGAAGTTTTTACAAAGTAGAAGTGATGCAAGGAGGGAAGAGTATATGGAGAAAAAGAGAGAGGTTAAGAGAATGGTGAAGCAATGCAAAAAGAGAGCAAATGAGAGAGTGGGTGAGATGTTATCAACAAATTTTGTTGAAAATAAGAAAAAGTTTTGGAGTGAGATTAACAAGTTAAGGAAGCCTAGAGAACAAATGGATTTGTCAGTTAAAAATAGGAGAGGAGAGTTATTAAATGGAGAGTTAGAGGTATTGGGAAGATGGAGGGAATATTTTGAGGAATTGTTAAATGTTGATGAAGATAGGGAAGCTGTGATTTCGTGTATAGGGCAAGGAGGAATAACATCTTGTAGGAGTGAGGAAGAGCCAGTTGTGAGTGTGGGGGAAGTTCGTGAGGCAGTAGGTAAAATGAAAGGGGGTAAGGCAGCCGGGATTGATGGGATAAAGACAGAAATGTTAAAAGCAGGTGGCGATATAGTTTTGGAGTGGTTGGTGCAATTATTTAATAAATGTATGGAAGAGGGTAAGGTACCTAGGGATTGGCAGAGAACATGCATAGTTCCTTTGTATAAAGGCAAAGGGGACAAAAGAGAGTGCAAAAATTATAGGGCGATAAGTCTGTTGAGTATACCTGATAAAGTGTATGGTAGAGTTATTATTGAAAGAATTAAGAGTAAGACGGAGAATAGGACAGCAGATGAACAATGAGGCTTTAGGAAAGGTAGGGTGTGTGTGGACCAGGTGTTTACAGTGAAACATATAAGTGAACAGTATTTAGATAAGGCTAAAGAGGTCTTTGTGGCATTTATGGATTTGGAAAAAGCGTATGACAGGGTGGATAGGGGGCAATGTGGCAGATGTTGCAGGTGTATGGTGTAGGAGGTAGGTTACTGAAAGCAGTGAAGAGTTTTTACGAGGATAGTGAGGCTCAAGTTAGAGTATGTAGGAAAGAGGGAAATTATTTCCCAGTAAAAGTAGGCCTTAGACAAGGATGTGTGATGTCACCGTGGTTGTTAATATATTTATAGATGGGGTTGTAAGAGAAGTAAATGCGAGGGTCTTGGCAAGAGGCGTGGAGTTAAAAGATAAAGAATCACACATAAAGTGGGAGTTGTCACAGTTGCTCTTTGCTGATGACACTGTGCTCTTGGGAGATTCTGAAGAGAAGTTGCAGAGATTGGTGGATGAATTTGGTAGGGTGTGCAAAAGAAGAAAATTGAAAAGTGAATACAGGAAAGAGTAAGGTTATGAGGATAACAAAAAGATTAGGTGATGAAAGATTGGATATCAGATTGAAGGGAGAGAGTATGGAGGAGGTGAATGTATTCAGATATTTGGGAGTGGACGTGTCAGCGGATGGGTCTATGAAAGAGGAGGTGAATCATAGAATTGATGAGGGGAAAAGGGTGAGTGGTGCACTTAGGAGTCTGTGGAGACAAAGAACTTTGTCCTTGGAGGCAAAGAGGGGAATGTATGAGAGTATAGTTTTACCAACGCTCTTATATGGGTGTGAAGCATGGGTGATGAATGTTGCAGCGAGGAGAAGGCTGGAGGCAGTGGAGATGTCATGTCTGAGGGCAATGTGTGGTGTGAATATAATGCAGAGAATTCGTAGTTTGGAAGTCAGGAGGAGGTGCGGGATTACCAAAACTTTGTCCAGAGGGCTGAGGAAGGGTTGTTGAGGTGGTTCGGACATGTAGAGAGAATGGAGTGAAACAGAGTGACTTCAAGAGTGTATCAGTCTGTAGTGGAAGGAAGGCGGGGTAGGGGTCGGCCTAGGAAAGGTTGGAGGGAGGGGGTAAAGGAGGTTTTGTGTGCGAGGGGCTTGGACTTCCAGCAGGCATGCGTGAGCGTGTTTGATAGGAGTGAATGGAGACAAATGGTTTTTAATACTTGACGTACTGTTGGAGTGTGAGCAAAGTAACATTTATGAAGGGGTTCAGGGAAACCGACAGGCCGACTTGAGTCCTGGAGATGGGAAGTACAGTGCCTGCACTCTGAAGGAGGGGTGTTAATGTTGCAGTTTAAAAACTGTAGTGTAAAGCACCCTTCTGGCAAGACAGTGATGGAGTGAATGATGGTGAAAGTTTTTCTTTTTCGGGCCACCCTGCCTTGGTGGGAATCGACCAGTGTGATAATAATAATAATAATATAATAATAATAATATATATATATATATATATATATATATATATATATATATATATATATATATATATATATATATATATATATATATATATATATATATATATATATATATATATACAATGAGGAGACATCAACATTTAATAAATAAGAGTGAGTGATTGTGGTGGTTGGACTGACCTGCCCCTGATAACACTAGAGTCAGTGCAGTCAGTATGTAGTACAGCGGACTGCCTCACCTGACAGGTGTACTCACCCCCCTCACTGTACATATATGTACGCTGAGTCCTTACCTTAATCCCATTTTAGGGATTAAGTGATTATTGTCTGATGGTGAAGAGATTACACGCAGCCTTGAACTTAATGAGCATGGTATAGTCGATAGGCTTCAAATTTCATTAATTAACCAACCAATTAGATCACATTTTTTCTGACACACCACGCACATACACAACACACACACACACACACACACACACACACACACACACACACATCACCCCACACCACAAACACACCGACATGACTACAAAGAGACCTGGACAGGCTACAAGCCTGGTCCAACAACTGGCTCCTTGAATTTAACTCCGCCAAATGCAAAGTCATGAAGATCGGGGAAGGGCAAAGAAGACCTCAGACAGAATATAGTCTAGGTGGCCAAGGACTGTAAACCTCACTCTAGGAAAAAGATCCTGGAACCGAGTCACATCTCCTGAGGCGCACATCAATAAGATAACTGCTGCAGCGTACAGGCATCTGGCAAACCTAAGACTAGCGTTCCGATACCTCAGTAAGGAATCGTTCAAGACTCTGTACACCATATATGTCAGGCCCATATTGGAGTATGCAGCACCAGTTTGGAACCCACACCTGGTCAAGCACGTCAAGAAATTAGAGAAAGTGCAAAGATTTGCAACAAGGCTAGTCCCAGACCCAAGGGGAGTGACCTGTGAAGAAAGGTTAAGGGAAATCGGCCTGACGACACTGGAGGACAGGAGGGTCAGGTGAGACATGATCTCGACATATAAAATGCTGCGAGGAATTGAAAAGGTGGACAAAGACGGGATGTTCCAGAGATGGGACACAAAAACAAGGGGTCACAATTGGAAGTTGAAGACTCCTAAGAGTCAAAGGGATGTTAGGAATTATTTCTTCAGTCATAGAGTTGTCAGGAAGTTGAATAGCCTAGAAAGTGACGTAGTGGAGGCGGGAACCATATATAGTTATAAGAAGACAGATGATAAAGCTCATGGAGGAGGGAGAGAGAGGACCTAGTAGCAAACAGTGAAGAGGCGGGTCCAGGAGCTATGACTCGACACCTGCAACCACAAATAGATGAGCACACACCACACACACACACACACACACACACACACACACACACACACACATACACACACACACACACACACACACACACACACACACACACACACACACACACACACACACACAGCTAATTGGCGTTGTTGAAAACTCTCGTTAACTGTTCTTGTGAAGCTATTTGCTATCTCACCCTGAACCGCCATACTACTGTCAGCGCTAAACCCTTAAGGATCACCAGTGCCTGGGAAATTGGAGATTTAATCCACGGAAGGAAAAGAATGTTAAACTACTTTGGATCTAGAGCTCTTTAGTGACACCGTGGAACACGTTGAACATCCTCAGTGACACCGTGGAACATGTTGAACATCCTCAGTGACACCGTGGAACATACTGAACATCCTCAGTGACACCGTGGAACACTTTGAACATCCTCAGTGACATTCTCCTTTGTATGGACTGATGAAGCCACTGTGTGGCGAAACGTTTCCTCAATAAAGATACCCAAGAGTTGCACATGTGTCTAATTTATCAACGTGTCGGTCCTCTGAACCATTCATCTACAACCGTGGAACACGTTGAACCTCCTCAGTGACACCGTGGACACGTTCGTTGAACTTGCATACAGCAGTGGCCATGTGTTTACCACCACTGACAGACAGACAGACACACACACACACAATGACATAGCAGTGAAAGCCAAGTCCGACCCAAAGCTGTTGTACAGTCACATCAAGAGGAAAACAACAGTCAAGGACCAGGTAATGAGGCTGAGGAAGGAAGGAGGCGAGATCCCAAGAAATGACCGAGAAGTATGTCAGGAGCTCAACAAAGTTGTGAGGGAAAGTACTCCTGAAACACGGACGGGTAGGGTACACCACCCCTCAGTGTTTCAGGAGTCTGCTAAGTGAGTAGGCTGCTAAGCGAACTAGATACCTCAAAGGCGATGGGGCCGGATAACATCTCTCCATGGGTTTCGAGAGAGGGAGCAGAGGCACTCTGTGTACGATTAATAACAATCTTCAACATGAACCATAAATGGCTACTGGAGTGCAACCCCGCCAAGTGCAAAGTCACGAAAATCAAGGAAGGGCAAAGGAGACCGCAGACAGAATACAGTCTAGGGGACAAAGACTACAAATCTCTTTCAAGGAAAAAGATCTTGGGGTGAATACAATATCGAACACATCTACTGAGGTGCATATCAACCAAATAACTTCTGCGACGTAAGGGCGACTAGCAAATCTAAGAATAGCATTCCGACATCTCAGTAAGGAGTTGCTCAGGACTCTGTACATCGTGTACATCAGGCCCTTAATGGAGTATGCAACACCAGTTTGGAACCCACACCTGGCCAAACACGTCAAGAAATTAGAGAAAGTGCAACGAAACTAGTCCGTGAATTAAGGGGTATGGAGCAGGAGAGACTGGACCTAGTAGCGACCAACAAACAGGCGGGGCCAGGAGCTGTGAATCAAACCCTGCACCCAAAAATAGGTGAGTACACACACACACAGCAGTGGTCACAAATGGAGAAGCATCATATTTAACGTATCTTCTAATGTTCTAACATAAAATGATGTTTTTACCCCATTACGTTGATGATAAATTCTTCATTACCACCAATACCTGATTTGTAGGAAATTTATCATGACTTAATCTGTTCCCGATTTGTGTTGAACTGACTGTTAATTGTGACGTGTTTCACCACACTGCCTCATCTGCGTTATCTGTGCAATAAGTTACAACGAACAGGATGATAACGGAAGTCTCTTAAGTCGGCAAGTTGCAATAACATTTTCATCAACGGAGATTGCAAGCCACGGCACTTAGGTATCGGAGATTGCAAGCAGAAACGTCATTTCAGCAGCAGAGATTGCAAGCGGAAAGGGAATCGCAAAATTAAATGGATTAATTAGTGGTACGTAAATTAATTTCGCTTTCAACTAAAGAAACTTAATGAAGTAGAAGGCTTGGTAGACAACTTTCTCTTGGTAGACAACTTTCTCTTGGTAGACAACTTTCTCTTGGTAGACAGCTTTCTCTTGGTAGACAACTTTCTCTTGGTAGACAACTTTCTCTTGGTAGACAACTTTCTCTTGGTAGACAACTTTCGTTGGTAGACAACTTTCTCTTGGTAGACAACTTTCTCTTGGTAGACAACTTTCTCTTGGTAGACAACTTTTTCTTGGTAGACAACTTTTTCTTGGTAGACAACTTTCTCTTGGTAGACAACTTTTTCTTGGTAGACAACCTTTTCTTGGTAGACAACTTTCTCTTGGTAGACAACTTTCTCTTGGTAGACAACTTTCTCTTGGTAGACAACTTTCTCTTGGTAGACAACTTTTCTTGGTAGACAACTTTCTCTTGGTAGACAACTTTTTCTTGGTAGACAACTTTTTCTTGGTAGACAACTTTCTCTTGGTAGACAACTTTTTCTTGGTAGACAACTTTTTCTTGGTAGACAACTTTCTCTTGGTAGACAACTTTTCTTGGTAGACAACTTTTCTTGGTAGACAACTTTCTCTTGGTAGACAACTTTCTCTTGGTAGACAACTTTCTCTTGGTAGACAACTTTCTCTTGGTAGACAACTTTTTCTTGGTAGACAACTTTCTCTTGGTAGACAACTTTTTCTTGGTAGACAACTTTTTCTTGGTAGACAGCTTTTTCTTGGTAGACAACTTCCTCTTGTTAGACAACTTTCTCTTGGTAGACAACTTTCTCTTGGTAGACAACTTTCCTCTCTTGGTAGACAACTTTTCTCTTGGTAGACAACTTTTTCTTGGTAGACAACTTTCTCTTGGTAGACAACTTTTTCTTGGTAGACAACTTTTTCTTGGTAGACAACTTTTTCTTGGTAGACAACTTCCTCTTGTTAGACAACTTTTTCTTGGTAGACGACTATCTCTTGGTAGACAACTTTCTCTTGTTAGACAACTTTCTCTTGGTATATAACTTTCTCTTGGTAGACAACTTCCACTTGTTAGACAACTTTCTCTTGGTAGACAACTTTCTCTTGGTAGACAACTTCCTCTTGTTAGACAACTTTCTCTTGGTAGACAACTTTCTCTTGGTAGACAACTTCCTCTTGTTAGACAACTTTCTCTTGGTAGACAACTTTCTCTTGGTAGACAACTTCCTCTTGTTAGACAACTTTCTCTTGATAGACAACTTACTCTTAGTGGACAACTTTCTCTTGGTAGACAACTTCCTCTTGGTAGACAACCACGTCTTGGTAGACAACTTCCTCTTGGTAGACAACCACGTCTTGGTAGAAAACTTCCTCTTGGTAGACAACCACGTCTTGGTAGACAACTTCCTCTTGGTAGACAACCACGTCTTGGTAGACAACTTCCTCATGGTAGACAACCACGTCTTGGTAGACAACTTCCTCTTGGTAGACAACCACGTCTTGGTAGACAACTTCCTCTTGGTAGACAACCACGTCTTGGTAGACAACTTTATCTTGGTAGACAACCACGTCTTAGTAGACAACTTTCTCTTGGTGGAACAATCTGGAGAGTGACGAAGCTGAGGCAGGATCCATACATAGCGTTTATATGAGGTGGGATAAAGCCCACGGAGCAGGGAGAGAGAGTTGACTAGTAGCGACCAGTGAAGAGGAGGGGCCAGGAGCTATGGATCGACCCGTGCAACCACAATTAGGTGAGTACAAAACAGGCCAAATGTCTATCGACAAGTGCTTCAGATAACTAGTAACTACCATTAACTACACACACACACACACACACACACACACACACAGCACACACACACACACACCACAGCACATAACACACACACACACACACACACACACACACACAACACACACACACACACACACACAACACACACACACACACACACACACATACACACACACACACATACGACATTTCCCTGAGCTAGTCCCAGAGCTCAGGGGAATGTCGTACGAGGAAAGGTTGAGGGAAATCGGACTGACGACACTGGAGGACAGAAGGGTCAGGGGAGACATGATAACTACATACAAGATACTGCGGGGAATAGACAAGGTGGACAGAGATAGGATGTTCCAGAGAGGGGACACAGGAACAAGGGGTCACAACTGGAAGCTGAAGACTCAGACGAGTCACAGGGACGTTAGGAAGAATTTCTTCAGTCATAGAGTCGTCAGCAAGTGGAATATCCTAGCAAGTGAAGTAGTGGAGGCAGGAACTATACATAGTTTTAAGAAGAGGTATGATAAAGCTCAGGAAGCAGAGAGAGAGAGGACCTTGTAGCAATCAATGAAGAAGCGGGGCCAGGAGCTGAGTCTCGACCCCTGCAACCACAATTAGGTGAGTACAATTAGGCGAGTACACACACCACACACACACACACCAGTGTCACTGACATGTATAGTATTCAGTCATGGAGAAGATTACCAGGAGGAGAGTGGTGGAGCACCTAGAACGGAATGAGCTTATCAACGACAACCAGCACGGTTTTAGGGATGGAAAATCCTGTGTCACAAACTTTCTGGAGTTCTATGACAAGGTGACAGCAGTAAAACAAGAGAGAGAGGGGAGGGTAGATTGCGTTTTCTTGGATTGTAAGAAGGCGTTTGACACAGTTCTACTTAAGAGCTTAGTGCAAAAACCGGAGGACCAGGCATGGATAACAGGGAAGGCACTACAATGAATCAGGGAATATCTGTCAGGAAGACAGCAGCGAGTCATGGTACATGGCGAGGTGTCAGAGTGGGCGTCTGTGAGGAGTGGAGTCCCACAGGGGTCAGTCCTACGACCGGTGCTGTTTCTGGTATTTGTGAACGACATGACAGAAGGAATAGACTCAAAAGTATCTCTGTTTGCAGATGATGTGAAGTTGATGAGAAGAATTCAGTCGGACGAGGACCAGGCAGAACTACAAAGGGATCTGGACAGGCTGCAGGCATGGTCCAGCAATTGGCTCCTGGATTTCAACCCCACCAAGTGAAAAGTCGTGAAGATTGGGGAAGGGCAAAGAAAACTGCAGCCGGAGTACAGTCTAGAGGGCCAGGGACTACAAACCTCACTCAAGGAAAAAGATCTTGGGGTGAGTATAACACCAGGCACATCTCCTGAAGCGCACATCAACCAAATAACTGCTGCAGCATATGGGCGCCTAGCAAACCTAAGAACATCATTCCGACATCTTAATAAGGAATCGTTCAGGACCCTGTACACCGTGTACGTTAGGCCTATATTGGAGTATGCAGCACCAGTTTAGAACCCACACCTAGCCAAACACATAAGGAAACTAGAGAAAGTGCAAAGGTTTGCAACAAAACTTGTCCCGGAGCTATGGGGCATGTCTTGCGATGAGAGTTAAGGGAAATCGACCTTACGACACTGGAGGACAGGAGAGATAGGGAGGATGTGATAACGACATATAAAATACTGAATGGAATCGACAAGGTGGACAGAGACAGGATATTCCAGAGATGGGACACAGCAACAAGGGGACACAGTTGAAAGTTGGAGACTCAAACGAATCACAGGGATGTTATGAAGTATTTTTTCAGTCACAGAGTTGTCAGGAAGTGGAATAGTCTGGGAAGTGATGTAGTGGAGGCAGGATCCATACATAGCTTCAAGAAGAGGTATGATAAAGCTCATGGATCAGGAAGAGTGACCTAGTAGCCACCATTGAAGAGGCGGGGCCAGGAGCTGCGACTCGACCTCTGCAACCACAAGTAGGTGAGTACACATACACACACACACACATATGCATACATATACACCCAAAAATTCCACCTTATCGGATGTTGCGCAATTCTCATGCAAATTCAGGCTGGATTTCGTGGAGAGTGGGAGTGGTGAGGGTGAAAGCAGCAGGGCTGGCGAGGAGCGTGACAGGCAGCCCTGATGCGGGCTTTAGCCACACTAAAGCTTGGGCGAGAACACTCGCCAGGGATGCTGGGCCATCTGCACACCATCAGCATATTTGCTGCCGGAGAATCTGGGCCTCACACTTGTTGTAAATTATGACTGTATCTCATATGAGACATAGAGTTTGTTAGTGTTCGCCTGCCTCTCTCTCTCTCTCCCTATCTCTCTCTCTCTCTCTCTCTCTCTCTCTCTCTCTCTCTCTCTCTCTCTCTCTCTCTCTCTCTCTCCTCTCTCTCCTCTCCTCTCTCTCTCTCTCTCTCTCTCTCTCTCTCTCTCTCTCTCTCTCTCTCTCTCTTCCTCTCTCCCTCTCTCTCGCGCACACACATACAGGAGGAGACTGAAATAACTTGAAACCATGCTGGAGGCCCATTGATGTGCCCGGGCTGAGAGAAACATACCTTGGAAACCAGTCTGTCCAACTTTTGAGGCATCTGTGGCCAAGTGGTTTAGAGCGTCACTTGGGTGAACCTTGCCAGCCTCCCCTGACTTGGCCTCGAATCCTGATGACTGCGATCTTTCTCTACACACACAGTTGTACATTGAATATCAAATATATTTTCTTATTTTCTATATGATTTATCACTTTCTTTCTTATCTACATTCACCTCTTTCTTCTCACATCTGTCTTCATACAGGAAACCCCAAAGAGAGATCTTTAAGAGGAGGTTTCACTATTTTATTTTTATTTTCTTCTTACGCCTTTGTCGTTTTTATTTCGCTCATTACTCGAGGCTTTATCCGGTCACCTTTAAAATTTCAACACTTGTGCACGGTAACTAGGCCAGATTCTTGGAACGACTGTTATGTTGCAGGCGACCTATGCCCGAGGTTGTTCAGGAATGGCCGGGATAACTTCCAAAAGCCTCAGCAGCGAGACTTCAAACGATCATACAAAAAATCCTCCTTCATCGACGTCGATGGATGAGTGAAATTCACAAAGGCGCTGATCTGCCCATTTTATCGTGATTTCTAACTCACGTTAAACAAATTCAACTTATATTTTCGGAAAGTCTTCAAAATTTGATGAGTGATGAATCTTAGGGCCACGACGGTGCACGTTATGTTTTGTCCGTACACGGGCAAGTTTATCAATAAATTTTAAGAATTATTTTTTAAAAAATCTTGGCATTTATGCTATAAATGTAGAATGATTCACCCGATCGGATACAAATTTTCACCACTGTTGTGGCTTCTTGAACACAAGGTTCAAATTGATTCCAATTTGTCAATTTTATTCCATAAATCGTAATATTTATTTACAATCAAATACAACAATAAAGAATTTATTCTTTTTATTTTAATTTTACTCTTCTTCTCATTATTATCCCTTTCCTCTTCTCCATCTTCTTTATTTCATGTAGATAATTGGTTCAGAGAACCGAAAAGGTGATAAATTAGTTACATGTGCAACAACTTGGATATCTATTTAATGAGGAAACGTTTCGCCACACAGTGGCTTCATCAGTCCAATACGAAGATGAATTGTGAAAATCAGGAGTTTGAGGAAGTCAGTCCCTCAGCCTGGAGTTGATGTACTCAGTTCATCAATCTTGAAAAGACTGATGGACTGATTACATCAAATTCCTTCTGATCTTCACCATTCTTCTTTTAACTGGACTGATGAAGTCGCTGTCTGGCGAAACGTTTCCACAATAAAAATACCCAAGTGTTACACATGTTTTTAATTTATCCTTCATTTTATATCGTTGCTCTTCCCACTTTTTCCCTCTTTTATTTCTTCATATTTCCTTTTTCGTTTGCCTGTTCCTCTTCCATCAAGTTGTTGTTAACATGACTCTCACCTCACCCTCAGTTTATCACATCTATTTTCTGCTTTTCCTTAATTCGATAACAGGGATAAGATGCCATTAAGGATTAGCTGGGATTAATAAAATAACAGGTGGATTATTGGACACACACACACACACACACATACTCAGAACTATCAATTAGGAAACGAGATGTAAACAAAAGTAGTTTGTTTATTAGGGCAGAAAGGCTCCTCGCATTTCCAACACTTAGCTAGCTGCACTTTCTATTCTGAACGACAGTAACGGCGGGAGGAACGGACCGAAGTTGTGGCAGGAACTGACCGTAGAGGAAACAGCTTCCTATCGTAGCGACGGGAAGAACTCACCGTAGCGGCAGGATTGGCTAACCCGTCAATATCCCAGTCAAAGTTTGTGGTCTTGTCACTCCTACACCCAACATTTAGTCCTCTCTGACTCTTATATCCATCTTGACACCTTCACTTTTATAAGAAGGCTTTTCGGTACGCTGAACCTAGTATCAAAGACACGTTGTACCTTGTATCAAAGTCACGTTGTACCGTATATCAGAGTTTTACAGCGCCCTGTACCTCATCTCTTATATCCGGCTTTTAGTGTAACCCAACTAGTGTTTACCAAACTTGTAACAAACCGACCATTATCCTCTTCCGCTTCCTCCTTAATCTTCATCTACTCGCCCTCTACTCTCCCTCCTCTTCGTTCCTTCTGTCTCCTCAAGCACTCCGTCCATTTCCACTTTTTCCTCCACTTGACATAAATAATCCGCACATAGGAGAGCGAAACTTACGACGACGTTTCGATCCAACTTGGACCATTTACAAAGTCACATTAACACAAAAGAGGGAGGGGTAGAGGGACGGAACCAAGAGAGGAAGAAAAAAGTAGTGGTAGTGGTGATGTTAGGTAAGACACATGCAACAGTTAGGTATCTTTATTTCGAAACGTTTCGCCTGCACAGTAGGCTTCTTCAGTCGAGTACAGAAAAGTTGATAGAAGTAGAAGATACTTGAAGACGATGTAATCAGTCCATCACCCTTAAAGTTTTGAGGTGGTCAGTCCCTCAGTCTGGAGAAGAGTATTGTTCCATAGTCTGAAACAATATGGAGTTGAAGTGACAGGATGGAGCCTTATATACCGCCAAGAGGTGAGATGTAGGCCACTAGTATGTGTCTTACCTAACAACCTGTCGGTATTTTATACCATTTTAATGTTCACTTTGGCAGTGTTGATGCTGGTTGTGGAAGTAGCAGTGGCAGTAGAAAGTAGGAAGAGTTGTGTGGCACAAAAGATAGAAAGGGGAGTGAAGGGTGAAGGGAGGCGAAAGTAATGGTAGTAGCAATAGTAGTAGGAAAGGTAGTCGTAGTAGTAGAGAAGTGGGGACAGTCTAAGGACAAGAAAAATGAGCACTGCAGGAGAGCTACTGACCCATAAAGGTAGGACCAAAAACACAGGGGATTGGGGGAGAGAAAAACTGGAGGACAGGACACACTAGGCAGAAGAAAGGAAAACAAAGAAAGAAAAAAATAGGAAAAAGAAGAGTTAAGAAGAGGAGGAGGAGAAGAAAGGATCAGGTCAAGTCACGAACATCCTGAAGTCTGGACATTTGACGATATAAGAACATAAGAACATAAGAACGAAGGAACACTGCAGCAGGCCTACTGGCCCACGCGAGGCAGGTCCAAGTCTCCTACCGGCTTAAGCCAATGGACCCAACCTAGTCAGGTCAGGTCACATTGGCACTAATATTCATACATCATGTAAACTGTAACAGCTGAAAGACACAGTCGCAGTAGATGACGCAGTGTTATTGGAATATTCACAAGAGAAACGGCTAAAGTTAGTGGTGGAGTTTGGAAGGACCTTCATAAGAAAAAATTTAAGAATGAACTCAAGAAAAAGCTAGATGAAATTTAGGAATATAGAGAACGAAAGAGTGGATGTCATGATAGAAGGCAGGAGAATTAAGCGCATATGTGTATACTGGGAAGCATGGTGTTTTATGTAGGGATAGTGATAAAACATGGTGTTTTATGTAGGGATAGTGATAAAACATGGTGTTTTATGTAGGGATAGTGATAAAACATGGTGTTTTATGTGAGTATATGGTGAAGTATGGTGTTTTATATGTACTGTTCTTACGGTTCAATATATCAACTTATGATGATCATTTTGACTTCATTGCGGGCAGACATCTTCAGTGGCAGTGATGGTCAACATTTCTCGTGGTTTTGGGTCCCCTAAGAATGGTGGAACACGATCAGCAGGTCACCAACAAGAAAATACAATGGAAATAAATGGCATTATTTAACTACAGAAACACAAGACTTATAGCCGAACATCAAAATGGTATACAATACCGACAGGTTGTTATTTAAGACACATATGCAACAGTTAGACAACTTTATTCCGAAACGTTTCGCCTACACAGTAGGCTTCCTCAGTCGAATACAGAAAGTAGGCAGGAACAGTAGAGATGTGAAGACGATGTAATCAGTCCATCACCCTTAAAATCGTAGAATTTGAGGTTGTCAGTCCCTCGGCCTGGAGAAGTTCAGTTCCATAGTCAGGAACTATCTCAGATAGATAGTTCTCAGGAACTATCTAGTTCCTGACTATGGAACTGAACTTCTCCAGGCCGAGGGACTGACAACCTCAAATTCTACGATTTTAAGGGTGATGGACTGATTACATCGTCTTCACATCTCTACTGTTCCTGCCTACTTTCTGTATTCGACTGAGGAAGCCTACTGTGTAGGCGAAACGTTTCGGAATAAAGTTGTCTAACTGTTGCATATGTGTCTTAAATAACAAGACTTATAGCCACAGAAGACAACACTCAATACAGAAGAATCCTGGAATCATCGCTTCTCTCTATAACCAACAATTTCAACCAGAACAATGGCTTCTATAACATAGCTGAACCACTCGCCAAGAAACTTCTTCATCGCTATCCCACATAAGAACATAGAACACTGCAGAAGGTCTACAACTTGTCCAATACCCCTGCCAAGCTACCCAAGACTCTATAACCCCACCCGGTAGATCATCAGATGCAGCATTCTCCACCTGACCTCAACATGACTATAAATACTCCCGTACCTTCCAACCCCAGGTAGATCCGTGTGTGACTTGAAAAAGCCCACTGTGTGGGTGAAACGTTGTCAATAAAGGATCACATTATACTGCATTTGTGTTTATATTTCCAAGAAAATACAATACAGACAACACTATTAACCAACGTAAAATCACAGTAATAACAACAATAACGAGAACAGGAATAACAACGGATGAAACAACCTGCTTCACTAATTATTAACGAACGTTTATGTTTCAATAAAAAGCAATGCGCGTATTTCTTAATGTTGACATTGTTGGCTAAGAAAACGGGGGGACGCCCGCTATATGAAGACTGTCCCGCTATATGAAGACTGTCCCGCTATATGAAGACTGTCCCGCTATATGAAGACTGCCCGTTACTGCGCAATAACCCAGTGATGGCCGCACACGGTTATGACAACAGATTCATAGTGAATGGCGAAGAAAGAGGAGGAGAGGGTGAGGAAGGAAAGAAGAGAAGGAAAGAGGGAAGTTGAAGAAAAGGGAAGCATTGGATTTTGATGGTTCGGTGTAGCGGTTCACTGAGTTCCATCTTTCTTTTTCTTGTTTCTTTTTTCCTATTTTTTCTTTTTTTTCTTTCTCTATTTTCCTTCTTCTTTCTTGTTCTTGTTCTTGTTGTTGTTGCTGTTGTTGTTGTTCTTCTTCTTCTTCTTCTTCTTCTTCTTCTTCTTTTTCTTTTTCTTTTTCTTCTTCTTCTTCTTCTTCTTCTTCTTCTTCTTATTATTATTATTATTATTATTATTATTATTATTATTATTATTATTATTATTATTATTATTATTATGTAATTTATTTTTGTGCGATAACTTGAGAAAGCCTCTTCGGTATATTTCATTTTCATTACGAGTTTATATCTTAGTGATAAGAAGCTTGGATCTCTCGCTGGGCACTGAGAGGTCTCTGTTTTCATTTTCTGGACTATTTTCAATTGATTTCCTCCGTCATATATACATTTTGGAGCGCTAACAATATGCCATTACAACGAGAATTCACTATACATACTCTCTGGTCTCTACTTCATACTCTAGGCTGTCTCACGTTAGAATAAAAGATTCTCTTGGATACTCCCCCAAGAACATTAACAGCCCCTAAAAGCCATTCAATAGGTCCTCTTGATTGGCCATATATTTTGTAGTTAGATGACTCTAACAATAAACAAAGTAAAAGACTTTCTTTGATAGCTAGTTGGGTCCCAAAACACATCAAAATGAAAGGGCTCCTGGATCATTAAACAGACCGGAAAGATAAACAAAACAAAAGACTTTCTTGGCCTCAAAAAAAAAGAAAAAAAAAACAGACAGATGAGAAGCTATCGTGGATAGATGGCTATCTGCAAACACTCGACAGCCCACCGTGGGTATATCTCTCAGAACAAACACTCAACAACGTATCTTCCATGAATGTATATCTCTCTCCCACCAGATACGCTGCAACCCATCTTTGATAGATGGATATCCTTCAGGACAAACACCCAACATCCCATCTTTGATAGGTGGATATCCTTCAGGACAAACACCCAACATCCCATCTTTGATAGGTGGATATCCTTCAGGACAAACACCCAACATCCCATCTTTGATAGGTGGATATCCTTCAGGACAAACACCCAACATCCCATCTTTGATAGATGGATATCCTTCAGGACAAACACCCAACATCCCGTCTTTGATAGATGGATATCCTTCAGGACAAACACCCAACATCCTATCTTTGATAGGTGGATATCCTTCAGGACAAACACCCAATATCCCATCTTTGATAGGTGTATATCCTTCAGGACAAATACCCAACATCCCATCTTTGATAGGTGGATATCCTTCAGGACAAACACCCGACATCCCATCTTTGATAGGTGGATATCCTTCAGGACAAACACCCAACATCCCATCTTTGATAGGTGGATATCCTTCAGGACAAACACCCAACATCCCATCTTTGATAGGTGGATATCCTTCAGGACAAACACCCAACATCCCATCTTTGATAGGTGGATATCCTTCAGGACAAACACCCAACATCCCATCTTTGATAGGTGGATATCCTTCAGGACAAACACCCAACATCCCATCTTTGATAGATGGATATCCTTCAGGACAAACACCCAACATCCCATCTTTGATAGATGGATATCCTTCAGGACAAACACCCAACATCCCATCTTTGATAGATGGATATCCTTCAGGACAAACACCCGACATCCCATCTTTGATAGATGGATATCCTTCAGAACAAACACCCGACATCCTATCTTGGATAGGTGGATATCCTTCAGAACAAGCACCCGACATCCCATCTTGGATAGGTGGATATCCTTTAGAACAAGCTCCCGACATCCCATCTTGGATAGGTGGATATCCTTCAGAACAAGCACCCGACATCCCATCTTTGATAGGTGGATATCCTTCAGAACAAGCACCCGACATCCCATCTTGGATAGGTGGATATCCTTCAGAACAAACACCCGACATCCCATCTTGGATAGATGGATATCCTTCAGAACAAGCACTCGACATCCCATCTTGGATAGATGGATATCCTTCAGAACAAGCACTCGACATCCCATCTTGGATAGATGGATATCCTTCAGAACAAGCACCCGACATCCCATCTTGGATAGATGGATATCCTTCAGAACAAGCTCCCGACATCCCATCTTGGATAGGTGGATATCCTTCAGAACAAGCACCCGACATCCCATCTTTGATAGGTGGATATCCTTCAGAACAAGCACCCGACATCCCATCTTGGATAGGTGGATATCCTTCAGAACAAACACCCGACATCCCATCTTGGATAGATGGATATCCTTCAGAACAAGCACTCGACATCCCATCTTGGATAGATGGATATCCTTCAGAACAAGCACCCGACATCCCATCTTGGATAGATGGATATCCTTCAGAACAAGCACCCGACATCCCATCTTGGATAGGTGGATATCCTTCAGAACAAGCACCCGGCATCCCATCTTGGATAGATGGATATCCTTCAGAACAAGCACCCGGCATCCCATCTTGGATAGGTGGATATCCTTCAGAACAAGCACCCGGCATCCCATCTTGGATAGATGGATATCCTTCAGAACAAGCACCGGCATCCCATCTTGGATAGGTGGATATCCTTCAGAACAAGCACCTAGGAAGCCATATTAGAGAGATGCAAATCACACAATGATTTGCCGCAATATTTTCACCTATACTGTTTTGGTCTCTATATTTACGTCCAGCAGCTGGCTTCAAGACAGCGGGAATCTGGGAGATTAAAAAAATGAAGTTAGGTAAGCCATTTGAAAAGAAAGTCATCGATTAGAGACTTATTTACTTAGATTTTAGTAAGGCTTTTGATAGAGTTCCGCACCATAGACTGTTAAAGAAAGTGGCAGCTCATGGCATTGGGGGAAAAGTGCTCTCGTGGATCGAGTCATGGCTCACTGACAGGAAGCAGAGAGTGTCCATAAATGGGGTTAAATCCGAGTGGGGATCTGTAACAAGTGGCGTTCCACAGGGATCAGTCTTGGGCCCGTTGTTGTTTATAATATATATCAATGATCTTGATGAAGCTCGGGAGTGTCCATAACCCTAGCACTTATAAGTTAAATGATGTAGAACTTAGCCATACAGATTGCGAAAAGGACTTGGGGGTTATGGTAAGCAGCAACCTTAAACCAAGACAGCAATGCCTAAGCGTACGTAATAAGGCAAATAGATTACTGGGATTTATATCAAGAAGTGTAAGCAACAGAAGTCCAGAGGTCATACTGCAGCTTTATACATCATTAGTAAGGCCTCACCTTGATTATGCAGCTCAGTTCTGGTCTCCGTATTACAAAATGGACATAAATTCGTTAGAAAACATTCAGCGTAGGATGACTAAATTAATACATAGCATTAGAAATCTTCCTTATGAAGAAAGATTGAAGACTCTTAAGTTACATTCACTTGTTAGACGAAGAATGAGGGAAGACCTGATCGAAGTGTATAAGTGGAAGATAGGTATTAATAAAGGGGATATTAATAAGGTCTTGAGGATGTCTCTCCAAGAGAGAACCCGCAGTAATGGATTTAAATTAGATAAGTTTAGATTTAGAAAGGACATAGGAAAGTATTGGTTTGGAAATAGGGTAGTTGATGAGTGGAACAGTCTACCTAGTTGGGTTATTGAGGCTGGGACTTTGGGTAGTTTCAAATCTAGGTTGGATAAGTACATGAGTGGGAGGGGTTGGATTTGAGTGGGACTTGCACATCAGAGCTTATTTCTTGGGTGGCATTGAAAATTGGGTTGGGCAAATGTTTTGTTAGTGGGATGAATTGTAAAAGACCTGCCTAGTATGGGCCAGCAGGCCTCCTGCAGTGTTCCTCCTTTCTTATGTTCTTATATGTACCCCATTTAAAAAGAAAGCCTCTGGATTGGCCAATAGTGCAATGTTGATCACGACGTTTTTCCTCAGTGTCAAACATGCAGTTTGTGTTGATGGGAAGCATTTCGCCAGGGATCCTGCACGATTTTCCTTCCCATGCGGTATTTTGGTCTTTCTTGTTTATTACATATTTTTTCTTAGTATTCTTCTCTATCTGTCTGTCTCTGTCTGTCTGTCTGTCTTTCTTCTCTCTCTCTCTCTCTCTCTCTCTCTCTCTCTCTCTCTCTCTCTCTCTCTCTCTCTCTCTCTCTCTCTCTCTCTCTCTCGCCCATGCACGCACGCGCACACATACACTGGTCCCGGAGGTAAGGGGTAAGTCCTACGGGAAGAAATTAAAGGAGATAAACCTGATGACATTAGAAGTAAGAACTAGGACTGATACTCTAAAAGTGTATTAAATACTGATAGGAACTAGCAGGGACTGATTGCTAGAGATGGCAAACAGGAACAAGAGGGCACAGATGAGAACTGAAAACACAGATGAATCGCATGGTATGTAGTCAGTCTTAGAGTAGTCGGGAAGTGGAACTACCTGGACAGTGGAGTGGAAGAGGCAAGATATATACATAATTCCAAGAAGAGGTACGAAAAGGCTTTCGATACTAGGAGAGAGTGAAGCCAGCGAAGAGGCAGGAGCAAAAGTTGAGTTTCGTTCCCTGCAAGCACATATGAGTATACACACGTACGCACACACACACACACACACACACACACACACACACACACACACACACACACACAATATATATATATATATATATATATATATATATATATATATATATATATATATATATATATATATATATATATATACATACACACCACATGAGAAGCATATGACAAGCATCACCTGTCAAAAATCATCTGTTATACGTCAGAAGGAAAGTATACCAGACACGAAGAGGTCAGTGATATCCCGCACAGCCTCGTCACAGCCTCGTCACAGCCTCGTCACAGCCTCGTCACAGCCCCTTTGCCCATCAGAACGGGAACCACAGGTAACCAAGTCCAATGACAACCAGTGGCACCCAGATGAATTCGACATGGTACCTTGGAAAGACGGTGAGCAGATAGCATGGCACTATACTTGTGCATCTACAATGGCCGACATCTACCTACACTACGTCAGAGTTGAAGAAGATGGTGCCTCCCTGTACTTTCAGAGAAGATTAGAAGATCAAGAAACACAGGTACCAGGCACCGTGTTGTCGTCCAGAGAGGAAATGCTGACAGCATCCAGGAAGCCCGACCCACCACTAGGCAGCTCCACGTAGCTATTTGAGATGTAACATTTATGATGTTATACATGATATATATTATATATATATATATATATATATATATATATATATATATATATATATATATATATATATATATATATATATATATATATATATATATATATATATATATATATATATATATATATATATATATATATATATGTCGTGCCGAATATGTAAAACTGGTCAATTAGCAAAAACTCTTTTAAAATTAAGTCCTTTCTAAAATTCTCTCTCATACGTTTAAAGATATATTTTTTTTATTAATGTTGATGTAAAAATTTATAATTTTGCACCAAAAGGAACTTAGAAAACTTACCTAACCTTATTATAACAAGCGCAATTTATTTTAGCCTAACCCAACTAAATATATTTTAGATTTGTTTACAATAATTTAATACTAAACAAACACAGTGAAATATATTTTTTTCGTTAGGTTCAGAATGATTTTAGCGAAATTATTGCATACACAAATTTTCACTTGTCCTGTATGGCAAGATGAGGGTTGCTATTTAAGACAAGATCGCAAGTTCTGCCTATTCGGCACGACATATATATATATATATAGTGTGTTTAAAATTAGCGCCTATAAAGAAAACCAGCCGTTAACAAAAACTATATTCCCAAAGCAAACACAAAATAACACCACAACAAATACAAACATATAAATAAAATAAATATATAAAGATTTACAGAAACAAACAAGTCATTTAAATATTTATTTATTAAATGGCACTGTAAATGAAATATTTCCACACGCGCACTCTGATTGGCTCGCACACATATCTGCACTGAAATATCATTGGCTGTTATAAATTTTCCAGCGTAGATATGACGGGTAGTTAAGGATTTCGTTGTCACATTCCTTCCTCGGATTGCTTGTAATTTATGTGTTTAATATTTTGTGCTATAATTTACGAGTGTGACTAATATATATATATATATATATATATATATATATTATATATATATATATATATATATATATATATATATATATATATATATATATAGGGAAGTACCACCTCTATAGCTGGACTGGGGACCCTCATCCTCAGAGAAGACAATAAACGTACCTCAGGGAAAACTCAAGGTTCTCCCCGGAGTTGTTTGAATATTTACTTCTCCTACCACCCCCTATATTTGATATTCTATGTGAACATTTATTAATAAACAGAATACATTTACAGAAAACACAAACATGAATACAGTGGTACAATGTATTAAAGATCATGAATTTCCTCCAGCTCCTCCGAAGCCAGACGCGAGCCAAGTATGCAGCAAGCATTTTCCCTCTGGATGGCCACGCTGAGGCTCTGGAACATGAAAGTGGCTGTCCTTGGGTTCCTGGTGGTGTCGATGAGTCTGGAACCCAGTTCTTTGAGGAAACGTGTGGCATTTTTTCCCCATGATCCCAAGGTCTCTGATCCCACTAGGACAAATTGGTACTGTTGGCTTATGTCCCTGTATTTGCTGTTCTTGTACTCCTCCCTGTGGTCAGCAGCTCCTCCCTGTCGCCCAACACTGTGATGGATGTAGGTGTCAGCCAGTGTGGACACACAGGTATAGTCCCATGCTAAGAGCTTGCCAGTCTTCCAAGGATAGATGGTGATCCCGTCGGGGCCGTTTGCTGGGTTGTGGGTATTGTTGGCTGCTAGTGATCGGGGCTCCCTCTCGGCTGGGCATCCACCTGCAGCAAAGGTTCTCTTAATGATGTCGTTGACCTCATTAGGTCTTGCATGCCAGCCCTTGGTTTTGGAACAGTTAAGACCATGTAGACCATATTGGTCTGCTTGCGCTTCACCGCAAATACACGTATATTCTGTGCGAATTGGGACAGCAAGGCGCAGAGCCACTGCAGTACGGAGGGTCTTAGGGTCGAGTCGCGTTCCCATTGCCGATATAGGAACTGTTTGGAGGAAGTCCCCAGAGTGATGTGCGCTCACAGCCTGGAGACGGGCAGTCTCCCTATCTGATGTTGCAGCCCTGAGCATGTTGGCAAGCACCTTTTCAGCAATCGGGCCATCCCAGCTTGACTGTTTGTGAGCCAGTGCTGCACTAGGGTTTGGTGCTGGCGCAGCAAGAGTCTCCCATTCAGTGATGGCACTGGCATAACCTAGGGTATGTATTCCTGCTGAGTCAATGAGGTTATCAGGAAGAATTTGTCTTATCAACTCGTTTGATGCTATGGAAGAGGACAGGAAAGCAGGTAGAGCAATCTGCGAGGATCTGCATACTCCCAGCCCCCCAAGCCTGACCGAAAGTGAGGCTTGCAACCACTGTTCATCTTTAAGGGAAAGATTCAATACACTTTCTAGCATGGTCTTAAGGAGAGAGTCATATTCCTTGAGTTTTGAACTGCTGAAGGCTGGGGAGCATCTCAGAAAGTAGGTAAGTTTTGGGATTGACAGGCACCTGGTGAGTAGGTAGATGGCATCATGTGTGTCAATGTTTTTCATCCTGCTTTCCATCGTCCGGAGGTCTGAGATTTTCTTTTCTAGGATCAGATCGATGGCATTGGACCCAAGAGGGGCACCAAGGAGAGTGCTATTGGCTGGATCAATGGCTCGTGCTCCTGGTAAAACAACATTAATATTCTGGATCATCTGTTGATTGGTAGAAACTATTTCACATTTGTTGGGGTTTAAAGATAGGCCCAGGCTTTCTCCCATGTCTTTAATTTTACTGGTGTCCTCTAGGAGAGATTCTGTTGCGCCAGCCAGGGTACCATCATCCAGGAACCAGATCTTGAGCTCACTGGAGAGTGCTTCTGTGACTTCCTTGATGACCAAACAGAATAGAAAGGGGGCGAGAGGGTGTCCCTGTTGCACGCCCTCACGTGAGTCAATTTCATGGTCCCCAAACAATATATATATATATCTTTCTTTCAACACACCGGCCGTATCCCACCGAGGCGGGGTTGCCCAAAAGGAAAAACGAAAGTTTCTCCTTTTACAATTTAGTATATACAGGAGAAGGTTACTAGCCCTTGCTCCGGCATTTTAGTTGCCTCTTACAACACGCATGCTTACGGAGGAAGAATTCTGTTCCACTTCCCCATGGAGAAGGGAAATATATATAATATATATATATATATATATATATATATATATAATTTATATATATTATATATATATATATATATGCTGAATTATATAAATATATAAACAAATATAAATACAAATTCTAGTACGTAAAATAATCCGTTATTTCTCAGAGAGAGAGAGAGAGAGAAAGAGAGAGAAAGAGAGAGAGAAAGAGAGACGAGAGAGAAGAGAGACAACAGAGAGAGAGAGAGAGAGAGAGAGAGAGAGAGAGAGAAGAGAGAGAGAGAGAGAGAGAGAGAGAGAGAGAGAGAGAGAGAGAGAATTATCATTATCTTATGTGTGACTCCCTTCATTCTTTCATTTCTTTTGGTTTTCCTGTTTAGGTGATGACAAAGACTGAAGTAGCCAGAGAGATGGATAAGTAAAACGGAGGGATTGAGATGGGAAAGGAGATGAGTGTGAGGGAGAGAGAACAAAGTGAAACAGAGAGGAGAAAGAGAGTGAAAGGAAGGTTAAAGAGAGAGAGAATGAGAGGTATACGAGACACGCGGAGAGATTATTGACGTTAGTCATTACTCTTCTATTCTCCTCTCTGACTTCCTCTTCCCACCACTTCGTTCTTCCTTTTTTTCTTCCCTTTCCCCATTATCCCCCCTCCCCCACACTAATCTCTGTTACCCGTTTCTTATTTTCCTCTTCATCTTTCTTCCTTCCCTTAATCTATCCTTTCTTTTCGTACCATATCTGTCTCGTAAATGAACCAGTGATGTGGCTTTCGAATTGACTCTTATTCCAGATGTCCAACTCTCTCTCCTCTCTCTCTCTATCTCTATCTCTCTCCCTTTCTCGTTCTCTCGCTTATCAGCGCTCATTAGTATGTTAACGAGGTCGTTCTCGCTTTACGAGACAGGGAATGTTCTCCTGAAATCATTAACTAGATCAGGCGGACAAGACTTACTTGAAGCCTCAGAAATTCAAAAATAAACTAGAAACAAATAATTCCAGGGTCATGCCATGACTCTCACCTATTTTTTTTCAACTCTAGAGCACCAATTTACCTTTGAAGTTCCACATCATCTTCTAGAAAGTTATACCAGTCAATATGGTTGAGAAATATCTAAAAAAATTTTCGCATTTACATTTCCTGGGGAGGCATGAGCCTGCAATAGCATCCAATATTATCTAAACGTTGTTCAAACTCATACGTAGCCAATGCCTCTAATTTCCAAAGGTATCCTTACGTTTCTATAGGTCATTTAGATAACACCTTACGAGTTACACAATTGTAAAAGTAAAAGGGATCATTTACCTGATTCTATCTAAAGGATTATTGGGGTGGAAGATAAAATTATCATGTGGTCATACTTTAATGACGAACTCTCCAAGTTTTAGCTCTTTCAAGGTGGTTGAAACCTGACTGTCTTCGG
>NC_069417.1:28869187-29061687 GCF_026875155.1 Cherax quadricarinatus | reverse complement strand
CTGAGTCTTCAGCTTCCAATTGTGACCCCTTGTTTCTGTGTCCCATCTCTGGAACATCCTGTCTCTGTCCACCTTATCTATTCCACGCAGTATTTTGCATTTCGTTATCATGTCTCCCCTGACCCTCCTGTCCTCCAGTGTCGTCAGGCCGATTTCCCTCAACCTTTCTTCGTAGCACATTCCCCTGAGCTCCGGAACTAGCCTTGTTGCAAACCTCTGTACTTTCTCTAATTTCTTGAAGTGCTTGACCAGGTGTGGGTTCCAAACTAGTGCTGCTACTCCAGTATGAGCCTGACGTACACAGTGTACAGTATCTTGAATGATTCCTTATTAAGGCATCGGAACGCTATTCTCAGGTTTGCCAGACGCCCATATGCTGCAGCAGTTATCTGGTTGATGTGTGCCTCCGGAGACGTGCTCGGTGTTATGGTCGCCCCTAGATCTTTCTCCTTGAATGAGGTTTGCGGTCTTTGTCCACCTAGCCTATACTCTGTCTGCGGTCTTCTTTGCCCTTCCCCAATCTTCATGACTTTGCATTTGGCAGGGTTAAATTCGAGAAGCCAGTTTCTGGACCACGTGTTCAGCCTGTCCAGGTCTCTTTGTAGTCATGCCAGATCCTCATCTGATTTGATTCTCCTCATTAACTTCACATCATCTGCGAACAGGGACACTTCAGAGTCTCTCCCTTCCATCATGTCATTCACAAATACCAAAAATAGCACTGGTCCTAGAACTGACCCCTGTGGGACCCCGCTCGTCACAGGCGCCCACTGTGATACCTCATCACGTACCATGACTCGTTGTTGCCTCCCTGTCAGGTATTCTCTGATCCATTGCAGTGCCCTTCCTGTTATATGCGCCTGATCCTCCAGCTTCTGCACTAATCTCTTGTGAGGAACTGTGTCGAAAGCCTTCTTGCAGTCCAGGAAAATGCAATCAACCCACCCTTCTCTCTCGTGTCTTACTTCTGTTACTTTGTCATAAAACTCCAGAAGGTTTGTGACACAGGATTTGCCTTCCATGAATCCGTGCTGGTTGTCGTTTATCTTGTTCCGTTCCAGGTGCTCCACCATTCTCCTCCTGATAATCTTCTCCATGACTTTGCATACTATACACGTCAGTGCCTCGTTTCTTAAAAATGGGAACTACATTTGCCGTCTTCCATACGTCAGGTAGTTGCCCAGTTTCAAGGGATGTGTTGAAGATTGTGGTTAGTGGGACACACATCATCTCTGCTCCTTCTCTAAGGACTCACGGGGAGATGTTGTTGAGGTGTCAAGGTCACTTAGAAGCTTCTGCACCTCCTCCTCAGTTGTGTGTATGTCATCCAACACTTGATGGTACATTCCCTGTTGGTGTTCCCCTCTGTGCTGTCTTCCCAGAGCCCTTCCAATCTCTTCTGTGGATACCTCCTTGAATCTCGTGTTGAGCTCCTCACATGCCTCTTGATCGTTTCTTGTGAGCTCCCCACCTTCTTTCCTCAGCCTTATCACCTGGTCTTTGACAGTTGTCTTCCTCCTAATGTGGCTATACAGCAGTTTCGGGTCAGACTTGACTTTCGATGCTATGTTGTTTTCGTACTGTCGCTGGGCCTCCCTCCTTACCTGTGCATACTCGTTTCTGGCTCTTCGAATAATCTCCTTATTTTCCTGGGTTCTTTGCCCTCTGTACTTTTTCCATTCTCTAGAGCACTTAGTTTTTGCCTCCCTCCGCCCTCGGGTAAACCAGGGGGTTGATCTGGTCTTCCCATTATTTCTGTTGTCCTTGGAAACAAACCTTTCCTCTGCCTCCTTGCATTTCGTTGTTACGAATTCCATCATTTCATTTACTGACTTTCCTGCCAATCTCTGTCCCACTGAACCTCCTGCAGGAAGCTCTTCATACATGTCTAGTCCCTTCTTTTATAGTTTGGCTTTTCCCATTCAACTCCTGTTACCCTCTCCACTTTTGTGTGTGTGTGTATTCCCTGATCCATTGTAGTGCCTTCCCTGTTATCCCTGCTTGGTCTTCCAGATTTTGCACCAATCTCTTGTGTGGAACTGTGTCAAACGCCTTCTTGCAGTCCAAGAAAATGTATGTATGTGTGTGTGTGTGTGTGTGTGTGTGTGTGTGTGTGTGTGTGTGTGGTGTGTGGTGTGTGTGTGTGTGTGTGTGTGTGTGTGTGTGTGTGTGTGTGTGTGTGTGTGTGTGTGTTGTGTGTGTGTGTGTGTGTGCGCGTGTGTGTGTACTCACCTAGTTGTACTCACCTAGTTGAGGTTGCGGGGGTCGAGTCCGAGCTCCTGGCCCCGCCTCTTCACTGATCGCTACTAGGTCACTCTCCCTGAGCCGTGAGCTTTATCGTACCTCTGCTTAAAGCTATGTATGGATCCTGCCTCCACTACATCGCTTCCCAAACTATTCCACTTACTGACTACTCTGTGGCTGAAGAAATACTTCCTAACATCCCTGTGATTCATCTGTGTCTTCAACTTCCAACTCGTCCCCTTGTTGCTGTGTCCCATCTCTGGAACATCCTGTTTTTGTCCACCTTGTCAATTCCTCTCAGTATTTTGTATGTCGTTATTATGTCCCCCCTATCTCTCCTGTCCTCTAGTGTCGTCAGGTTGATTTCCCTTAACCTCTCCTCGTAGGACATACCTCTTAGCTCTGGGACTAGTCTTGTTGCAAACCTTTGCACTTTCTCTAGTTTCTTTACGTGCTTGGCTAGGTGTGGGTTCCAAACTGTTGCCGCATACTCCAATATGGGCCTAACGTACACGGTGTACAGGGTCCTGAACGATTCCTTATTAAGATGTCGGAATGCTGTTCTGAGGTTTGCTAGACGCCCATATGCTGCAGCAGTTATTTGGTTGATGTGCGTTTCAGGAGATGTGCCTGGTGTTATACTCACCCCAAGATCTTTTTCCTTGAGTGAGGTTTGTAGTCTCTGACCCCCTAGACTGTACTCCGTCTGCGGTCTTCTTTGCCCTTCCCCAATCTTCATGACTTTGCACTTGGTGGGATTGAACTCCAGGAGCCAGTTCCTGGACCAGGTCTGCAGCCTGTCCAGATCCCTTTGTAGTTCTGCCTAGTCTTCGATCGAATGAATTCTTCTCATCAACTTCACGTCATCTGCAAACAGGGACACTTTGTAGTCTATTCCTTCCGTCATGTCGTTCACAAATACCAGAAACAGCACTGGTCCTAGGATTGACCCCTGTGGGACCCCGCTGGTCACAGGTGCCCACTCTGACACCTCGCCACGTACCATGACTCGCTGCTGTCTTCCTGACAAGTATTCCCTGATCCATTGTAGTGCCTTCCCTGTTATCCCTGCTTGGTCTTCCAGATTTTGCACCAATCTCTTGTGTGGAACTGTGTCAAACGCCTTCTTGCAGTCCAAGAAAATGTATGTATGTGTGTGTGTGTGTGTGTGTGTGTGTGTGTGTGTGTGTGTGTGTGTGGTGTGTGTGTGTGTGTGTGTGTGGTGTGTGTGTGTGTGTGTGTGTGCGAGTGAGTGTGTGAGTGAGTGTGTGTATGACTCAAGAAATCGTAATGACACGATTGCAAACAAACCATACCCCCGGCCGGGATTGAGCCCGCGGTCATAGAGTATGGTTTGTTTGCAATCGTGTCATTACGATTTCTTGAATCATGTTGACGGCAGTGAAGGGACTTGAACTAGAGTTCGTCACGGCCACGCTAGCTGGAGATTCGTCTGTAAAAACTTGCATTTGTGGTCACAGTGGTGCCTGTGCTAACCTTCCTATGGTGTAGAAATATATCTAGTTGGATGAATCTTATTGTGGCTAGCTGGTCTAGTGGCTAACGCGACGGGTTGGAGTTTTGAGACTCTATGACCGCGGGTTCAATCCCGGCCGGGGGTATGGTTTGAGTGTGTGTATGAGTGTTACGCAGAAAGGTGGGGCAGCTGGGGGCTAGAGCCTTGTCTAAGGGCAAAGGTAAAAGTTACACACATCTCAAGCATAAACAGGCCACCCAGGGCTATCCCAGTCAAAACAGAAAGCGCTAAACCAGTATTTATTACTTCAATGGGTTGGTTAACAGAGGGTTAGGCAAAAATCCTAGTTAGGAAAATATATCTATTTATTCAACATAACACTATATACACTCTAGAAACACCTTCATCTATCTTCTATCCTAAACGCCCAAATGA
Source organism: Cherax quadricarinatus (assembly GCF_026875155.1). Classification (NCBI taxonomy): domain Eukaryota; kingdom Metazoa; phylum Arthropoda; class Malacostraca; order Decapoda; family Parastacidae; genus Cherax; species Cherax quadricarinatus. The sequence continues at coordinate 29,057,531 of NC_069417.1, read as the reverse complement.
CGGTACACAAGAAACAGGCGCCAGGTCGTCACTCCTCCACCACCACCCCATTTCTTATTTCCTCACTCCTCCCACAGCACCCTGACCATGTCAGAGCCTAGGTGAGCATACAGGTAAACCATAGAAGAGCCTATGGCTTGAGTTAGCTAAACAAAAGGAGTACACAACTATAAACTTAGCTTAAATACACAGCATCTCCGACGCCAGCCTCTCAGGCACGCTTACCCCGCGTACCTAAACACAGTTGGAAAATAAATCCCTAGCAGGATTTTTTAATAATTACCGTTATAAGAGTACTTTACAGTACCCCAAAAAGCTCATTATGAATTATAAAATTATGCTTTACAATTATAATATTCATACTATTATGTCACCCTTCTCTGCTCTATATACATTACAATGTCATGCAGAACCCTGCATAACAATGTGTGTACTCACCTATTTGTACTCACCTATTTGTGGTTGCAGGGGTCGAGTCCTAGCTCCTGGCCCCGCCTCTTCACCGGTTGCTGCTAGGCCCTCTCTCTCCCCGCTCCATGAGCTTTATCAAACCTCGTCTTAAAACTGTGTATGGTTCCTGCCTCCACTACGTCATTTTCTAGGCTATTCCACTGCCTTACAACTCTATGACTGAAGAAATACTTCCTACTATCTCTCTGACTCATTTGTGTCTTCAACTTCCAATTGTGGCCTCTTGTTTCTGTGTCCCCTCCCTGGAACATACATGTGTGTGTGTGTGTGTGTGTTTGTGTGTGTGTGTGTGTGTGTGAGTGTGTGTGAGTGTGCGTGGGTGGGTGTGTACGTGTGCGTGGGTGGGTGTGTAAGTGTGCGTGGGTGGGTGTGTAAGTGGTGCGTGGGTGGGTGTGTAAGTGTGCGTGGTGGGTGTGTAAGTATGCGTGAGTGGGTGTGTAAGTGTGCGTGAGGTGGGTGTGTAAGTGTGCGTGAGTGGGTGTGTAAGTATGCGTGAGTGGGTGTGTAAGTGTGCGTGGGTGGGTGTGTAAGTATGCGTGAGTGGGTGTGTAAGTGTGCGTGGGTGGGTGTGTAAGTGTGCGTGGGTGGGTGTGTAAGTATGCGTGAGTGGGTGTGTAAGTATGCGTGAGTGGGTGTGTAAGTGTGCGTGAGTGGGTGTGTAATGTGTGGCGTGGGTGGGTGTGTAAGTGTGCGTGGATGGGTGTGTAAGTGTGCGTGGGTGGGTGTGTAAGTGTGCGTGAGTGGGTGTGTAAGTATGCGTGAGTGGGTGTGTAAGTATGCGTGAGTGGGTGTGTAAGTATGCGTGAGTGGGTGTGTAAGTGTGCGTGGGTGGGTGTGTAAGTGTGCGTGGGTGGGTGTGTAAGTGTACGTGAGTGGGTGTGTAAGTGTGCGTAGGTGGGTGTGTAAGTATGCGTGAGTGGGTGTGTAAGTATGCGTGAGTGGGTGTGTAAGTGTGCGTGGGTGGGTGTGTAAGTGTGCGTGAGTGGGTGTGTAAGTATGCGTGAGTGGGTGTATAAGTGTGCGTGGGTGGGTGTGTCAGTGTGGGTGTGTGTGAATGTATGTGCTTGTGAGAAAATTACCGAAATAGAACACACACACCTGATCACTTTCATTGTAATTAGGGTTGAGGATTAGCGGGATTAATTGCCAGTGGTGATTAGTGTTCCCGTTTAGCAACCTATTTACGCTGATCCCCTCCCACAGTAAACCATTTACAACGGTCCACTACTACAGTAAACGATCTACATTGATCTGCTCTCAGAGTAAACAATTTACATTAATACTTCCCGGTAAACAGTTTACATGTAGAGCTCACAGAAAACAATTTACATTCATCCCCTTCTCAATAAACTATTTACATTAATCCCTTTTTCGGTAAACAAGTTACATTAATCACCTTCTAAGTTAACAAGTTACATTAATCACCTTCTAAGTTAACAAGTTACATTAATCACCTTCTATGTAAACAAGTTACATTAATCACCTTCTAAGTAAACAAGTTACATTAATCACCTTCTAAGTAAACAAGTTACATTAATCACCTTCTAAGTTAACAAGTTACATTAATCCCCTTCTAAGTTAACAAGTTACATTAATCACCTTCTAAGTTAACAAGTTACATTAATCACCTTCTAAGTAAACAAGTTACATTAATCACCTTCTAAGTAAACAAGTTACATTAATCACCTTCTAAGTAAACAAGTTACATTAATCACCTTCTAAGTTAACAAGTTACATTAATCACCTTCTAAGTTAACAAGTTACATTAATCACCTTCTAAGTTAACAAGTTACATTAATCACCTTCTAAGTTAACAAGTTACATTAATCACCTTCTAAGTAAACAAGTTACATTAATCACCTTCTAAGTAAACAAGTTACATTAATCACCTTCTAAGTAAAAAAGTTACATTAATCCCCTTCTAAGTTAACAAGTTACATTAATCACCTTCTAAGTTAACAAGTTACATTAATCACCTTCTAAGTAAACAAGTTACATTAATCACCTTCTAAGTAAACAAGTTACATTAATCACCTTCTAAGTAAACAAGTTACATTAATCACCTTCTAAGTAAACAAGTTACATTAATCACCTTCTAAGTTAACAAGTTACATTAATCACCTTCTAAGTTAACAAGTTACATTAATCACCTTCTAAGTTAACAAGTTACATTAATCACCTTCTAAGTAAACAAGTTACATTAATCCCCTTCTAAGTTAACAAGTTACATTAATCACCTTCTAAGTTAACAAGTTACATTAATCACCTTCTAAGTTAACAAGTTACATTAATCACCTTCTAAGTTAACAAGTTACATTAATCACCTTCTAAGTAAACAAGTTACATTAATCCCCTTCTAAGTTAACAAGTTACATTAATCCCCTTCTAAGTTAACAAGTTACATTAATCCCCTTCTAAGTTAACAAGTTACATTAATCCCCTTCTAAGTAAACAAGTTACATTAATCCCCTTCTAAGTTAACAAGTTACATTAATCACCTTCTAAGTTAACAAGTTACATTAATCACCTTCTAAGTTAACAAGTTACATTAATCACCTTCTAAGTAAACAAGTTACATTAATCCCCTTCTAAGTAAACAAGTTACATTAATCACCTTCTAAGTTAACAAGTTACATTAATCACCTTCTAAGTTAACAAGTTACATTAATCACCTTCTAAGTAAACAAGTTACATTAATCCCCTTCTAAGTTAACAAGTTACATTAATCACCTTCTAAGTTAACAAGTTACATTAATCCCCTTCTAAGTTAACAAGTTAAACATTAATCCCCTTCTAAGTAAACAAGTTACATTAATCACCTTCTAAGTTAACAAGTTACATTAATCACCTTCTAAGTTAACAAGTTACATTAATCACTTTCTAAGTAAACAAGTTACATTAATCCCCTTCTAAGTAAACAAGTTACATTAATCACCTTCTAAGTTAACAAGTTACATTAATCACCTTCTAAGTTAACAAGTTACATTAATCCCCTTCTAAGTTAACAAGTTACATTAATCCCCTTCTAAGTTAACAAGTTACATTAATCCCCTTCTAAGTAAACAAGTCACATTAATCCCCTAAGTAAACAAGTCACATTAATCCCCTAAGTAAACAAGTCACATTAATCCCGTAAGTAAACAAGTTACATTAATCCCCTAAGTAAACAAGTCACATTAATCCCCTAAGTAAACAAGTTACATTAATCCCCTCCTAAGTAAACAAGTCACATTAACCAACTTTCTGTAAACAATTTACACTGTTCCACTCCCATGGATTTACAACTTCGCTTTTATCTGTCAACTTTACACTCTATGATTCTCATTTTTCCAATAGTTACACAAATACTCATTAATTAATTCACAACTTTTTCTGAACTCGAAAAACGTAATACATCAGAAATTCAACAGAAATTAGTAAAAAAAATCATACATACAAACACCAAGTTTAGTCAGATTTTTTCTCCTTTAAATGTAAATAATCTCGTATTTAATAAGAGTAATATATTATAATTAACATAATGAGGTCCGTGGTTCGATCCCCAGTAGGATGGAGACAATTGGCGTGTTTCCTTAAGACACCTGCTGTCCCTGTTTACCTAGCAACAAAGTAGGTACTTGAATGTTAGCCGACTGGTGTGGGTCGCACCCTGGGGACAAAATTACCCTAAGCTGCCGAAATGATCTGCATAAACAAGGACTTTCTAGAGAGTATGTCACTGATGTCAGCTATGGTCTGTATAAGTTGTATCACGTGCTTGTAGATATAAAGATTATTGTAATTTATTATTATTATTATTATTATTATTATTATTATTATTATTATTATTATTATTATTATTATTATAGTTATTATTCTCATGCCCCTCTGTCCTGCTGCCCAGGCACCGAGAGAAGCCCCCAGCGTGCGTCCAGCGTGCGTCCAGCGTGCGTCCAGCGTGCGTCCATCGGTCACCAGCACTCGTGTTCAAGAGATTTCTCTCAAAAAAAAGTATTTATTTTTCTGCTGATTTTATTCGGAATAAATTTGAACGCTAAAAGCTGTTGATGGCGTCAGATTACGCCAGCTGACTCTAATCACCAGGAAAAATTAAGCTAACACAGATATAAAAAATATAGCATGGCATTAATTTTCCTGTTATTTGTACAGCATGTCAGCAGGGAACACTGTGTGTGTGTGTGTGTGTGTGTGTGTGTGTGTGTGTGTGTGTGTGCGTGTGTGTGTGTGTGTGTGTGTGTGTCCGAGCGCACTCTTTCGATATGTACTTATATGTGGTAGCAGCTGTCGAGTGGTAGCTCTTGGCCCCCGCCTCTTACCGCTTGGCAGATTCGCATCCCCCCCTAACCATAACCTGTATGGCAACCCACAGAAATCACTAACTAGCTCGACAGTGACGTCACTCACACAGGTGACTGACAGTGACGTCATCCGCACAGGCAACTGAGAGTGACGTCACAGACAGATCTATTCGTTCTCTGCATGAACAGAACATGTCGGTCTTGTGCATGCTGCACACATATTTATGTTGCTTGAAGTGCATACGCAAGGACTAATTATTCTAGTCAAAAACCAGCTCTAAACCCATAAGGATCATACAACGCCAATCATAAGGATTTGTAGGATGGATTAAATATCCAGCTTTTCCATTTATAAGCATTTTTTTCAGACCTGATCAGTTCTGTGGCGGTGGTAGTGGAAGGGGTTGAAAAAACCTTCTTACTGAAGACTCAGAAAAACCTACAACATCTGGATATCTTCATTGTGAACATTTCGCCATTTTTTCCTACGAGATCTTAACAAATTAGAAGCTAAAAATATTACACTGGGTATTTAACTGTCGGTGATTCGGGGGGATTCACCATGAAAGAGGCTTTATTGTTGCTTGGCAAAAAGGCTATTTTTACAATTAATGCCAATACAAAAGAAATTCAGAACTCGGGTCCTGAAAATAGCTAACAATTCCTTTTTAGGAGGACGTGTGGGCGTCACTAAAGCCCGTTATGGGATGATTGCAGTATTTTTATTGGCTGGGTATAATACGAGAGGTGCGGAATTATACCCGATGGGGAGCCATTTAAGGAGCTAATCATCGACTATGTTGGAGTCTTACCGAAGGAAGTCAGGTAGCCAATATCTGTTTACCATTCTTGACAAAACTAACAGGTATCCTGAGTCAGTACCTATGAGTGGTATAAATACTAAGGCCATTCCTTAAGACCTCGTTAAGCTTATTACCCACCTTGTTATTCCACAAAAGCAACAAGGAATAATACCGTGACTGGAACAATACACGAATAAATAACAAAAAGGCACAATACCGTGACTGGAACGATACACAAATAACCCGCACATAAAAGAGAGAAGCTTACGACGACGTTTCAGTCCGACTTGGATCATTGACAAAGTCACACTAACAGAGGTACGAACGAACGAACGAACGAAAGTTCAGGTAAGATCCCAAATGGGATGAGCGGGGAAGACGGGACAGACGAAGAATAGTGCTGGAGAGGAGTGTTCTTAGTTGTAGAAATAGAGCCAGGGCTTAACCCAGCAGCTAAGTCGATCGTGGGACAGACACTGAGAACACACATAGCAGGCTCTTCTGTTGCCACTCCGGTGGGTGAGTGGGGAAGTGTGGACAGACGATGAACAGTTGTAGATGAAAGAGCCAGGGCTAAACCCAGCTGCGTGGCACTGCGAGGCAGTGTAGAGAGGGCATGTTGAGGACATAGAGAGAGCAGACCGCAGACAGTGCTCGCCGACTGATATGCTTCAGGCTGAGGTGAAGAGCTGGTTCGGACGTCAGGTGTTGGGAAGGGTGTTGTGTGTTTGGCTACACTTCGCTGGTGATGGAGCCACTCTTGAGTCTTTTGAAGTCTCTCTTGGACATGTGGAATAGTTGCATTCTGAGGTTGGAGCAGTTCAGATTCACCACGAGGTAAGATAGTGCGTTTTCAAAAGGAATTTGTTGAGGTTTGGTGCAGGTGTACTTAACAGCTCCTTCTTTCATTAAGTGGAGCATATCAGCTGCACTCATTTCAGTTGGGAGGTTGGGGGTGGTGTAGAAGGTTAGAGACCCATTAAAGGCTTGGCTTAGGTAACGGTTGCCTGTGGTTTCTTCTTCGACTACTACTTCGTCGTTGTCCGAGGGTTGTTCATAATGTTCTGGTACTATTTCGTCTTCTGTGACTGTGTTGAGAGGAGGTAGGGAGTGTTGGTCGGTCGTGATTTGTTGGGCTGGTGGTGGGTGGTGAGGGGTGGCAGTAGACGGTGGTGTTGGTTCTGGAGTAGAGTCTTGGTCAGAGATACGAGTAGGACCAGGGGTTGAGGTGAAGTTAACAATGTCTGGAATTAGCTTGAGGTCTTGTGATGGTGGCGAGTCTGGAAAGTTGAAGTTTGGCATGTTGTTTAGGCGAAACAGTTCATTGATTGTTGTGTTGAATGAGCCAGGGTTTGCAGCATTAGTAAGGTGTGCATACATCATACAGTATAGCACCTTGGATGGAGCAGCGTCAGGAAGAGCAGAGAGGGACTGGCTGGGTGGAGACGATTGTTGTGTAGCTTGAAGGAGTTCGGTGGTATCTTATTGAATTTTTGCAATGGCGGCGTATGTTGGTGATTTAGGGTTGTTCTTGGTTTCTTCAATGATTTTCTTAGACAGGACTTCTTTATGTAGAGGGCATTTTGCTGCAAGGGTGTGGTGAGTACCCTTGCAGTTGAGGCAGGTAGGAGAGGTAGTGGTAGTAGAACATTACTTGAAGTCATGGCCGTCTTTACCACAGTTTGTGCAGTACTTCTTCCCTTTCAGAGGACAGTCAGGTGTTGAGTGGTGATAGGAGTAGCAGGTCCAGCATGGCGAGATGTGGGCGAAACGTTCGGGTTCTATGTGACTTGGATGGATATGATAGTAGGAGATAAACATCAAAATGGTATAGTAGGAGATAGCTAGGCCGTCAGACAGTGCTCTAGTAGCCATCTCGATGTTGGAGAAGGTTAGCTTGATCATTGTAGAGGCGTTGGGGATTTTGGTGATAAGTTCAATCGACGCCCAGGTATTTTGTTCCTCGATAGAGGTCTTGAGATCCTCAGTCGATAAAGAAGTGACGAGTTTGTCCAGCCGTTTGACGAAAACGGAACGTTTCGCCAGCAAAAAAGGTGAAGGGGAGATGGTGAACTGTCGGTCTCTGAGGGTTTTCATAGAAGTGTCGGCGATCAGCTTTGTGGCTTCATAATCGTCAGTACAGACGACGATGAATGAGTCTTTCGTCGAGTGGATGGCTGTAAATTTAACTTGTAGGCAAGTTTTCACAGCGGCAGCAAGGGCAAGTTCAGTAGAGTCATTTATTACTCCACTGTTGGGTTTGATCCTTACACGGTTTGCAAGCATCATGAAGGAGTAAGTCAGGCGCTGGTACGATGACTATAGGTTCCCTCCCCGACGGGGATCGAAGGAACACTTCTTGAGGTGAGAAGCGACTGTGTCTTACGATGATGTGTTTGGAGTGTGTTTAACAGAGGTGGAGCAGGACGGCTATATATAGGCAGGAAGAGGTGGAGGTAGTAGTAGTAGTAGTAGTGGTACAAGAATTGTATATAATACCGACAAGATGAAATTAAGACACATGCACAACACCCGGGCATCCCCATCGTAGACGTTTCGCCATCCAGCCAGCCACTGGATGGCGAAACGTCCACAACAAAGACAACCAGATGCCGCACATGTGTCTTAATTTCATCAGTAGTTGTAGTAGAAGTAGAAGAAGAAGACCCGCATAACCCGCACATAAGAGAGAGGAGCTTACATCGATGTTTCATTTACAAAGTCACACTGACAGAAAAGAGAGATGGTGCCAGTATATATAGGCCGGCTGGCAGAGACGGGACAAGAGGTAAAACTTGCGAGTTTGGCTTGCATAGCAACGCTCTTCTTGCCGAATAATATAAGCGAAAATTTGTGTATGCAATAATTTCGCAAAAATCATTCTGAAATTAACGAAAAAAATATATTTCATTGTACGTATTTGTTTATAATTAAATTATTGTACACTTTTCTAGTATATATTTAGTTGGATTAGGCTAAATTAAGTTGCGCTTGTTATAATAAGGTTAGGTAAGTTTTCTAAGACTCTTTTGGTACAAAATTATTTATTTTTACATAAACATAAATGAAAAAATATATCTTTAAACGTATAAGAGAAAATTTTCGAAAGGACTTAATTTTAAACGAGTTCTTCCTCCGTAAGCCATGAGTGTCATAAGAGGCGACTAAAATGCCGGGAGCAAGAGGCTAGTAACCCTGTAACCCCTTCTCCTGTATACATTACTAAAGTTAAAGAGAGAAACTTTCGTTTTTCTTTTTGGGTCACCCTACCTCGGTGGACATCAAAATGGTATACAATACCGACAGGTTGTTAGGTAAGACACATATGCAACAGTTAGACAACTTTATTCCGAAATTTGCCTAACTAGGTCTTCAGTCGAAACAATAGAGGAACAGTAAATGTGAAGACGATTGTAACTAGTTCCATCACCTTGTAGTGTAGATTTGGTTGTAGTCCCTTAGCTGGAGAAGTTCATTACTGCAGGAATAATAGGATTAAGTTTGCGAAGGACCTTAAATACTGTCGGAAGAGATTGCAGGGTTAGTAGTAGTAGATATAAAGTAATGAGAAGAAGCCACGAGAGGTATGTCGCATAGCAATACTTAAACATTCTCCTTAAAAGCTTGCCAAGGGTTTTCTGTCACCAAATGCCCGGAGTTGGTGTCTGAAACGATGTAACATTCTTAAATTACAAGGTTTTAGGTAAAACTCATTGCACATTTTGGACAACTTTATCCGAAAGTGGGCAGGCCGGCGCGAGTTTGAGTTTGACACCATGGCGGGTCAGAAGGGCTCGCACTTTTTGCGTACATTCACTGGTGAAAAATCAATCGCCATAATATTGTATAACATACAATATACAAAAATAATTTAACTAGCCAAGATGGAAGGTGGGTGACCACAACCCCTCACCTGAGACACCAACGTCACACTGACATGTCGCTTCCTCCTGTGCACAATTATAACTAAGCGCTAAACCCCCAAGGATCGTACAGAGCTCCTGCACAGAAACCAGCATTGAGAGGGTTTTAGTCTTCAAGACAAGTAGTGGTGTACATGTGTACTGTATGACATCACTGTATGACTTCACTGTATGACTTCACTGTATGACATTACTGTATGACTTCACTGTATGACTTCACTGTATGACTTCACTGTATGACATTACTGTATGACTTCACTGTATGACATCACTGTATGACTTCACTGTATGACTTCACTGTATGACTTCACTGTATGACATTACTGCATGACTTCACTGTATGACTTCACTGTATGACATCACTGTATAACATCACTGTATGACTTCACTGTATGACATCACTGTATGACTTCACTGTATGACTTCACTGTATGACTTCACTGTATGACTTCACTGTATGACATCACTGTATGACTTCACTGTATGACTTCACTGTATGACATTACTGTATGACTTCACTGTATGACATCACTGTATGACTTCACTGTATGACTTCACTGTAGAATCACTGTATGACTTCACTGTATGACTTCACTGTATGACATCACTGTATAACATCACTGTATGACTTCACTGTATGACATCACTGCATGACATCACTGTATGACTTCACTGACATCACTGTATGACATCACTGTATGACATCACTGTATGACATCACTGTATGACATCACTGTATGACTTCACTGTATGACATCACTGTATAACTTCACTGTATGACTTCACTGTATGACTTCACTGTATGACATCACTGTATGACTTCACTGTATGACATCACTGTATGACTTCACTGTATGACATCACTGTATAACATCACTGTATGACTTCACTGTATGACATCACTGTATGACTTCACTGACATCACTGTATGACATCACTGTATGACATCACTGTATGACATCACTGTATGACTTCACTGTATGACATCACTGTATGACTTCACTGACATCACTGTATGAACATCACTGTATGACATCACTGTATGACATCACTGTATGACTTCACTGTATGACATCACTGTATGACTTCACTGACATCACTGTATGACATCACTGTATGACATCACTGTATGACATCACTGTATGACTTCACTGTATGACATCACTGTATAACTTCACTGTATGACATCACTGTATGACTTCACTGTACACTGTGACGATCCTCTCACAGTTACCACAATACTTCAAGTATTCCTACACCTTCTATCTTGGCTGGCTTTATTATATTGTATTCTGTATATTACATATATATCATATTGCATTTGCTGTATACTGTATATTGCATATAAAGGAATTAATTGTATTGCATATGCGGTTTATTGTATTGTATATGCAACTTATTGTATTATATATGCAATTTATTGTATTGTATAAGCAATTTACTGTAATATATATGCAGTTTATTGTATTGCATATGCAATTTATTGTATTATATATGCAATTTATTGTATTATATATGCAATTTATTGATTATATATGCAATTTATTGTATTATATATGCAATTTATTGTATTATATATGCAATTTAATTGTATTATATATGCAATTTATTGTATTATTATATGCAATTTATTGTATTATATATGCAATTTATTGTATTATATATGCAATTTATTGTATTATATATGCAATTTATTGTATTATATATGCAATTTATTGTATTATATATGCAATTTATTGTATTATATATGCAATTTATTGTATTATATATGCAATTTATTGTATTATATATGCAATTTATTGTATTGTATATGCAATTTATTGTATTGCATATGTAATTTATTGTATTGTATATGCAATTTATTGTATTATATATGTAATTTATTGTATTATATATGCAATTTATTGTATTATATATGTAATTTTATTGTATTATATATGCAATTTATTGTATTATAAAATGCAATTTATTGTATTGTATATGCAATTTATTGTATTGCATATGTAATTTATTGTATTGTATATGCAATTTATTGTATTATATATGAAATTTATTGTATTGTATATGCAATTGATTGTATTATATATGCAATTTATTGTATTGTATATGTAATTTATTGTATTGTATATGCAATTTATTGTATTATATATGAAAGAGATTGTATTCTATTATTTCGATAAACGTCCTAAGAGAGTGCAAGTCCATCACACCTGCAGTGATGTATTACTGCATACATGGATAAGCGATAAAACCGTAGGGATTACACAAAGCGCCCTGGGAAGGGGAGATAAGGATAGCAGATCCAGTTCCTGGAATCAAGATGGTAATATAACAGTAAATATACTAACACCCATAATTCTCTCTCTCTCTCTCTCTCTCTCTCTCTCTCTCGACACTTTTTTTTTTCCACCCGGAGACTCGTAATTTCGATTTATTCTTATTTACGAGTAAATATAACGCTAAAACGTCCCACAAATTTGAATTTTTTCACCTTTGTTTTCCACTGTAGTTATACTAGGCCAGCCAGTCACTCCATATTTATTTCTTCGTAAATTATGCAAACTGCAGAAATTACAAGCCGAAAATTTGGGTCTCCTAAAATATAGGTTACAAGTCTAGGTTACTACTCGGATTATTATTATTATTATTATTATTATTATTATTATTCTTTTTATTATTATTATTATTTTATTATTTTTTATTATTATTATTATTATTTTTATTATTCTTTTTTATTTATTATTATTATTATTATTATTATTATTATTATATTATTATTATTATTATTCACAAAAAAATCTGAATACTTGAATACAGATCACTAATAACCCGCATATAGAGTGAAACATGGCGACCTTTCGGTCCGACTTGTACAACTGGCCAGCCACACAGTGACACAAATCGGACCGAAACGTCGTCATAAGTAACCTTCTCAAGGTTACTTGTGTGTTGTTCCAGTCAATGGTTCAATAAGGAAAACATTGAGGTCAATATTATGCAAAACAACCGCGTTGACGGGGGGGGGGGGGGGTTAAATGATAGCTTTAGGCCTTTCGTGTTGCAGTCAATACATCATCAGGAGCTTGCACACACTAGCAAAGGCGCTTCCTGTGATCATATTTGCTTGGACCTCCTCCTCCTCCTCCTCCTCCTCCTCCTCCTCCTCCTCCTCCTCCTCCTCTTCCTCCTTTTTTCCTAAACACAGCAAGCTCCTGATGATGTGTTGATTGCAAAGCGAAAGGCCTAGAACTATCATTCAACTCTCCCCTCCCCCTCCGAGGTTGTTTTGCATCCTGTATCGCCTGTTTGCGTTTGTTGCATATTACGCATTATATTCATTATAAAGGGCTAAAACCGTAGGGGTGATACAGCGCGCCTGGAAACGAAATAATCAGATTCGGTCCAAGGAAAGGAACAGTTCCAATGCCTTGGAATCAACACCATTTCAGCAGCATCAATGCACCCCCTCCCCCTTCCCCTTCCCCTTCCCCCCTCCCATGAAGCCTGGATCACAACAATTAGCACAACCTGCTTGTTGTATTTCAGCTGTTGTTGCAGCTCCAAGTCTTGTATTATGCATTTTTGAATCGTAAATCTGCAGGCGTTTCCCGGAGATTTACACCTGACCAATGATGATGCCAGGTGTATAGTGTTTGTGTCAGGTGTATAGTGTGTGTGTGTGTGTGTGTGTGTGATGCCAGGTGTATATAGTGTTTGTGCCAGGTGTATAGTGTGTGTGTGTGTGATGCCAGGTGTATAGTGTGTGTGCGTGTGATGCCAGGTGTATAGTGTGTGTGTGTGTGATGCCAGGTGTATATAGTGTTTGTGCCAGGTGTATAGTGTGTGTGTGTGTGATGCCAGGTGTATAGTGTGTGTTGTGTGTGATGCCAGGTGTATAGTGGTTTGTGCAGGTGTATAGTGTGTGTGTGTGTGATGCAGGTGTATAGTGTGTGTGCGTGTGATGCCAGGTGTATAGTGTGTGTGTGTGTGATGCCAGGTGTATATAGTGTTTGTGTCAGGTGTATAGTGTGTCTGTGTTGTGATGCCGGGTGTATAGTGTGTGTGTGGTTCAGGTGTATAGTGTTTGTGCGTGATGCCAGGTGTATAGTTGTGTGTGTGTTGCCAAGTGTATAGTATTTGTGTGTGTGTGGTGTCAGTTGTATAGTGTGTGTGTGTGTGTAGGTGTATGTGTGTGAAGTATATAGTGTGTGGATGCCAGGTGTATATAGTGTTGTGTGCCAGGTGCATGCTGTGTGTGTGGTGTGTGTGGGTGAGTGTGTGTGTTGTGTGTGTGGTGTGTGTAGTGTGTGTGTGTGAGTGTTGTGTGTGTGTGTGTGTCGTGTGTGTGTGTGTGTGTCTGTGTGTGTGTTGCCAGTGTTACTGGTGTATTGTGATTCCATTTGTATGTTTGTGTATACATGCCAGGTATGGATTGTGTGATGAGTAATGTAGTCTGTTGTGTGTACGACACAGATATTTTGGAGTGTGTTTTGTTGTGTCAACACACTACACACACACACACACACACACACACACACACACACACACACACACACACACACACCACACCACACAGGTAAAGATAAGCTTTTGGAGCAAGGGGAGTGACCTAGTAGGCGGGCCAGTGAAGAGGCGGCCAGGAGCTGTGACTCGACCCCTGAATCAAACTAGATGAAAATACAACTGGTGGTACCACACCACACACTCGGGAAACCCGGAGCTATGAATCGACCCCTGCACCACATATTGGTCGCAACCCCACACACACACACACACACACACACACTTAATGCTGTATTTAAGTATTTCTACAGAAGTCTCCATCGTTTAAGAGAGGATCGTCTAATCCGTGTGATCCGGGGAAGTGCAGGGTTGCTGCAGTTCCTCAGATCAAAAGCCCCTCCACAGCATCAACGGACCCTCTTCCCCCTGAAGGAACGCCGGTGTGTAAATTCGGTGTCTTAACAAGCACCATGTCTTAAACACAGTGTCTACTTAGCGTCTAATGTCTACACAATATCTACATTGTCCAATGTCTTAAGTACTATGTCTTAAACACAGTGTCTACATACTGTCTACACAGTGTCTTCATGTCTACACAGTCTACATGTCTGCAGTGTCTATACACTGTCTATATACTGTCTACACACCGTCTACATAATGTCTACATGTCTACATAGTGCTTACACAGTCTACAGTTTCTACACAATGTCTAGATAGTGTCTACATTATTAAGACACTGTGTTTAAGACAAGGTGTCCCGTGGCTCGGTCGGTAACGCACTCACCTCTCACACGCTGAGTGTCCGGGGTTCGATCCACGGTACGGGTGGAAGCGCTGGGCATGTTTCCTTACACCTGCAGCCCCTCTTCGCCTAGCAGTAAGTAGGTACCTGGGTGTTAGTTACCTTTCACCTGCTGCCCCTGTACACCTAGCAGTAAGTACGTACCTGGGTGTTAGTCGACTGTTATGGGTGGCATCCTGGGAGGTGGTAGTGTGAGCTTTGAAATGAGCTGAGATTGGACAACAGCTCTCAGTCTGTACAAAAAAAAAAATTGATTTGTGTAAAAAAATTTATTCTGTCTTCTGCTCTAAGACATTACAATACTTACACAAGGGAAGGAAGAAAAGGCACAATACCGTGACTGGAACAATACATGAGTAACTAACACTGAGGAGAGAGGAGCTGACCACGACGTTTACGGTCCGTCTTGGACCATTTACAAAGTCACACTGTGACTTTGTAAATGAAGAATTGAGACACTTATGCAACACATGGGAATCTTTATTGAAGAAACGTTTCGCCACACAGTGGCTTCATCAGTCCAATACAAAGTAGAAATGGGTAAGGAGAGTAGAAGTATGAGGTAATCAGTCCCTCAACCTGGATTCGATGTGTTCAGTCCATCACTCTTGTAGTAAGTGATGGACTGAACACATCGAATCCAGGTTGAGGGACTGATTACCTCATACTTCTACTCTCCTTACCCATTTCTACTTTGTATTGGACTGATGAAGCCACTGTGTGGCGAAACGTTTCTTCAATAAAGATTCCCATGTGTTGCATAAGTGTCTCAATTCTTCAACTTGTCGGTTTTCAAAACCATTCATCACACTTTGTAAATGGTCTCGGACCGACAAAGTCACACTGTGACTTTGTAAATGGTCTCGGTCCGACAAAGTCACACTGGAGAATGTGAGGTTATCAGATTTGATGTATGGGGACGGGGAAGGAGGGGGGGACTAGCGCCACTTCCTTAGAACAAGAGCCCCCTTCCTCTCCCCCCCCCCTATCACACACAGAAGCATCAACATACTGAACATCCGGTCATAAGGGTTGTATCCCGGGGCTACTGTGTGGCTTCTTGACCTCTATCAGCGGGTTGTAGCTCCAAGCGGTGTTGGCCTCAACTCACAAGTCAACGGTGAACCTCCAGATGTCCTTCAGCTCGAGGACAAAGTCCTTGTCGAGGTCGACCTTCACGGTGACGCGGAGCCTCAATGAGTCAGCCTCGTAAGTGTAGGAGCCTAAGGGGTGCTCCACTTGGTTGAGGAGAATCTCCGAGGGTTCCTTCTCCACCCCTAGGAACTCCAGGTCCACCATCTTGAGACCTTGCAGGTCATGAGCCAGGTCCTGGAACACCGTCATCCTCAGCCAGTTCTGAAGTGAGTCAGGTCACCGGGTTAGTGTGTGTACTCACCTAATTGTGGTTGCAAGGGTCGATACTTAACTCCTGGCCCCGCCTCTTCACTGAGTGCTATTAGGTCTTCTCTCTCCCTGCTCCATGAGCTTTATCATACCTCATCTTAAAGCTATGTATGGTTCCTGCCTCCACTGCCTCACTTGCTAGGTTATTCCACTTCCTGACTACTCTATGACTGATGAAATACTTCCTAACTTCCCTTTGACTCATCTGGGTCTTCAACTTCCAATTGTGACCCCTTGTTTCTGTGTCCCATCTCTGGAACATCCTGTCTCTGTTCACCTTGTCTATTCCACGCAGTATTTTGTATGTTGTTATCATGTCTCCCCTAACCCTCCTGTCCTCGTGTGTGTGTGTGTGTGTTGCTGGAACTCCGAGGTGTTAACCAACTGCAACACACACACACTGGTCAGTGTGTGTTACAGTTGGGTCAAGTCAATTTCATTAAGGGATCTTTGAAACACTGGTTATTTCACTTAATAAAGAGGTGTGTTCGTTACCCGTAGTCAGAGGCACTTTTAGATAGACATTTGACCTGTTTGTGTTTGTGTATGTGTGTGTACGTGCGCACGCGCTCTTGTGTGTGTGTGTAATCCCGCCTCTTTGACCAACCACTTTGAGGAAAAACCTGTTTCTGTCATCCGGGGCCCTTTATATCCCACCCCATTTAAAAATTCACCCAAAATCATTCCACTTCTCAAGGGCCCCTGAAATTAAAAAAATTTTCCCCCCCACATCCGTTATTCATTGTTTTTCAACTTTAACCTGGGTTTCGCTTGTTCTTGGTTTTTTTAAAATTCATTGTTTTTTTTTCCCCTTTTTTTTTCCCCCTTAAAACATTTTGTATTTTTTAAAACCATGTCGCTGCTTACCCTCCCCCAAAGGTCTTCGGGTTCTTTTCCTTCAACCTGCCCTCATGTGAATTTCTCCAGATTTGGAACCCTTGTTGAAAGATGTTCAGATTTTTTCGATCTTTGTGTGTCGTCCAGGTGTGGGCTCTATGCTGGGTTTTTCGTATCAGTGATTGGTCTAATATACGTCGACTTAAAGGTTTTTGAAAGATTATTTTTTCCCAAGTTTTTTAATGCTACTCTGGGGGTTTTGGGTTAATGTTGCATATGCCGCAGACTTTTGTGCGTTTTTTAGGGTTTTTTTTGGCGTTTTTTTTGGTGTTTTTTAAACCTGGGCCCCCTTTCCCTTTTTGATATTTGAAAATTCTCTTGGGAAACTTTGCAAATACTTACGTCGGTCTTCCATTCTCCAAATTGGTGCCCTTGCTTTTATTTGGGGTTTGAATTTAAAACCCTTTTTTTTTCTTTACAAATTTTTTCAGTTTTTGTTAAGGACTCATTTTGGCGCTTACCCACTTTTTTCCCCTGTTTTAAAATATTTTTTTTTAATTTTACATCGGGCAAACAAGGACACAAAAAAAGTAAAACCCCTTTCTGGTAAAATCTTTCAAAATTTTGGGAAAACGATAGCATTTTAATTAGTGAGCTTTGCGTTTACTTAACCCCGCTACTATTTTCCCAAGCCCTAATGCACATCACTTACTGTTATCATCTACCTTCTGTCACTCAGGTATTTCCTGAGCCCCTGCATCACTATGCTTTTAATCCTACTTGTTTCTTTTATCTCTTATGTGCAATATGGTGATGCAGTCCACCCAACTCCAAGTCCACCCACCTCCTTTTATCTTTGTGGAACGTCACAGAATTCCAGAAAGTTTGTTACAAATGATTTCTTTTCCATCTCTAAATCTGAATTGGTCTTCTCTAGTGAATCTTCATGCGTTTCAATACATTTCTCTTACAATCTTTTGCAGAACCTTTATTTTTGAATTGCGGATATCCCTTTGGCTATTTTTAAACTTTCTGGCAGCTGCAGTGATTGAAGGAGCTCGTCGAATACTTGTCATTGGGTTACACAGACTGGTTCTGTTTCTCTCATTTGTGCCATCAAGCTCCTGTACTTGTTTCATCACTTTCTTTGCCTTGTTGATGCCGATGAGTAGCTCTTGATCTCTTCTGGCTGCAATGCTTTTCCGTAGCTCTCCAGACTTTTTCTGTGAAGACCTCTGAATCTTTTCCCAAGCTCTTGGCATATTTTTCTGTCATCCTCAGTTCCCCTCCGTCAGCCTCATCACTTGGCTCTTCACACTTGTTGTTTTACTTATCTGACTGTGGAGTAACTTGGGTTAAGTTTTGGCAGTCTGTGTCAAAACTGAACTTAAGTTCAAACTACCTTCCAACTTCCCCTTTATTCTTGCACATTCTTCTTTAGTTCTCCTGATTTCTTCCCAGGGTTCTTGCCACTGCCATCGGTGTATCTGCGTTCCTGACTCAACCAGGACTCTCTTTGTTTCTCTTATTTCTTTTCTTTCATGTTTGGTATGAATCATCCCTTTTGCCTCTTGGCACTTTGATTCTATCACCTCCATCCTCTCATATACATCTTAACCATCCAGTTTCCTTTCCCACTGTGTGTATGTGTGTGTGTGTGAGTACTCACCTAGTTGTACTCACCTAGTTGAGGTTGCAGGGGTCGAGTCCAAGCTCCTGGCCCCGCCTCTTCACTGGTAGCTACTAGGTCACTCTCCTTGAACCGTGAGCTTTATCATACCTCTGCTTAAAGCTATGTATGGATCCTGCATCCACTACATCGCTTCCCAAACTATTCCACTTCCTGGCTACTCTGTGGCTGAAGAAATACTTCCTAACATCCCTGTGATTCATCTGTGTCTTCAACTTCCAACTGTGTCCCCTTGTTGCTGTGTCCCATCTCTAGAACATCCTGTGTGTGTGTGTGTGTGTGTGTGTGTGTGTGTGTGTGTGTGTGTGTGTGTGTGTGTGTGTGTGTGTGTGTGTGTGTGTGTGTGTGTGTGTGTGTGTGTGTGCGTGTGTACATATACATAGTTATAGAGGATTGTGAAGCACAGTTTACTTTCCCTGAACCAGTGCCAGTCAGTGTTCTGTGAACCAGTGCCAGTCAGTGTTCTGTGAACCAGTGCCAGTCAGTGTTCTGTGAACCAGTGCCAGTGTTCTGTGAACCAGTGCCAGTCAGTGTTCAGTGAACCAGCACCAGTATTACTATCATAATCAATGGGAAGCGCTAAATCCGTATGAACCGTGCAGAGACCATTATAGTGGGACGAAATCAGGCTTGATCCAACAAGGGGGAAAGGAGGGGGTAACCACAATTCCTTGGATCAAAAGCCCTTCATCAGCGTCAAGTCATATTAGCGCAATAAAGTGAAGCCTCGTAATATCAGCCATTCACAGCGACCTTACTGATAATTTCATCAGGATTTTATGTTAAACTTACGAAAATATAATTGAAGTTACGTCTGGAAGTCTTGGAAGTTTTGAGGTGAAATCCAATTACCAATGTTTCTTTGGTCGGATGCATCCACACGTCATCTGGCTTACTGTGATGCATCCACATGTCATCTGGCTTACTGTGATGAATCCACACGTCATCTGGCTTACTGCGGTGCATCCACATGTCATCTGGCTTACTGTGGTGCATCCACACGTCATTTGGCTTACTCTGGTGCATCCACATGTCATCTTGCTTACTGTGGTGCATCCACATGTCATCTGGCTAACTGTGGTGCATCCACACGTCATCTGGCTAACTGTGGTACATCCACGCTTACTATAACATACCTCAGTGGTATGTAATATCGCATCTCATCGCTCATTACACTATTACATTCCAGTATCCTTGGTCATGGACTTATGTTACACCACCCTCCACACCACCTACAACACTTGTGTTACACCACCCTCCACACCACCTACAACACTTGTGTTACACCACCCTCCACACCATGTGATGTAGTCCACTGTGCTTTTGAGGTCGCTAAGGGACACCTAATTTAACCTAATTAAATGGTCACACCTTGCCTTGAAAAATAGCTGTCAGACATGCATCTCGGCTTAAGTCTGAGGTCTTTTGTTCTTGATGGCGTCAGATCAAAGCACATGGTGCACACCCCAATGTGCGGGGTGCTTTGAGGACCATATAACCCCAAGGAACAGCTGAGCAAGGAGATTCGAGTGGAGCTCTGGCCTGTGTGCAGGGCTCGGGAGAAGGCGGCTAGAGAGTCTCTAGAGGAGACTTGGTTGGAGTCAGTGGGCAGAGTACTGGCGTGGAGCAGTACTCGGCTGTGTAGGTCTTGGGACCTGTGGCTAGTGTGTGTGACTTAGTTCCTGTGGTGAATTGTCATCTGAACTATATTGTAAGTTATATTCTGTTTCGTCAGTTGATTGTATTCCTTGTCTCACTGCTTATATGTACCATCACCATTTATCTAAACTCCAACAGTGTTCTCCTATTCCCAAATATATTATTGTACAAGGACTTAATAATAAACTGTGTTTGAGTGGAACAGGAATATTCGCTGTCCCCGTTATTCATTCTTTTATTCATTAATTTATTTAAAGTACTGAGAGGGTGAGTAGTGTGGTGGTGGTGGTGGTGGTAATGAGAGGTGATGGTGTAGTCACCACTGACTTCACATTACCTCCGCTAATCTCTCGACTCGCCTCTCCTGCCTAACTCCTGTGATTCATTCATTCATGTTGATTCGCCGGTACTTCCGGCCCGGGTCTTCTCCAGATGGTGACCTGGCTACTCCCTCCCTTTACTCCCTTATTCCCCACTTATCGCTATACGTTCCATTGCCCCCTACATGACAACCATCTACACCGCTTGTGTTACACCACCCTCCACACCGCCTACAACGCCATTTGTGTTACACCACTCACCTACAACACCGCTTGTGTTACACCACCCTCCACACCACTCATGAGGAACATAAATAATACACGATAGTTCTTAATCTTGATTTAAGAACATAGCTTTTTCCTCACAACAAATAGCGTTGTATTCTGTTCTCCGTCTTTTGTGTGTGTGTGTGTGTGTGTGTGTGTGTGTATTCTCACCAAATCTTTCTGCTCGGCTATGTTTCCTCAGCTATGTGAACGGAAGCGGTGGTATCTAGATTACAGCTGGTCCTCAGCAGATAGCCTCTATACCACCTGCAAGGTGGTATAGAAGCGGTGGTATTGTTTTCGTTTCCTCGTCAGGGGGAAGCAGTCACCTGACACGATTCTTTATCACCCGAGGTCCCCTCAAGGAAGGTTCCTTGATGTTGGTGAGGGGCTCTTGATTTAGGGAATTGGATCTGTGCTCCAGTTCCTCGAATTAAGCCTGAATGCCTTCCACATCCCCCCCCCCAGGCGCTGTATAATCCTCCGGGTTTAGCGCTTCCCCCTTGATTATAATAATAATAATAATATCACCCGAGGCTCGGCTCAGTGATTCCTTCATTAGGTTCCTCTTAATGATGTCATTCCTGCATTGGTTGATTATAATCAAAGGCTACAGTTAATTAACTGTGACCTTGATGTGTCACAAAATCTCTCCTGATAAACTTGTTAAATGCCGGAGAGTACTTAACTCTCTCTTTACTGTCTGACGGAGTGTTTGGCCAAACTTTTTCAGAACCGGTGGGACTGAGGATCGATCCTCTACCAGCGTTTACCCTTAATGATCTACACGAGTTTAGTGACTCACCGATTATATATTTATGTTCAATATGTGACAATCCTGTGTAAAACCACACCTCACCACACTACCATTATCGCTACACCACCATTATCACTACACTACACTACCATGATCACTACACCACCATTATCACTACACTACACTACACTACACTACCATTCTCACTACACTCTACTAGTCTCACTAGTATAACCCATGTGGTCTTACCACATTATTTGTCAATATAACTGACACACTCACCTGAATGAAGGTAAACTTTAGCAGGCTGTACTTTCTTCGCCCTATTGTGTCTATTGACTCTCCATCGTCCCAGAATAGCTGGCCAGATGCCCTCCTGTCGAGGCCTATGGCCACCAGCACCCCCAAGGGCTGTCTCCTTGAGAGGAAGGTGTTGAGGGCCGGCCGCTGCGTGGGCAGGATGTGGCCCCCGCGGATGTGCAGAGGAATGACGTCCCACGGGGCAGGAACCTTCACGTACTCCCCTGGCCACTCAATAGGCTTTCCCTGTGGGAGATTTAGGCACTCGTCATGAGAGGGTGTGCCAGGTTTAACTGCACATGCACATGCACATGCACACACACACACACACACACACACACACACACACACACACACACACACACACACACACACACACACACACACACACACACACACACAGACCAGTGTCTTTGATAACTAGTAGCTGCTACTACCACTTCTACTACTACTACTACCACTTCTACTACTACTACTACTACTACGACACACACACTTGGGCTCAGATGAGTTACATTGGAAAGAAACATCACAAAATCATCAATTAATATTGCAGAGATTAATCATCGTGGCAAGACTTGCATGGGGAAGCAAAGGAGCGGTGACTTACGGTGTAGTAGTCATACCAGAAGTCGTGTGGGAAGTAGACGCGTCTCTCCAGGTCTCCCTCCTTCAGCACGGGAGAGACCATCAAGCACCCACCCCACAGGAATTGGTCGTCGATACCCAGTGTCCGTCGGTCTTCTGGAAATCTGAAATAGGACCACCGGGGATGAAGTCTCAGGTCGTATTGTTAGGAACAGTATTATTGTGAAGCTGGGAGCTGGGAGTCGGGCTGGTGAGGTTACGAGCTAGGAATCAGGTATAGCCAGCTGGAATAGTCCCAATTACTCCTGAGATACTGGGAATGCCTCAGTTTGGAATATTCCTGGACAACGTAGCTAGGAATGAGCAATCGGTTGTTATTTAATTCTTTTTTTAGAAATTCCGTTGGTATCTTATTAAGCGCGTTGTCAACTATCCATTTTACCCTTTGTCAATTTTTACCCATTATCCATTAACCATTGACTGTTGTCCGTTGCTCTTTCCCGTTATACAGTGTCTGTTGTCATTTACCCTTCCTCCGTTACACAATGTCTATTGTTATTTACCCGTTCTCCGTTGCACTACATCCGTTGTTACCCGTTGTTCACTGGCTTCCCCGTCAAGTATTTAGCAGTACGGTTAACCACTGTATGCAGCCAGGACCAGAAAACCAAAGTAACAATATAATTATCTGTTGGGAATTCAGCGTCAGGAATTCTGAAGGGGAGTTATCTGGATGGAATTTAAGCCAGGAATCACGATAATTACCTGCATTAGTGAGGCAATTTTTGCTTCACTTGCTTACAGAACTGTTATGAATTAATCTCTGCGAACCATCAGTTGTAATGATGATAGTTTCCTAATGTAAATTTTTCGAATGTATATGAGATCCTCTGAAGTTGGGTTTAGTGCTCAGTAATAAATTATTGCTGAGCACTTAATTATTGCATACACGTGTATGTATTGCAAGCCGCGATGGAAGGGGGGCGGAGGAATGTAGTAGCTCAAGACCTTTCGCACTGTCACCAATGCTTCGTCAGGAGCTTTGCAATATAAGAACATTGAGAAATGAGAAGAAACAATGAAAGAGGTCGACTTGTGTGGTGCGGCAAAATGCCTTCAACACCAGAATGTACATGTACGTGTACATGTACATCTGCATAATGCAACATATATATACATACTGTATATATATACATATATATAAATATATATATATATATATATATATATATATATATATATATATATATATATATATATATATATATATATAAAATATATATATATATATATATTTTATATATAATATATTATAGGCAATAAGATCACAGTAAAAAAGGTGATTTCAGAATATGCAAAACAACCACTCTGAAAGAATAGAGAAAATCCAAGCGCTTTCGTGACTACTCACATTATCAAGGAACTATGATAATGTGAGTAGTCACGAAACGCTTGGAATTTCTCATTCTTTCAGAGTGGTTGTTTTGCATATATAAAATATATATATATATATATATATATATATTAATATAAAATATATATATAATATATATATATATTTTATATATATATAAAATATATATATATATATAATATTATTTGTGTATACACACACACCTAAGCATACATGACTAACTATACATGGGAGACACAGACTTCAGAAAATAAGTTTATTTAATTTTGGGAAATTTAACGACCTAAGAACCAGAACTACTCGAGCGAGGAAGTGGAACGACCCTAAGAACTAACACAACCACCTAGATATGGAAGCTGTTATTAAAATTATAGTGGAGCGGTGAACCCTTAGGGGCTATGCAGCACCTGACGATTGGATGGCAATCAGGGTAAGAGCAACTCCAGTACCCTGAATCAAGAGCCTTTCACCGGCGGCAAGGCACCTTCCTCTAGCAGAAAAACAAGAATGAAACTTCACAAAGCAGCATCAACAGTAGGCCAGTGGCGGGGCCATGACTCGACCCCTTGCCACCACAAACAGGCGTGTACATGTGTACAAAGTCTGGTGGACACAGAGAAACACAGGATGACATAAACAAAGGCAAAGCCAGAGGGGTAGACGGAGACAGAGAGACAGACACTAGTCCCAGGTGTTGGTCTTCACTGACTATCGCGGCACTGGAGCTCGTAATTACATTTAAGGCTTCGTAATTAACTCTTGTAAGACCTGGATAGAACCTCCACACATTTCCCAGCTCGTACTCACCTACCCTTCCTCAACCCCCATTAGCCCCTCCTCCTTCCTCAACCCTCCTTAGCCCCTCCTCCTTCCTCAACCCTCCTTAGCCCCTCCTCCTTACTCAAACCATCCCAACCCCCTTACATTTCATACCCCGGTACACTAGTCCTTCCTTATACTTCTCTTCACATCACTCCCCTATCCCTCCCTCTTTACTCCCCTCTTCTCATCTACTCCCTCTCTTATCCCCCCACTCCCTCTCCGCCTCCCCCTCTCCCACCCCCCTATCCTCCGTCTCCCACTTTAGCTCAAGAACAAAGAAGAGCAATAATGTCTTTTCAATTCTTTTGTTTTTCTACGCAAGAACAATCATATTTTCGATTTCTTACCATTGTCAGAGCCAATATTGAGACATCTTTTTTCAGGTAACTTACCAATGGTGGCCTCAGGGTCCACAGACCAGTGGTGGCCTCTCAAGGTTCATAGACTAGTAGTGGCCTCAAGGTCCACAAACCAGTGGTGACCTCAAGGTCCACAGACCAGTGGTGGCCTCAAGGTCCACAGACCAGTGGTGCCCAAGGTCCCAGAAGTGGTGCCCCAAGGTCACAAACCGTGGTGGCCTCAATCACAAAAGCCTCAAGTCTTTTGACATGTTGACCACATCAAAATTCATGAATAGTGGATCAAAGTTACATTTCCGTGAAGCCTCAAAAGTTAAAGACCAGTGGTTAGGCTGAAGCCTCACACCCTGCCCCGTGCTCGCCACCGTCGGCCACGTCTGCGCCATGCTGGGCCTCAGTGCACAAACCGTGTGCGCCACCGTCTGCCCACCGCGGACTACCGACCTGTGCCCGTCAAGGTCATCGACTACGAACGTGGCCTCCGTCCACACCGTGGTGGCCTACACTGCGCACAACGTGGTGGCCTCAATGGCCACCGTCTGCAGTGGTGGCCTCAAGGTCCGACAACCAGTGGCGACTCACCGTCTCAGCCAGTTCGTCTTCGAACGTCTGACTACGTTGGCCCTCAAGGTCTCAACCGTTGCCCCAGTCAGACCATGTGGCCTCACGGTCCACAGACCGTGGCCTCAAGGTCCACAGCCCAATGGTGGCCTCAAGGGCCCCAGACCAGTGGTGGCCTCAACGTCCACAACCACCGGTTGCCTCAACCGTCTACGCCAGTGTGGCCTCTCAAGGTCAAGACTGGCGCCCACGTCCACAGTACCTTTGGCTACCTCAGGCCAGACTGGGCCTCAGGTCACAGATCATGGTGAATCAAGGTTCGAAATCTGTGGTAGCCTCAAGGTCTACAGCCAGTGAAAGCATAGAGTTCATAGACTAGAGTGCCTAGTCTACATACAGTGATGGCTCAAGTTCACACTTATGTGGTGGCTAAGGAAGGAAATATGAGCTCGAAGGTCCACAGACCAATGAAAGCCCCAGACAACCAGTGTCCTCAAGGTCACAAACCAGTTGGCCTCAAGGCTACATGCCAGTGGTGCTCAAGGTTCATAGACCTAAGTGTGTCCTAAGGTAAGACCGTGGTGGCTGGTAGGTAAGCGTGGTGGCCTCAAGGTCCACAGGACCAATGGTGCCTCAAGGGTCACAACATGGTGGCCTCAAGGTCCACATAACCAGTGGTGGCCTCAGGTTAAGACCGTGGTGGCCCCAAGGTCCACGACATGTGGCCTCAAGGTCCCAGACCGTGTGGCCTCAAGGGCTCAACAGTGTGTGCTCAAGGTCAGCAGACCTGGTGCCTCAAGGTCCACAGACCATGGTGGCCTCAAGGCAAAAATGGTTGGCCTCATTATTTTCAGACCAGTGGTGGCATCAAGGTCCACAGACCAGTGGTGGCTCAAGGCCACAGACCAGTGGTGGCCTCAAGGTCACAATGTGGCCTCAAAGGTCCCGACCAGTGGTGGCCTCAAGGTCCACAGACCAGTGGTGGCCTCAAGGTCAAGAACCATGGTGCCTCAAGGTCCAAAGACCATGGTGGCCTCAAGCCACAGACCAGTGGTGGCCTCAAGGTCCACAGACCAGTGGTGGCCTCAAGGTCCACAGACCAGTGGTGGCCTCAAGGTCCACAGACCAGTGGTGGCCTCAAGGTCCACAGACCAGTGGTGGCCTCAAGGTCCACAGACCAGTGGTGGCCTCAAGGTTCACAAACCAGTGGTGGCCTCAAGGTTCACAAACCAGTGGTGGCCTCAAGGTCCACAGACCAGTGGTGGCCTCAAGGTCCACAGACCAGTGGTGGTCAAGGTCCACAAGACAAGTGGTGGCCTCAGGTCACAAACCAGTGTGGCCTCAAGTTCACAAACCAGTGGTGGCCTCAAGGTCCACAGACCAGTGGTGGCCTCAAGGTCCAAAGACCAGTGTGTGCTCTGCATAAACTTAAAGTCTCCATCTAAAAAACTCATTACCTTTTGACAACATTATTACCACATAAAAGTACCAAAACTGTGTGAAGATATTACATTTTCCCTAAAATTTAAATAATCTTAAAGAGCAGCGTTGTAAGTGGCTGTAGGAAGCCTCACGCCTACCGTCTGCGCCTACCGTCTGCGCCACCGTCTGCGCCACCGTCTGCGCCACCGTCTGCGCCACCGTCTGCGCCACCGTCTGCGCCACCGTCTGCGCCACCGTCTGCGCCACCGTCTGCGCCACCATCTGCGCCTACCGTCTGCGCCTACCGTCTGCGCCACCGTCTGCGCCACCGTCTGCGCCACCGTCTGCGCCACCGTCTGCGCCACCGTCTGCGCCTACCGTCTGCGCCTCCAGACCTACGCTCATTTGAATAATGAATTGATATTTTGTGAGTAAAAGCCACTTTTAGTTTCAGAAAAATAGAGAACTTTTAGAATCCAGGTGACGCTTCTTCCATACTAATATTAGTTCAGACTTTTTTTGGGGCGTAGGAAGGAAAATTTTATTATAGAAGTTCTTGGACCCGCATTAAACAAAAAATGAAAGCTTTAGAAATAGCCAGTTCCTCTCTTGTTATTAAGTGCATCTTGGCTCTCAGTGCCATTCAGTGCCAGGGTTTACTTTAGAATGGACTACCTGACCAGCTTGTGTGCCAGCACGGTGCCCCGTGGCCTGGTGGCTAACGCTCTCGCTTCACATGGGGAGAGTCTGGGTTCGATCCCCAGCGAGGGTAGAAACATTGGGCGTGTCTATGTTCGCCCATCAGTATAAAATGGGTACCTGGGTGTTAGTGGACTGGTGTGGGTCGCATCCTGGGACAAAGCTGACTTAATTTGCCCGAAACGCTAAGCATAACAAGTGGCTTTCTAAAACAAGATTTTAAAATGCCCGGGTTTTTCCTTTTTTTTGTCCCTTTGGGAAAAAAAAAATTTTTTTTTTTTTTTTTTAAATTTTTTTTTTTATTAAGAATTATTTGATTAAAATTTTTTAAAAAGGGAAAAAAAATATTTATAAAAAAATTGTTTTATGCAAACAAACTCCCCAAAAAAGATCAGGTCTACGAAAAAGTCCCTTTACAAAATGTAAAACACAACCCCCACACCACACACCCCCCAACCAACACCAACCACCCAACGCAACACAACCACCCTCACGCAACAACGCCCGCCCACGCAAACCCACGCCCGCCCAACTCAAACACAACCCGCCCAACCCCAAACACAGACCCGCCCACGCAACACACACCATCCCTTCATACTGAAACAAACTCGCCTCATCCTCTCACTCCTCGTAATGATTAAAAAAATTTCGCCCTTTTAAAACACCCCGGGCATTTTGGGCCCCAAAAAAGAAACCCCTAACCCTCAACACAACACTGTCTACGAACACAGACTCCCATTGTAAAATCCCTTTACTGAACAACTCCCCCTTCATTCAACAGACCTGCCTTCTACCGCCCTTTCGAATGCCTAAACCGCGATATTTAACAGACCCGTAACTGGAAGAAATGCCTAACTGCAAAACGACCTTGCTCTCATACTGCAACACAGACCTCGCCTCATACTGCAACACAGACCTCGCCTCATACTGCAACACAGACCTCGCCTCATACTGCAACACAGACCTCGCCTCATACTGCAACACAGACCGTACCCACGCTTTGCAACCGGGACTCGCCTCATACTGC
This sequence comes from Cherax quadricarinatus, assembly GCF_026875155.1. Lineage (NCBI taxonomy): Eukaryota > Metazoa > Arthropoda > Malacostraca > Decapoda > Parastacidae > Cherax > Cherax quadricarinatus. Next base: position 29,028,605 of record NC_069417.1, on the reverse strand, counting down.
AACCAGACCTGCTCATACGCACACGACTCGCTCATCTGCAAACGACCTCGCTCCATACTGCAACACAGCCTGCCTCCCACGCAACACAGATCCCCTCCAACAGAACCCCAGACCTCCCCAAACGCAACACAGACCTCCCTGCATCTGAACCAAGCTCCTCCACGCAACCCCCAGACCTCCCTACGCAACACCAGACCGCCTCAACGCAACACCCTCGGGCCTACCAACCAAGGCCCATGAGCAAAGACTCCCCACGCAAGGCCCCCATGAACCAGACCCCCGGCCCATACGGCAACACCTCGCCAAGGCACACAACTGAAGGAACACGACTCCGCTCAACGCAAAGCCCCCCATAAGAAACACCCCGCTTAAACTGCAACACACCCCCTCAACGCACCAGACCTCCCCCCCACCCAGAGCGTTTCACGCAACCCCAGACTCGCATACCCACCAGGCCCCCATGAAGCAAGCTCCCAAACGCAACACCAGACGCTCCCAAACGAAAACACCCATGGGCCCTACCCAACCAACCGCCCAATGACAGTACCCCCAAGGCACCCAGAGGACCAACTGCCCAAAACGCAAGGAAACCAGATCGCTCAACGCAACCCCCTAGGCACTCCCAACGCAAAAAACCCCTGAAGCAACACCCCGCAAGGAAACCAGACCTCCCAACGCAACACAGAGGCATCCCCACGCAAACACAGAACGCTCACTAAACACAAGGACCCATACGGCAACCCAGACCCCATAGGCCACAGATACCCCGCCAAGGAAACCCAGACCTCCCACCCCAACCCCCAGAGGCCTACCCGCAAGGCCCATAGGCAAACTGCCTCCCCAAGCAAAACCCAGCTCCCAAACGAAAAAGGACCTGCTAGAACGCTACCCCGCCACCTGACCAGCTCCCTACGCAAAAACCCCCTTTTTGCCCAAAGCTGCCACCCAAGGCACCCAGAACCTGCCAACGAAAAAGGCCCCCTGCACTGCCACGCAAGCCCCCAATGAACACTACCCCCAACGCAACACCAGACCCCCCTCCCTACGCAAGGCCCCTATAGGCAACCAAACCCGCCATACGGCAACAAAGACCCCTCCCACCAGCGCCCATATGACCAGCACCCAACGCAACACAGAGGCAGCTCCCCGCCAACCCAAACAGCCTCCCAAACGCAACACCCTGAGCAACACCCCTCGCTCAAAGCAACCAGGACCGTTTTACGCCACGAAGGCCCATAGACAGCTGCCCACGCAACACCCTGCCATACCCAACAGGCCCATAAGAAACCCCCAGCCGCCCCATATGAAAAGCCTCCCCCAAACGCAAGGCCCCTTTGAAACAGCCTGCCCACGCAACACGACCTCCCCCAAACGCAACACAGGACCCGCCTCATAGAAACAGACCCCCTTTACCAAACAGCACCACGTAAGGCACCCAGGACCTCCCCCAAACGGAAACCCATGACGCTCAACGCAACACAAACCTGGCTACCCACGCAAGGCACCCATGAGGCAGCTACCCACGCAAGGCACCCATGAGGCAGCTACCCACGCAAGGCACCCATGAGGCAGCTACCCACGCAAGGCACCCATGAGGCAGCTACCCACGCAAGGCACCCATGAAGCAGCTACCCACGCAAGGCACCCATGAAGCAGCTACCCACGCAAGGCACCCATGAGGCAGCTGCCCACGCAAGGCACCCATGAGGCAGCTGCCCACGCAAGGCACCCATCTTTCAGTCACAAAAATCCCATAGGGGAGTGAAGAGGCAGTTGACGAAGCTCTGCCTAACTGAGTCGAAATAGCAACTACGTAATTACAGGGCCACTTACCCTACGCAACGCCAGTACAACGAAATAGTCCGACATTCGTCAACACATTACACCGCGAATTAGATAACATTTCGCGGAAATAACCGGCAAAGTATCTCAGGGATGATGGAGCAACATCGACCCCAACACTTCATGACGATAAGTACCATTAATTGTATCACTGAATGCGCATTTCTTGTGTGTTGTGGGGCTGACCTCTTGACACCTCAAGGGAGGTTCCTTGACGTTGGTGAAGGGCTCTTGATCTAGGAAATCGGATCTGTGTTCCAATTCCCTGAATTGAGCCTGAATGCCTTCCATACCCCCCCCCCAGGCGCTGTATGATCCTTGGGTTTTTAGCGCCCCCAATGATAATAATAATAATAAATAATAATAATAATAATAATAATAATAATAATAATAATAATAATAATAATAATATGGGGCTGACCAGTATGAAGGGTCTTAGTACAGCCTCCAGCTCACCAGAGATGCACCTGCAACCGGCGTCCACCAGGGAGTACGCCAGGGAGTACACCAGGGAGTACACCAGGGAGTACACCAGGGAGTACACCAGGGAGTATACCAGGGGGTGCGCCAGGGAGTACCCCAGGGAGTACCAGGGAGAAACCGTCCAGGGAGTACACCAGGGAGTACACCAGGGAGTACGTCAGGGAGTACACCAGGGAGTACACCAGGGAGTACGCCAGGGAGTACACCAGGGAGTACGCCAGGGAGTACGCCAGGGAGTACACCAGGGAGTACGCCAGGGAGTACACCAGGGAGTACACCAGGGAGTACGCCAGGGAGTACGCCAGGGAGTACACCAGGGAGTACCCAGGGAGTACTCAGGGAGTACCCAGGGAGTACCCAGGGAGTACCAGGGAGTACGCCAGGGAGTACCAGGGAGTACACAGGGAGTACCCCCAGGGAGTACCCAGGGAGTACACCAGGGAGTCCCAGGGAGTACCCAGGGAGTACCCAGGGAGTACCCAGGGATTTACCCAGGGAGTACACCAGGGAGTGCAGGGCCCAGGGAGTACACCAGGGAGTACGCCAGGGAGTACACCAGGGAGTACGCCAGGGAGTACACCAGGGAGTACGCCAGGGAGTACACCAGGGAGTACACCAGGGAGTACGCCAGGGAGTACACTGCCCTGGTGCAGAAATCAAGGCAAGATGCAGTTTCAGAAGTGGGACGGCTGGTTTTTGGGTTGAATTCCAAATTGCTTTCATTGGATCAGATAATCAGACATACACCCACACATACACCCTCCCTTCTACACAGGTGAGTGTATGGTTGAATGAATGGTATTAGAGCCAGTTGGCCGAGTGGTTAGCGCATTGGCCTGCGAGTTTTAGGACTGTCTTGCTATGGGTTCAAGTCCCAACCGTTCCCTGATTTGATTATGTACCTTTAAAATTATAGCTGAAGGTCGCAACACTTTGAATTTAAGAATTTTAGAATTTACAAATTAAACAACTTAGACTTGGACTCAGTGATTCTGTAATTACCTTATTGATTCTAAAATCATTATAGTAGTCTCTGTCGGTGAATTTTGTTTTCTGTTTATATTGCCTGTGTTGCAGAGCACCTGTCTGATTCATATAGGACATGTTGCGTAGCCTAATTGCTTTTTTCTCATATTATACTAATGTGCCATTGTGTTTCCTGTTACATACTATAGTTGTACATTATTATATCAAGTGTTAAAACGAGACGTTGAACATTTCTACATTAAATATAACATGAAGATGTTTTAGTTTTCCCGCCAGACAAAATTCTTCACGCTCAATCTTCGCATTATTACATTCATGGTGGGAGCAATAAACTGTGGGAATTGCCCAGACCAGGGGAGTGGAAGGCAATCAGCTTCGATCAATAGAAGAAATGCGGTCCAATTCTCTGGATCAAGAGTCTCACCAGCATCAAGAAACCTCCACCAGGAGGAGGATGTGGGGCACTATAAATATATAAGTAGTTGGGAGAGTAATTTCAACAGCAAAGAAATGGAACAATTTCCCCTTAAAGAAGAGCTGCACGAGAGAGAGACGTAGAGTAAAACCTTCACAGCTGCGCTTGACTCCGTAATTAATGTTGGGGGAAGCAAGGCTCCGGTGGGCGTTATTGATTCAGAGACACTGAAAGCAAGACAACGAGTCATTCACAGACTTTCCAGGATCGTCGGAGACATAGTATTTGAGGCTGGTGGAGGGAGGATCAAGCTCCACTAGTCCTTGCACCGAATGACCCAAGAACGTTAGACAAGTTTTGTAGGGGAGATTACTCGAAGCCTTCCTGGTGGGGAAGAAGGGTGAGCAATATGTGCTGGAGAACAAGGTAAGCTGGTGGAAAAGCAGGGTGGGCGAGATGTGCTGGATGAGAACAGTGGAAATTGGCGATATATAATTATTATATGAAGCACTAAACACAAGTTGATAATTCGGTAGGAGTTCTGGAGGCTCGTTCCTCTGTCCGTTGTTGGCAAGAGAAAAGGGAGACTAGACGAACATAATGAGGAGACGCATCAATCTGTGGGGAAGATACGAGGGGAGGTAAAAATTAACATATTCATGGGATCACGAGGCACCTGAGGAATGAGAGACATCAGGTTTGATCGAAGAAAAGGGTTTAATCCCATTTCTTAAACCCCTACGCTTTTAGCGTCTCCTTATGTATAATCTATCTAGGAAATAATAAGTAACTGTTACACAGTTTCATGTGTGTGTATGTGATGAAGGCCTAAAGGTTTGCAGTTGCAAGTATCATGAAAGAGATATCTGAGTCGACACTTCCTTAAAGGTTGCCTTTATTACTGCAAGTCTAATACCGTGATAAAACTAACGTATGAAGATATTTTAACATTCCGACGACTGCGTGTTTCCTGTGAATTCCTTCCTGAAACCGGAGAAAAATCGCTAGAAATTAGGGAAAATCTCGATAAATTCCGAAACCGAACAAAAATCCACAGAAATTGGTGAAAATCTCGATAAATTTCGAAACCGAAGAACCTGCCAGGCTGAGAACACTGCAGGAGCCTGCCGGGCAGAGAGCATTGCAGGAACCTGCCAGGCAAAGAACACTGCAGGAACCTGCCAGGCAAAAACGGGAAATGACAGCATGCAGGAACCTGCCAGGCAAGAACACTGCAAGGAACCTCAGACCTGCAGAGAGAACACTGCAGGAACCTGCCAGGCAGAGAACACTGCAGGAACCTGCCAGGCAGAGAACACTGCAGGAACCTGCCAGGCAAGAGAACACTGCAGGAACCTGCCAGGCAGAGAACACTGCAGGAACCTGCCAGGCAAGAACACTGCAGGAACCTCCAGGAGAGAACACTGCAGGAACTTCCAGGAGAGAACCCCTGGCCCCGGGGAAATAAACCTGCCAGGAAGAGAACACTGCAGGAACCTGCCAGGAAGAGAACAATGCAGGAACCTGTCATACATCAGGCAATACCAAAACTGTTTAGTCAACGATCATCGACCAATTTTCTTCAGGAGAAAGCCTCGAATGCTGGTGAACTGCTTCTGATCCAAGTAATAAGAACGTATCACTTTTTTAGATCAAACCATACCGTTGACGCTACACACTTACGGATTTGGCGCTCCCCACGACTACAGCAAAACTACGTGTTATGACAGCAACAAGCTGGTAAAAATTATTAAAATGAATTGGACATCTGACTTCGTAAAAAAAAAAAAAAACTCAGAATCTTTGTATGTTTTCGTATCGTACCCTGCACCACGTCCTGCCAAGGTGACGGTACGTGAAAATCAATATGACTTGTAGTTCCTGTAGAGCTGTACACTCAGAGAGAGTTGACACATGTTACAATAATGTGTGAAGGTTAGGGAAAGTGATCTAAATATATATCAGAGGTGAAGTTCAGAGGTCAGAAGGTTATGTGAGGTGACAGACGTGAGCCTGCATCATTGCTGCCTGTTCCCGCAGGCCTTTATGCCATCCAGGTCATACCAGCTTTTCTTTTTAATTACTGAATACCTGTCCAGTGCCTGCTTGAAGACAGCCAGGGGTCTATTGGTAATCCCCCTTATGTAAGCTGGGAGGCAGTTGAACAGTCTTGGGCCCCCTCACACTTACTGTGTTGTCTCTTATCGTGCTAGTGGCGCTCCTGCTTTTCATTGGAGGGATGTTACACCGTCTGCTGAGTCTTTTCCTTTCATAGGGAGTGATTTTCGTGTGCAAATTTGGTACTAGTCCCTCTAGAATTTTCCAAGTGTATATAATCATGTATCTCTCCCTCCTGCGTTCTAGGAAGTACATGTTGAGGAACTTTAAGCGTTAACAGTATAGTGATAACGGTGACGGCGACTGTGATGACAGTAATGAGAAATGATGACGACGAAAACAAAACTGTGGAAGGAGTAAAGAAATGAGAAATAGAATTGAATGAAGTGGGTTAGTAAACGATTTTTGAAAGATGAAGCTCGTTTTGAGGCTGTAGATTATTCAGCAATGAAGAGAGAGTCTCAGACATAAATTATAAGAACATAAGAAAGGTTGGAGGAAGGGGGTAAAGGAGGTTTTGTGTGTGAGGGGCTTGGACTTCCAGCAAGCATGCGTGAGTGTATTAGGTAGGAGCGAATGGAGGCAAATGGTTTTTAGGATTTGACGTGTTGTTGGAGTGTGAGCAGGGTAACATTTATGAAGGGATTCAGGGAAACTGGCAGGCCGGACCTGAGTCCTGGAGATGGGAGTTGTCATGTAGGGGGGTAATGATTAGGGAAATATGGAGGTAAGAGGAGGGAGTCAGTAGGTAGGGGAGAGCCGAGGCAGTAGGAGGGACGAGTGCGGAGGTTGGTAGGTAATGTGAGGTCACTGGTGACTACAACTTCACCTCTCATTACTCTACCCACCACTCCACACTACTCACCCTCTCACTACTTTAACTAAACATAAATAAATGGAGAAAATAACGGGGACAGTGAATATTACTATTCTATTCAAACAGTTTATTATTAAGTCCTTGTACAATAATATATTTGGGAACCGGAGTACATCATTGGGGTTTAGATAAATGGGGTGGTTTCACATAAGCAGTGAGACAGGGAAATACAATCAACTTGACCAAAATGAATATAACTTACAATATAGTTCAGAGGACAGTTCACCCCAGGAACTAAGCCACAGGTCCAAGACCTATACAGCCGAGTACTGCTCCCAAACCAGTACTCTGCCCAATTCTCCAACAGTCTCTCCTCCCGAGACTCTCCAGCCAGCTCCCGCTTCCCCGGCCAGAGCTCTGCCCGAATCTCCCCTGCTCAGCTGTTTCATTGGGTTTAAATGGTTGGTAACCCAAAACCCCAAACCACCCTTACGCCTGAGCCTATCTGAAAATGCCGCAGGAACAAAAGACCCCCAGGGACGTGGGCGGGCCCGCCAGGAGAGTTTGGCCAAGGAAGGCAGGACCATTAAAAGGGGAAATTATCTGTAAATACCTTACAGCCCAGTGGTTTTACAATCCCGTGTCGACTCAATGTAAAAGGGGGTTTAATTTCATTTAAACCCGGGAAGTGGTAATTGCGCTTTGTCAAGACAAAACTTGATTAATGGAGTATGGAGAAGTTTTTCCTTTTGGTGACAGTTGGTGGAGAGGGATGAGGGAAAAAAATAAAAAGACGGGCACTGGCAGGGGAACCTCCCACCTATGCGGAGGAGTGTCAAGGGCAAAAATTGAGGGTTAACACTTGACCAAATTGTTCCCGGTGAAAAGGTCACATCCTTAATAAAGGGGAAAAACACTTTTTTGGATTCAATTCCATTTAGCAACCCGGCAGTCCAGTAATCCCAACCTACCACATATAGTATTAATCCACCTCCTATTTTTTAAAATTTAAAAAGCTTAACCAGACCCGTGGGCTGGGAGTTTGTTCCACTCTCCAAACTCTGCTGTAACCAAAACCCAGTGCTTTTCATAACCGAATTTCTTGTTTTCCAACAAAAGCGCGAGTTGGTTCTTGGAGAGTAATTTTTCCACGCCCATTTAGCCTTCCTTTAATTTTCCTGTTCCCCCTTATTTATAAAACCTCAATCACATCCCCCCTAATTCTACGCCTTTCTAGAGGGTGCAGATTCAGGGCCTTCATGAATGGTATACAATACCGACAAGATGAAAAATTAGACGTGTGCAACATCTGGGTATCTTTGTTGTAGACGTTTCGCCATCCAGTGGCTTTATCAATACAAATTCAAGGATATAATTGGAAGACAGAAGAACTATACAGAAAAGATAAGGTAATCAGTCTCTCAGCCTTGGAGTTGGTGTGAAGAGCACCGTAGTCGTGAAGATTCTGGAGCACAGGCAAGAATGCTGGTGCTTATATACTGGCGACAGGTGGAAAGGGGACGGGTAGCAGACGAGGGCATAGTCACTGGTAGGTGGGATTCCCCAGCAGAAGTAGGTCATACCCGAGGCACGGTAGTAGTAGTAGTAGTAGCAGAGCCGTGAAGAAGGTTATGTAGATGTCCTCTGAACCAAGATTCTATGATGTTGCAATGTCTGACAAGTTGCGCATGAATGGTATACAATACCCACAAAATGACCTTGTTCACGGCTACTACTACGAACATACTGATGGAAGTTGACATTCATTCAGGATTTCTGTAGCACTTTAGAAGTGGCGAGGTCTCCGACATCACCACCACCAGCTTAGAAATCATACCCAATTTCAGACCATGGGCTAGAACAACAAACTGTTCTTAGTTCACTCTCCATGTGGAAAACTAGCCACAAATGCAGTATAATCCGACTCTTTATTGACAAAAAAAGGTCGCATTATGTCTACTTTCCCATCGTATTGGTATTTTATACCATTTATCTCCACTCGCCACATACATGCAGTTAATGAAAGGGCACCATAACACTAGTTTTTCTAGTGTGGACTGTATAATAAAATTTATGTGTATGATTACGTATTCTTGGACTATAGTACTTACCGTAAGCCAAGATCAATTATTATTTAAAAAAAAAATATTTCGATCTACATTTACACACTTACAGGCGTAGTTGCAGGCGTAGTTACGCCTCTCCAAAGTACACTGTAATATGTTGACCAACAGGCTGATCTGCTTGTTGTACAACCTTATCAAGTGTACATGGGAAGAGGACTTACAGATGATGTTCGTGAAACAGGAGAGTTCAGTCAACACGGGGGACTTAGACCATCTACCCACGAACTGTACGTGGTGTCTTATCTAACCTTTAACCCTTCGAAGTTTGGGCGAACATCTACAATCGCAGACCTGGGCTATTGATTTCTGGCCTCTTCGGCCTCTTTATATAACATCTAAAAGCGGGTTTTTAAGACCATGAGTGGAAACCTCGGTCTGTACAACGAAAGCTACAACTCTCATCACACGGTTAAGACAACTAACGTGAAAAACAGAAATTCCCGAAGAAACTGCTCGGCACTTAACTCAGTGAACATACGAATAGTTCAGTAGGCCTACTGACCCAAACTAGGCAGGTCCTACTCGTACCGATGGATCAGAATGACTAACTGCCGTCGATACTGAAGGAAAGACCAACGTAGCAGAAAAAGTCTTGTGGAGGGGAAAGAGAGCGGTGACAGCTTCTCGCTGGTAGAGCTCCATCACTCTACTCCAGAACTCTACACAGAGCGACACGTCGTCCCGATAAAACATTGTTCTGTGACCTGTGACTTTTCTTCAACTTCCCTCTTCATATGTCAGACTTATTCCTGTTTAATCTTCCTCTTATATTTCTAAAGCTGTTCATTCTATCTTACAAAACGACTATTATTTCTATTGTAAAAGGTACCCATTCTATTTCTGATTCTACTCTTTTTTATGTATAAATGCTACCCATTCCATTCCCAAAGCTACCCATTCTTTTTATAAAAGCTACCCATTCTTTTTATAAAGGCTACCCATATTTAAAAATTATTATTCAGCTCACTGCATGCAACCACAAATATAATTAATAGCTACGTTTCGCTCTCCAGGAGTTTTATCAACGTGAACAACACAAGGACACAGAGCAGCGTATGAAGGAAGGACATTGAAGTACAGGGAATAAGAGCGTAAGTAAGATCATGTTCTCTTTCAACTAACATATTGTCGGTAATTTCATCAGTATTGAACGGAATCTGTCTCGCCAACAGATCAGGAATTTCTCGTCCGGTGGTCTCTCGTCCGTGATCTCTCGTCCGTGGTCTCTTGTCCGTGGTCAGCGTCGACGTCCTCAGTGCCGTAAATATTTCCAACGCAACGCAAAGAACGCACCGGTGACCGCAAAGAACAGAACGCACCAGTGACCGCAGTGTTGCATGACGCAGAGGCGAACAAATTTCTGCGCCAAACCCTTCGAAGCGTCGATGTTGATCTAAAGTGAACCAATCCTCACCCATTCCTTGGATCGACTCTAAATGATTCCTATTACCCTATTGGTGAAGCAGGTGGGACTAGCAGTGACTTACTCGTGCAGCAGGTGGGACTAGCAGTGACTTACTCGTGCATCAGGTGGGACTAGCAGTGACTTAGTCGTGTAGCAGGTGGGACTAGCAGTGACTTAGTCGTGTAGCAGGTGGGACTAGCAGTGGCTTACTCGTGCAGCAGGTGGGACTAGCAGTGACTTAGTCGTGCAGCAGGTGGGACTAGCAGTGACTTAGTCGTGTAGCAGGTGGGACTAGCAGTGACTTAGTCGTGTAGCAGGTGGGACTAGCAGTGACTTAGTCGTGTAGCAGGTGGGACTAGCAGTGACTTACTCGTGCAGCAGGTGGGACTAGCAGTGACTTAGTCGTGCAGCAGGTGGGACTAGCAGTGACTTACTCGTGCAGCAGGTGGGACTAGTAGTGACTTAGTCGTGCAGCAGGTGGGACTAGCAGTGACTTAGTCGTATAGCAGGTGGGACTAGCAGTGACTTAGTCGTGCAACAGGTGGGACTAGCAGTGACTTAGTCGTGTAGCAGGTGGGACTAGCAGTGACTTAGTCGTGTAGCAGGTGGGACTAGCAGTGACTTACTCGTGCAGCAGGTGGGACTAGTAGTGACTTAGTCGTGCAGCAGGTGGACTAGCATGACTTAGTCGTTAGCAGGTGGACTAGCAGTGACTTAGTCGTGCAACAGGTGGGACTAGCAGTGACTTAGTCGTGTAGCAGGTGGGACTAGCAGTGACTTAGTCGTGTAGCAGGGGGGAAATAGCAGTGACTTACTCGTGCAGCAGGTGGGACTAGCAGTGACTTAGTCGTGCAGCAGGTGGGACTAGTAGTGACTTAGTCGTGCAGCAGGTGGGACTAGCAGTGACTTAGTCGTATAGCAGGTGGGACTAGCAGTGACTTAAGCGTGCAGCAGGTGGGACTAGCAGTGACTTAGTCGTGCAGCAGGTGGGACTAGCAGTGACTTAGTCGTATAGCAGGTGGGACTAACAGTGACTTACTCGTGCGGCAGGTGGGACTAGCAGTGACTTACTCGTGCAGCAGGTGGGACTAGCAGTGACTTACTCGTGTAGCATGTACGACTAGCAGTGACTTAATCGTGCAGCAGGCAGGACTAGCAGTGACTTACTCGTGCTATAAGTGTGATTAACAGTGACTTACTCGTGCTGCAGGTGTGACTAGTAGTGACTTACTCATGCACAAGGGGCCTGACCACGGTGTGACCCTCGGTGTGAGCCAGGTAGAAGAGTGTGTACAGGTAAGGCAGAAGACGATACCTAATCTCTAGTGCAATTTTGGCCGCCTTCCCCACCGTCTCAGGCCACATGCCGGGATCCTGCGGAATTATATAATATATAGTGAAAAGTAGAGAAATTCCAAGCGCTTTCGTCATTTTTTCACACCAAGGAATAATGTGAGAAATCAGGAAAGCGCTTGGAATTTCGCTATTGTTTTTCTGTTTTTATGTAGCATAAATAAACGCAGCCAAACTTCAAGCCAACAGTAGAACGCAAAAGTATACCACAAACACAATGAAATTATGACCCACCCAAGTAACAAGTTAATCGTATTGTCTAAAGTATATAACAGTAAATATAATAAATTTAACTTTGATAATAAAAAGGTGAGCCTCGAAGAGCACCAAGTCTGGTGTGGTTGAGGACCGTGGCAACCTCGCTGGATATTTCTGAGAGCCGCTTTGGTAAGGAGGAGCTGACTCTTGCCCTCGGCAATGGACCTAATTCTTCCATCTTTCTTTCACAGGGCACAAAGAGATGCACCAAAGAAGAACGGTTTAATTTCGTCGGGAATCAGACGAGCAGGAAGTTGTTGACGAACCCTGAGATCTCTGATAAGAGGATTTCTGAAATCTCCCCGAGACCTGGATTTACCAGGTATTTTCAAAGTTGGGGCCTTATACAGTATAGGCCAAAAAACAGCCATATAACAAAGACATAATTGCTTGGAAAACACACACACACACACACACACAACACACACCACACAAACACACACACACACACACACACACACACACAATATATATAATATATATATATATATAAAAATTATATATATATATATAAATATAATAAATGTCTGTGTGCAATAATACACACACACACACGGTGTGTGTGTGTGTGTGTGTGTGTGTGTGGTGTGTGTGTGTGTGTGTGTGTGTGTGTGTATTATATGCACACAAACATAAAGCAGAACCCAGTCTGTGACGAACACCAACTTTAAAGGATATCCAGTTTCTTTATTGACGTTTCGGATGTTTCTTCATCCATCATCAGAATCATCCATCATGTAAATCCACAACACAAAAAAACATCAAATTCACTGCAGCGTCTGAATGGAGACGAACCTCTCATCCTCCCATTTCTCTTAATCATCAACAAGGTTAACTGTTTTGAGATTTGTGTGTACCGTGTGGGGCCAGCAGTGACAGCCTAGTTGATCAGGCCCTGATTCACCATGAGGCCTGGTCACAGATCGGGCCGCGGGGGCGTTGACCCCTGGAACTCTCTCCAGGTATACTCCAGGTATACCGTAACCCAACATTCACCACTCTAGAATTAAACCATGTATCCTTCGTTCCCAGTCTGTTTTATGTCGTTCAAACTCTAATTCTTCGAGGATTTCTTTCTTCTCCCAATTGGATTAACTTTGATTTAGAACTAAACAATATATCTAACTTTTTCAGTCTATTATAAAGAAATACTTGGAAAAAGCTTAGATATATTCCTCCCTCCTAAGTCAGTACATTGAGAATAGCAAGAGTTATTAACTATATCGGTCTTCTTTGCTATGGCACGTTAGCTATACCATTAGAAAGAAACTGACACGTTAGCTATACCATTAGAAACTGACACGTTAGCTATACCATTAGAAAGAAACTGTCAGCATTATTCTTTGAACTTCATCCACAAATTTCCTTCAGGTTCGCTCGTTTGCCAACTCCTTAACTATTGACTCAGTTTTTAAATTTAAAGACAAATTCCTTATACCTTTATGCTCAAATATTCTATATACATAGTTGTAAATGCCCCAACTCATCGTCGTGGTACAACAGTAGTTCAGGACGACACTTTCAACTCATTACATGCGAACAACAAAGTGTGTCGTTCCCTCACGAGACTCCGGACTCGCCTAGTCCGGTGTCCCGTGATTTTAAAATCTAGATTAAATATTCCAAGTCGCTGGACTTAGACTCGGAGTCTCCACACATACAGAACTTAAAACCAGAGCTTAACAATCATGGAAAATAATTTCAACGTGTATCTGTTAATAATTTATAGTTACCCATACTGGTATTTCCATTAAGAAAATGGATAAGTAAACACGACAAGTACAAAACCCTACAGTTGTTGCAACTCTGCTAAATTTTTGGATATACTATCGTATAAAACATTGTGTGTATATTTTTAAGGGTTGTATTTGGGCTGTGTTATTGAGCAGCTGAAAGACATCAGATTGAAACAGAATAGAGAGGAATGGAGTAAATCAGAGCAAAATAATAAATAAATATAATGGAATTGAAGAGAATTATAGGATATTAGAGAATAGTGCAGATAAATAACGATAGTTTTTTTTTTTAATTAAGAATCTGATAATAGTGATATTGTTGGTAGAATTAGCGACAATATGTTTGGTAAAAAGGACACATGCGCAACTAATGCAACATTTTATGGAGGCAACGTTTCACTCTCCGGGAGCTTTATCAAACTGTTAACTCCTTGACAAAGTTCCTGGAGAGCGAAACGTTGCCACAATAAAATGTCGCATTAGTTGCACTTGTGTCCTTTAATTAACAATCTGATAAAAGTCATGGTAAACTACACCCTCAGAGCGGATTACAACACCTGAAATGCATAAAAACCCTGGGAAGACCACACACAAGAATAAGAAACAACACAGCACAGAAGAATGTGAAAGAAAAGGAAAACGGAAGAGGTTAATGAGACAAAAGAAGAGTCGCGGGAGGGAAGGGATAAGACATTTCAAGACGATCTTGGTATATCAGCTGGGTGCAACCATAGCTTTTTCTGAGGAAGCTGGAGTCATCTGTGTCCCATCTCTTCTTTGATCAACCCAATACCTTCCCTTACCAATACCCCATCCCCCCTTTCCCCCATCCCTACCCCCTCCCTACCCCTACCCTCATCCCCTACCCCTACCCCCATCCCCTACCCCTACCCCCATCCCCTACCCCTACCCCCCTTCTCCGCACACGCCTAAGATACAACCTTACAAAAAGAAATTTTTTTGGGGGGTCGGTTGATTTTTGTAGACTATTGCTTTTAGGTTTGTCACTCAAATTTCCTTTGATGTACACTGAGCCACCAGCGACGCTGACAGTGATCTAGCAGGTGGTGGGTCATGACAGTGATCTAGCAGGTGGTGGGTCATGACAGTGATCTAGCAGGTGGTGGGTCATGACAGTGATCTAGCAGGTGGTGGGTCATGACAGTGATCTAGAAAGGGTGGTGGGGTCGTGCAGTGATCTAGCAGGTGGTGGGTCACGACAGTGATCTAGCAGGTGGTGGGTCACGACAGTGATCTAGCAGGTGGTGGGTCATGACAGTGATCTAGCAGGTGGTGGGTGGTGACAGTGATCTAGCTGGTGGTGGGTCATGAACAGTGATCTAGCAGGTGGGGGGTTTCATTGACAGTGATCTAGCGGGTGGTGGGTCATGACAGTGATCTAGCAGGTGGTGGGGTCATGACAGTGATCTAGCAGGGGTGGGTTCATGACAGTGATCTAGCAGGTGGGTCATGACAGTGATCTAGCGGTGGTGGGTCATGACAGTGTCTAGCAGGTGGTGGGTCATGACAGTGATCTAGCAGGTGGTGGGTCATGACAGTGATCTAGCAGGTGGTGGGTCACAACAGTGATCTAGCAGGTGGTGGGTCACGACAGTGATCTAGCAGGTGGTGGGTCATGACAGTGATCTAGCAGGTGGTGGGTGGTGACAGTGATCTAGCTGGTGGTGGGTCATGAACAGTGATTTAGCAGGTGGTGGGTCATGACAGTGATCTAGCAGGTGGTGGGTCATGACAGTGATCTAGCAGGTGGTGGGTCGTGACAGTGATCTAGCTGGTGGTGGGTCATGACAGTGATCTAGCAGGTGGGTCATGACAGTGATCTAGCAGGTGGTGGGTCATGACAGTGATCTAGCAGGTGGTGGGTCATGACAGTGATCTAGCAGGTGGTGGGTCATGACAGTGATCTAGCAGGTGGTGGTCATGACAGTGATCTAGCAGGTGGTGGGTCATGACAGTGATCTAGCAGGTGGTGGGTCATGACAGTGATCTAGCAGGTGGTGGGTCGTGACAGTGATCTAGCAGGTGGTGGGTCATGACAGTGATCTAGCAGGTGGTGGGTCATGACAGTGATCTAGCAGGTGGTGGGTCTTTGACAGTAAATCTAGCAGGTGGTGGGTCATGACAGTGATCTAGCAGGTGGTGGGTCTTTAAACAGTGACCTAGCAGGTGGTGGGTCATGACAGTGATCTAGCAGGTGGTGGGTCATGACAGTGACCTAGCAGGTGGTGGGTCATGACAGTGACCTAGCAGGTGGTGGGTCATGACAGTGATCTAGCTGGTGGTGGGTAAATGACAGTGATCTAGCAGGTGGTGGGTCAGACAGTGACTTAGCAGGTGGTGGGTCATGACAGTGATCTAGCAGGTGTTGGGTCGTGACAGTGATCTAGCGGGTGTGGTTCATTGACAGTGATCTAGCAGGTGGTGGGTCATGACAGTGATCTAGCAGGTGGTGGGTCATGACAGTGATCTAGCAGGTGGTGGGTCATGACAGTGATCTAGCAGGTGGTGGGTCATGACAGTGATCTAGCAGGTGGTGGTCATGACAGTGATCTAGCGGGTGGGGGGTCATGACAGTGATCTAGCATTGGGGGGTCATGACAGTGATCTAGCAGGTGGTGGTTCATGACAGTGATCTAGCAGGGGGTGGGTCATGACAGTGATCTACAGGTGGTGGGTCATGACCGTGATCTAGCTGGGTGGGGGTCATACAGTGATTCTAGCAGGTGGTGGGTCATGACAGTGATCTAGCAGGTGGTGGGTCATGACAGTGATCAAAGCATGTGGTGGGTCAGGGACAGTGATCTAGCTGTGGTGGGTCATGACAGTGATCTAGCAGGTGGTGGGTCATGACAGTGATCTAGCAGGTGGTGGGTCATGACAGTGACCTAGCAGGTGGTGGGTCATGACAGTGATCTAGCAAGTGGTGGGTGGTGACAGTGATCTAGCAGGTGGTGGGTCATGACAGTGATCTAGCAGGTGGTGGGTCATGACAGTGATATAGCTGGTGGTGGGTCATGACAGTGATCTAGCAGGTGGTGGGTCATGACAGTGATCTAGCAGGTGGTGGGTCATGACAGTGATCTAGCTGGTGGTGGGTCATGACAGTGATCTAGCAGGTGGTGGGTAAATGACAGGATCTAGCAGGTGGTGGTCAGGGACAGTGATATAGCTGGGGGGTGGGTCATGACGTGATCTAGCAGGTGGGGGGTTTTCATGACAGTGATCAAAGCAGGTGGTGGTCATGACAGTGATCTAGCTGGTGGTGGGTCTGACAGTGATCTAGCAGGTGGGGGGTCATGACAGTGATCTAGCAGGTGGTGGGTCATGACAGTGATATAGCTGGTGGTGGGTCATGACAGTGATCTAGCAGGTGGTGGGTCATGACAGTGACCTAGCAGGTGGTGGGTCATGACAGTGATCTAGCTGGTGGTGGGTCATGACAGTGATCTAGCTGGTGGTGGGTCATGACAGTGATCTAGCAGATGGTGGGTCATGACAGTGATCTAGCAGGTGGTGGGTGGTGACAGTGATCTAGCAGGTGGTGGGTGGTGACAGTGACTAGGTGGGTGGGTCGTGACAGTGATTTTAGCAGGTGTGGGTCGTGACAGTGATCTAGCAGGTGGTGGGTCATGACAGTGATCTAGCAGGTGGTGGGTCATGACAGTGACCTAGCAGGTGGTGGGTCATGACAGTGATCTAGCAGGTGGTGGGTCATGACAGTGATATAGCTGGTGGTGGGTCACGACAGTGATCTAGCAGGTGGTGGGTCATGACAGTGATCTAGCAGGTGGTGGGTCATGACAGTGATCTAGCAGGTGATGGGTGGTGACAGTGATCTAGCAGGTGGTGGGTCATGACAGTGACCTAGCAGGTGGTGGGTGGTGACAGTGATCTAGCAGGTGGTGGGTCATGACAGTGACCTAGCAGGTGGTGGGTAGTAACAGTGATCTAGCAGGTGGTGGGTCATGACAGTGATCTAGCAGGTGGTGGGTCGTGACAGTGACCTAGCAGGTGGTGGGTGGTGACAGTGATCTAGCAGGTGGTGGGTCATGACAGTGACCTAGCAGGTGGTGGGTCATGACAGTGATCTAGCAGGTGGTGGGCCATGACAGTGATCTAGCAGGTGGTGGGCCATGACAGTGGCATAGCAGGTGGTGGGTGGTGACAGTGACCTAGCAGGTGGTGGGTGGTGACAGTGAACTAACAGGTGGTGGGTCGTGACAGTGACCTAGCAGGTGGTGGGTGGTGACAGTGACCTAGCAGGTGGTGGGTCGTGACAGTGATCTAGTAGGTGGCGGGTCATGACAGTGACCTAGCAGGTGATGGGTCGTGACAGTGACCTAGCAGGTGGTGGGTCATGACAGTGATCTAGCTGGTGGTGGGTCATGACAGTGATCTAGCTGGTGGTGGGTCATGACAGTGATCTAGCAGATGGTGGGTCATGACAGTGATCTAGCAGGTGGTGGGTGGTTACAGTGACCTAGCAGGTGGTGGGTCGTGACAGTGATCTAGCAGGTGGTGGGTCGTGACAGTGATCTAGCAGGTGGTGGGTCATGACAGTGATCTAGCAGGTGGTGGGTGGTGACAGTGACCTAGCAGGTGGTGGGTGGTGACAGTGAACTAACAGGTGGTGGGTCGTGACAGTGACCTAGCAGGTGGTGGGTGGTGACAGTGACCTAGCAGGTGGTGGGTCATGACAGTGATCTAGCAGGTGGCGGGTCATGACAGTGACCTAGCAGGTGATGGGTCGTGACAGTGATCTAGCAGGTGGTGGGTCATGACAGTGATCTAGCAGGTACTAGATCGGGAGAGTGATCTACTATGATCTAGGGAAGAACAGTGATCCAGCAGGTGATGGAAGAGTGATCTAATAGGAGCTAGGAAGGAACAGTGATCCAGCAAGCGCTGGGAGAGTGGTTGTACCTGGTCGACCGCGTGCTTGTTGTTATGGTTACGACTATAGGGATAGAAGGCGCCCAGCTGCGACCAGCGAGCGCACAACTCCTCCGTCGTGTCTTGGAAGTAGCCACAGATGTCAGCTCCCACGTGCGGCATCCCGAACAGATTAAACTCCAGCATCCCTTAAACAAAAGTATATATAAATGAAGATATACATACCAATTCAGGTATACTTACAAACGGCATATAAGAGATATATCTTAGAGCACAAAAAATGCTGTATAATGCTTATAATCTCAATGTAAATGTATTCTGTAAATGATAGTATATATTTAGGTACAGCTTCCCATAATTACAGTTACATATGTGTAGTTACATATGTGTAAATTATCTAGGATAACCCAAAAAATCTGACGAGGTGACTTATTTCCATTGGGTTCTTATTATTTAAAGTCTAACTGTAAGATACAGTAGAAGTCAGTCAGGATTATAACCTTAAAAATTGAAACAGTTCAGTAACTCAGTTGTGTGAAAATCAGTTACAGGTAAAAACAGGCGCAGCAGGACACAGTCATCTGATATATTACTGTGCTAATGACCACGACACTATGTATCATGAGGCATATTCTTTTATCACAACACTTACACTTAATTATCACATTCAAGGTTACACACACACACCACACACACACACACACACACACCACACACACACACACACACACACACACAGGAGTTGAGTCTCGACCCGTGCAACCACAATTAGGTGAGTACATATATGGTAGCTGAGGAACAGTCTCCACTACGTCCTCCATCAGCTCTCTCTCCCTCGAACCGTCTGCCAAGTTTACCTTCCGATAATGTCCTTGTGTCTGTCTTCTGTACCTCCCCCTCTCCTTCCCTCTCTCTCTCTTTCTCCTCTCTCTCTTCCTCTCTCTCTCCTTTCTTCTCTCTCCTCTCTTCATCTCTCTCTCTCTCTCTCTCTCTCTCTCTCTCTCTCTCTTTTCTCTCTCTCTCTCTTTCTTCTCTCTTTTTCTCTCTCTCTCTCTCTCTCTCTCTCTCTCTCTCTCTCTCTCTCTCTTACACAGGGTTTTACAGGGTTAGGTTAAGTATTCCCAACTTTATTTGCATGCTAAGAGCTGTTATCAACATCATGAGACATAGAAATAGTAAACAGGATGAAGTTGGAGCCATCTGTGGGCAGTGATTTCATTTGATCAACTAACTTTATTTCGTTAACATCATTATGCTGATAAATTAGACATACGTGCAACAATTGGGATCTTTACTGAGGAAACGTTTCGCCACACAGTGGCTTCATCAGTCCATACAAAGGAGAACAGTGAAGAACAGGAGGAGTTCTAGGTAATCAGTCCCTCAGCCTGGAGTCGATGTAATCAGTCCATCAGTCTTGAAAAGAATACAGCATGAGTGCGAAGAAGTGACTTATATACTGTAGACAGGTGAGATGAAGCAGTCGTAGGTGATATCCCTCTTGACAAATCCAAATGTGGAATTCCTTGTATTAAGATCCCAAAATGTTGCTGTGTCTGACAGGAATGTAGATAAATGGTTCAGAGAACCGACAAGTTATAATCCTGACTGACTTCTACTGCATCTTACAGCTAGACTTTAAATAATAAGAACCCAATGGAAATAAGTCACCTCGTTTGACTTTTCTGGGTTATCCTAGATAATTTACACTTATCTTACACATATCAACTTGTCGGTTCTCTGAACCATTTATCTACATATCATTATGCGGTACGAACATGTTCCAAACTAGAGTCATCCTGGGAATAAATGATCTCAGACATAGTGATACAGCCAGAGTGAAGTTGCTGCTTGCTGCCCGTCTTGTTGTGTAGAAGCTCATTTCTCGCTGTCCTCGGATTATTATTATTATAATCTAAAAGAAGCGCTAAGCCACAAGGGCTATACAGCGCTGAAGGGTAGGGAAGGAAGCGAGGGTATTGGGTGGCAGAAGGGAGGAGGGATGATCAGTAGGTTACAGAAAACAGCGGGGCAGGGGATAGTACGGGGGTAGAGGGTAGCAAGAGATTGAAGTAAAAAGGGCTGAAGGTATCAAAATTTGTGAAGTCAGTTGTTGTCAAAAAGTCAATGAGAGAGTCCGGATGAAAGGTGGGTCCATCAGCGAGAGGGGAAGGTAAAGAGAGAGCAGCGGAAGCGAAGACGACGACGGAGGTAAATTTTTGCATGCTCGTTGATAAAGTGGGCAGTCCAACAGAATGTGGCTGACTGATAATGGAGCTTGGCAATTCTCACAGAGAGGAGCAGGGCGCCTCTCCATGAGATATCCATGAGTAAGACGAGTATGGGCCCAAAGCGAAGACGGGAGGAGAGTAGTCTCCCAACCTCGATACTGGTGATAACAAGACGGCCAGTAACCTATACTCGGTTTAATAGAGGGAAATTTTTTTGCCGAGCATAGTAGACCAACGTGTTGCCAACGGTTGTGAAGTGGGGGAAAATATTGCAGCAAAATAGGGCCATAAATGAATACCTCTATATAAAACTGGTAGGCATGTTTCTGCTGACCACGCAGCAGTGTCTGCCTGTTCACTGCCCTTTTACGTTCAACATGACCAGGGACCCAACAAAAAACAATATCTTTATGCTTAGTAAAGAGTGGGGGTAGCCAAAGTTGGATTTCGGAGGACTAAGGGGTGAGGTGTATCAAATTTCTGTATAGCCTGTAAAGCACTAAGGGAGTCTGAGGACAACCACAAATGATGACACAGGCATAGATGCAATACGGATAAGTGCTGCAAGGATGGATAACAATTCAGCAGTAAAAATACTAGCCGAAGATAGTAAATGCCCTTGTATGATGCTGTCCGGAAACACTGCATGCGAATCCTACGCCGTCAGAATGACTTAGAGCCATCTGTGTACACAGCAATGGCACGAGAATGAGAGGGGAAAGTGGTCAATAAAAAAGAAGCGGGAAGCGACCGTAGACAGTTGGGCTTTCGAGCAAGGGAGAGAGAAAGAACAGACTCGAACAGCTGGAACTTCCCAGGGGGGTAGGGAAAAGTGAGAATGCTACATGAACATAGAAAGTGGTAATTGAAGAGAAGACAAGAGCAAATGAAGGCGAAGAGAGAAGGGACGGAGTAAACAGGGGCGGCGAACAAATAAAGAATGTCTACTAATATCAGTGACCATTCTATAAATGGAAGGATTGCGGAGATCATGAGAGCGTACATAGTAGCAAAGGCAATGGGCATCACGGCGATTGGATAAGGATGGAACGTTCGCTTCTGCATAGAGGCTCTCGACAGGGGAAGAGTGAAAAGCACCAAGGCATAAACGTAATCCTTGGTGATGAATGGGGTTAAGGCTAGAGAGAGTAGCAGGAGATGTCGCTGAATAGATCTGGTCACCATAATCAAGTTTCGATAAAATGAGGGTGGAATGTAGGCGAAGGAGTGTTCGACGATCAGCTCCCCATGAAAGATGAGCAAGGGTTTTAAGAAGGTTCAGCCGGCTGTGACAAGTTGCATTCAGAGAGGTAATGTGAGGTTTCCAGGATAACCTACGGTCAAAGAAGAGGCCCAGAAACTTGACTGTATCACGTTCAGGGATACGGGAGCCATAGAGGTACAAAGGATGATCGGAGATGACAGAGCGTCTAGTGAAAGTAATTTGGTGGGTTTTAGTGCTGGAAAATTTAAACCCATGTGCGGTGGCCCAATTGGAAACACGGTCGACCGCATGCTGGAGAGAAACTGTAATGAGGTGACAGCGCCTGCACAGGCAATAGCGAAGTCATCAACAAAGAGTGATGGAAGACTAGAGGCCAAATCATTAATAGCAAGGAGAAAAAGTGTTGTGCTCAGAACACATCCCTGGGGGACACCTTCAGCTTGGATAAAGTCCGGGGAGAGCACATTATTAACCCGAACACGGAAATGCCTGTCAGTTAAAAAGTTCTTAAGGAAGGATGGTAGATTGCCTCGAAGGCCTAAGGAGTGGGCTTGGGCTAAAATATTATACCTCCAAGTTGTGTCATATGCCTTCTCAAGGTCAAAAAATATGGCAATAACTGAGTGGTTATTCGCAAAGGCATTACGAACATACGTATCCAAGCGTAGTAAGGGGTCTATGGTAGAACGTCCCTTATGAAAGCCATATTGACGAGTGGAGAGACTGTTGTGTGTCTCTAAATACCACACTAAACGTCTATTTACCAGGCGTTTCATCACTTTGCAAACTGCACTGGTAAGAGCAATGGGACAATAGTGGGAGGCTTCATGTCCCGCAGTGCCTGGTTTGCGGAAAGGGAGAACAATGGCAGATTTCCACAGCTGTGGAAGAACTCCTTGTGACCAAATAAGATTGTAAAGGCGTAATAGGACTGCAAGGGCTGACTGATGTAAATGTTGTAGCATACGAATGTGAATGCCGTCGGGCCCAGCTGCCGATGATCGGCAAGCTGAGAGTGTTGCCTCCAGTTCTTGAAGTATAAAAGGCACATTATACTGTTCTTCTCTGAGAAAAGAAAAGTCGAAGGGTGCTAACTCTCTGGCAGACTTTGAGGAAAGAAACGAGGGGCATAGATGGAGTCCCTGAGAAATACAGACCAGAAGATTGCCAATTTCATTGGCAACATCTAGTGGGTTTGCTATATCAACACCGGCAACCCGCAGAACAGGAGTCGGGTCTGGAGAATATTTACCACTCAGTTTTTGTACTTTTTTCCAGACTGCACTCATAGAGGAAGCAGAGGTGATGGTGGAGACATAATCTCACCAGCAAGTGCGTTTAGCGTCACGGATGACACGGCGAGCGATCGCATGCTTCTGCTTAAAATCAAGAAGTCTCTCCGTGGTTCTACTGTACCGGTACATGCCCCATGCAGCACGTTTCAAACGTACTGCACGAGCACAAGCAGGAGACCACCAAGGCACGCATTTCTGAGAATGCCTGCCCGAAGTTTGGGGTATACAATTAGAAGCGGCGGTTAAAACGGAGGACGAGAAGAGGTGTAAAAGCTCATCAATGGAGGACGAAGAAGGAACCTCTCTAAAAACAGTTAGGTGTGAGTAAAGGTTCCAATTTGCCTGATCAAATTGCCAGTGTGGGATGCGAAGAGGTGGTGAATATGAAGGGGAAGTAAGAATGATTGGGAAATGATCACTGTCATGTAAGTCCGGGAGAACAGACCAAGTGAAGTCTAATGCGGTGGAGGAAGAGCAGACTGAGATATCGATGCAAGAGAGAGTGTGAGTCCGAGGATCAAAATGGGTGAGTACCTGTATTTAAAACATGGAGGGGGTGGGTGGCAAGAAAAGCCTCTAACTGAATACCATGGGAATCACAGTGAGACCCCCCCCCCAGAGGAAATGCTGGGCATTAAAATCACCAAGTAACAGAATCGGTGGTGGTAATGACAAAACAAGAAAGGCAATATCCGGAATAGATAATGCCCGAGAAGGAGAGAGATATAAAGAACAGAGCGTATACCACCTATGCAAGTGGATACGGGCTGCTGTGTAATGCAGCGAACTACAAACAAATAGCTGATGGTACGGAATATCATTGCGTAGAAGAAGAGCACTTTCATTAAAGGTCCCATCAGGAAAAGGATCTGACGAATACAATAAATTATAGTCTAAGATGGGAGAGATAACAGCAGAGTGTAATTTTGGTTCCTGTAAGCAAACACCAACAGGGGAAAACTGGGAGAGTAACATCTGAAGCTCACCCCGATTACCCCTGAGGCTGCGTATATTCCACTGTAAATAGGCCATGATTGGCAATGATAAAGATACTTGAAATCCGTAGGTAAGGGTTCCTACGGACTAGAGGGGTTAGAAAAGTCCACATGCGGAGGCAGTGGAAAACGTTCAAGCAGCGAAGGAATGGTGCGCTGTGAAGAAAGGAGTTGCGCAGATGGAGGAGAGGAGAGAGAAGGAGCAGAGGGTGGATCAGTGTCCATTGATGGTTTGGTCTCTGCAATATATTCAGAGATTGCTTCAAGTGCTTCGGAGTTCAGAGACATATGGGAGACAATATTGGAGATGGTAGGGGGAGGATGAGTAAAGATTGGAATGGTAATGGGCTGTACCAAGATAGGGGGGGCGAAAGGGTGGAGGGAACTGGAGAAGTGTGGAAGGGGGAAGAAGAGGCAGAAACCTGGGAGGTGGCAGAAGAGGAAGAAACCTGGGAGGGAACAGGGGAGGTAGGTATAGTACGAGGAGGAGGGTGAACCTCTACACTTGTAACAGAGCCAGTGAGAGGGGAAGAACCCGGTACAGAGACAGGGAAGGTAAAATGAGGAGGTGGAAGTAGGGAAGGAGGGGTTAAAGGTCCTTTTTTTGACTTCTGAGAAGTAGAAGGACGATTGGGGGGAGGTGTCGTACGAGGTCTCATCGATACTGAGGCTTGTGAGGGAGAACACAAAGAAGCGTGAACAGACTGAGGCGTTGAAGTAGGGACGTCTGAGCCTAGGACAGCAAAAGAATTAGATACAGGAGTGACTATGGGAGAGGTAACCACAGAGGAGGCTGCAGAAGATGGGACCCCAGAAGTGGGGACACGTTTTGAAACACGGGAATAAGAAACACGAGGTAGTCTCCCTCAGAGGCGGAGATGAGAAACTGCCATGGCATAAGAGGGACCTTCTGCCTCTTTGAGGTAACGGATTTCCCGCTCATTTAAGTAGACTTGGCAACGGCGAGAGTACGAAGGGTGAGCCTCATGACAATTAAGACAAGAGGGAGGTCGATTGCAAGACGTATTAGAATGGTCATCGGCACCACAGACTGGGCATTCGGCTATGGATCTGCAATATTTAGCTGGATGGCCAAATCGCCAGCAATTTCTACATGCTGAGGTGTAGGGATCACCTTTCGAACTTGTAACCGATGTCCTGCCACATAAACTGAGGATGGGAGTTCACGGCTGTCAAAAGTTAAATGAGCCACATTGCTAGGGTATCGTCTCCGCCCGCGAGCAGGAAGAACATAAGTGTCTACCTTGATGATTGGGAGATCTTGGAGTTCCAGCAGTTCAAGAATGTCATTGCCACATGTCTGGAAATTTTGTTGAACTATGGTATGGGGCAGAATGACAGTACCACTACAAGAATTGAGGGAATGATGTTTTTCAATAGTGACAGGAACAGTATCTATATGGGAAAGAAGAGAAAGATCATGAGCTTGGGTAGCATTCTGTACAGTGATGATGCATGTACCGCTCTTAAGAGCATGAAAAGAAATATCTTTACCAACATGGCATAGGAGTGCCTTGCCAATACTGTGGTCGGAAAGATAAGCGGTAGAGGAAGTCGGTCGTAAAGTGAAGAATTTAGTCCATTGTGCAGTCTGAAACTGAGCATGGAAAGGGAGTGCAGGACGTGTTGATCGTTTCTGAGAAGAACGAGAAGGTGGAGAAGTATCATCAGCAGGTAACTGTCGTTGGCATTTAGGCGTGGGACCAGAATTGGTCCGACGTGGAACGGGCTGGCGATTCGAAAATTGCCGCACCGTAGAGGGAGAGGCCAGAAGCATAGTCAAAGGAGAGCGGAGGTCAGATAAATCAAAGGAGTCAGTCGAGACCTCAGTACCTGAAGTGGGTGAGGAAACAGCACTGGCAAGAGGTACAGAGGCATGAGGAGTATCTGAAGAGTGGTCCAAAGATGAGGCGGGGTCAGAACGGGGTGCGGTATCAAGAAGGGGCCCGGGGGAATCAGGTTCATGGACTAGGGCTGCCATGGTTAGGTTACTTCTTTCTTTTTGTTTTTAAGAAAAATAAAAGAAAGAAGAAAATAAAAATAAAAAGAATAAAAAAAGGGGGGACTGGGGAGGAATAGTTCCTAGGAGGAATGAAAGGGCCAGAAATCTCCCTCCGCGCCCAAGAGGACCTCAGCACTGCAAGTAGCGTAGATGCAGCATGGAACCCGTGCCATACCCTACCCATCATGCCAGTAAACTAGCAATCCGGGATAGCAACCTCACATCTGCCGAGCTACCTTGGTGGACAAAAGAGAGGGCAGCCAGATATCCGCCACAAAGCATACCTCCTTCATCTACCACCCCCTGAATCCGAAAGGTGGCTTCCAGAGATACACCTGTCGCCCGAAAGACCCAAAGCCACTCTCTGAGATACAGGAGAGGGATCGGGATATCCCCAGGCGATCCAGATTCCACGGCAAACTACGCCACCGCCAAGAACCTCAACAGAATGAGATGAACCCTGGTACCCTTTCCCCTACCTAGGAACTAGCATGCCTGTGGGAAAAATCCCAAAGGCCAAAAAGAGGAAGGGCAAAAGGGAGGGGTGGGGAGGGGGAGGAGGAAAGAGAAAAGGGGAGGATGGGGAGGATGGGGAGGATGGGATAGGGAAGGGGGGATTGGGGGTAATTAGGTTCGGTCTGAGGAAGGAGACTGACAGGTCTAATTCCTCAGACCAAGAGCTCTTCACCATGCCAAGGAGCCCCCCTTGAAGAGGGCTGTCCTCGGAGTGGAGACAAGTGACAATATTGGCCTTGTACAAAACAGTAAAGCCGCCCACATCCTTCTGCAGTTGAAGGCTCTGCTGAAATGACAGATCTATCCAGACTGGGTCCAGGCAAGAGATAAGGTGTCTTGCTCTGTTCCCTACTCTCTCAAGAAGTCGCAGATGAGAAGCGGGGCAGGCAATTCAAGAAAGTAGAGCCTATTCAAGGTGTGACCATACTTGTGCCTAGTGCAGAATCTTGCAACCTTTACTGTCGAGCAGTTGCGAGATACGGCAAAGTGCTGTAAGCTTCCTGGCCGTCTTGTTTGCAAGATTTACAACATGGTTCTTCATGGTCAATCTGGAGTCAAATTTCACTCCATGGATATCAACTTCGTTCCCGGGTACCATTGATTCTTACCACTGCTCTGGCATTACCATCATGGTGCCTAGAGACCATCATCATTTCCTTCTCTCTCTCTCTCTCATTAATACTCTTTAAAATAATAGTTACAGTCACTTATAAGACACTCTTGAAAGTGAAGGGGGCTTCTGATGAAGGCGTGAAGCTCTTGTTCCAGGAAATTTGAGAGCTACCCCTCTCATCTTCTTTAATTAATCTTGATGATTTTGTCATTCCTGGGGCGCTGTCTGACCCTTACAAGGCTTGTGCCAGCCCGTGACTGTGTTAGTGCCAGCCCGTGACTGTGTTAGTGCCAGCCCGTGACTGTGTTAGTGCCAACCCGTGACTGTGTTATTGCCAACCCGTGACTGTGTTAGTGCCAACCCGTGACTGTGTTAGTGCCAGCCCGTGACTGTGTTACTGCCAACCCGTGACTGTGTTAGTGCCAGCCCGTGACTGTGTTATTGCCAACCCGTGACTGTGTTAGTGCCAACCCGTGACTGTGTTATTGCCAACCCGTGATTGTGTTAGTGCCAACCCGTGACTGTGTTAGTGCCAACCCGTGATTGTGTTAGTGCCAACCCGTGACTGTGTTAGTGCCAACCTGTAACTGTGTTAGTGCCAACCTGTGACTGTGTTAGTGCCAACCCGTGACTGTGTTAGCACCAACCTGTGACTATGTTAGTGCCAACCCGTGACTGTGTTAGTGCCAACCCGTGACTGTGTTAGTGCCAACCCGTGATTGTGTTAGTGCCAACCCGTGACTGTGTTAGTGCCAACCCGTGATTGTGTTAGTGCCAACCCGTGACTGTGTTAGTGCCAACCTGTAACTGTGTTAGTGCCAACCTGTGACTGTGTTAGTGCCAACCCGTGACTGTGTTAGCACCAACCTGTGACTATGTTAGTGCCAACCCGTGACTGTGTTAGTGCCAACCCGTGACTGTGTTAGTGCCAACCCGTGACTGTGTTAGCACCAACCTGTGACTATGTTAGTGCAACCGTGACTGTGTTAGTGCCAACCCGTGACTGTGTTAGTGCCAACCTGTGACTGTGTTAGCGCCAACCCGTGACTGTGTTAGTGCCAACCTGTGACTGTGTTAGCACCAACCCGTGACTGTGTTAGCGCCAATCTGTGACTGTGTTAGCGCCAACCCATGACTGTGTTAGCACCAACCTGTGACTGTGTTAGCGCCAACCTGTGACTGTGTTAGCGCCAACCTGTGACTGTGTTAGCGCCAACCTGTGACTGTGTTAGCGCCAACCTGTGACTGTGTTAGTGCCAACCCGTGACTATGTTAGCGCCAACCCGTGACTGTGTTAGCGCCAACCCGTGACTATGTTAGCGCCAACCCGTGACTGTGTTAGCGCCAACCCGTGACTGCGCCAACCCGTGACTGTGTTAGCGCCAACCCGTGACTGTTAGCGCCAACCCGTGACTGTGTTAGCGCCAACCCGTGACTGTGTTAGTGCCAACCTGTGACTGTGTTAGCACCAACCCGTGACTGTTAGTGCCAACCCGTGACTGTGTTAGCGCCAACCCATGACTGTGTTAGCGGCAACCTGTGACTGTTAGCGCCAACCCGTGACTGTGGACGACCCCGGTGACCGCACAGTCCCACGCTACCCACAAGCACTGACCTATGATAGAGTGAGCCATGTCGGTCCAGTTGGACCGGTTGTCACCCAGCCAGTGAGCGGTCCACCTGCCACTCCCAGGGAAGCTGGACCGGGACACCACTAGACCTCGCTTTCCTGACGCCTCCTGGACCGCCCTGGCAGCAGAGAATAGTGAAAATTAATAATAATAATAATAATAATAATAATAATAATAATAATAATAATAATAATAATAATAATAATAATAATAATATCAGCAATAAAAATAATAATAATAATAATAATAATAATAATAATAATAATAATAATAATAATAATAATAATAATATTGTATTGGGGAAGCGTTAAACCTTTAGGAGTCACGCGCCTTGGTGATTTGGAAGTGGTTATATTGTGATCATATTTGATCCAGGGAAGTGCAGCTCTGTTTCCTCGGACTGAGAGACCTTGAAGGGCCTCGAGGAAAGCACTCAAATCGCTCAGTCTAACCGATAAGTCAATGGTCACTTGGCCTTGGCCAGTCTTACCTCATATCGGCTTCGAGGGTTTTCCTGGCCTGGCAACGTTTGCTCGGAGGCCAGGAAGCCTTGTCTGGCAACCTTGTTGACTGCGTGGTCAACCATGCATGGTCCTGGCTGGCCCTACTTGGTCTTGGCTGGCCCTGCATGGTTTCTGCCTGGCCCTACATGGTCCTGGCTGGCCCCTGCATGGTCTTGGCTGGCCCTGCATGGTTTTTACCTGGCCCTTCATGGTCCTGGCTGGCCCTTCATGGTCCTGGCCGGCACTGCATGGTCGTTGCTATCCCTACATGGCCCTGGCTGGTCCTACAAGGTCCTGGTTGGCCCTACATGGCTCTGGCTGGTCCTACATGGTCCTAGCTAGCCCTACATGGCTCTGGCTGGCCCTACATGGTCTTGGCTGGCCCTACATGGTCCTGACTGGCCCTACACATCAGGATTACACCGCACACAATGGAAGAGGCCAGCGAGGTCAGCGAGGCCAGCGAGGCCAGCGAGGCCAGCGAGGCCAGCGAGGCCAGCATGGTGAGTAACCTGGCCTACATCATTTATGATCACGTCTGACGTGACTCCTCACACCGTTACCAAAGCTAACAGTTAACATTGTATGCACGTGTATTGTGTATACAGGTGCATAAAATGTAGGTTTGGATTCCTAGAGAGTAACTTAACGTATTAAAAATCGATCGTCTCTTATACGTACATTCATCTCCCTCAGGTCCACCACCTTATACCCCTACACTAACGACTACTACTATTACTACTACTATTGCCTCGCTTCACTCCCCTTTCTGTCTACTACTACTCCCCCCTACTACCATTACCACTTCTGTCACTACCAGCATTATATCTACCACTGCTTCCTCAATTTCTTCTTTCTTTCTCTTTGTTCCGTCCTGTTTCTCCTCTCCCTATATATGCTGGCTGCCTCACCTTCGTGTGTTAGTGTGACTTGTAAATAGTCCAAGTCGGACCGAAATATGGTTATAAGCTTTTCTCTTTCCTACATTCCGGTTATCTGTGTATTACCATACACTGAACACATCTGTACTTCCCACCTCCTCCACACAACTTCACTCTCTTCCCCTTCGCGACACTTTCCACCCCTCCATCCCACCTCACACCACTCGCTGCCACACCTCACACCACTTCCTGCCACACCTCACACCACTTACTGCCACACCTCACACCACTTACTGCCACACCTCACACCACTTACTGCCACACCTCACACCACTCGCTGCCTCACCTGTGGGTTGGCTGTGTCTGGGCCCAGCCATAGAGGTTATGAACATCGTAGTGACGGTAGGTGTCGAGGGAGGCAGCGAGACATAGTGTCTTGTCAGACATCCTCTTGCTTGGCCCGTGTGACGCTGCCTCTGCACCAAATAAACAGTATTCACTTAACTAAAGCTAAAAAATAATCACAGAGATAATAAAGCAAGAGAATGATAAAAATCGTCTATGGGGCTGTTATGTTCCAGTACCAACTACAGCTGCCCTTCGTTTAACGCAGCGGTAAATTTTTTTTCGACATATTTCACCATCGATCTCGACTGAATGGTGAGGCTGTGTAGCTGTACATCCTCTCCCTTGAATTAATTCATTTTTTTTTTTTAGCCCTCTTTTCAAAAGCGCTGCATAACGCACACGGGGTTGGCGCTGTTCCACGATTGTAATTAATCGAGAGAACGACCGTTCAGGTGAACGGAATCTTTTTCAAGGTGTCATTTAGACAGGAAGATTTGAGAGTTGACCTGGGAGGCCACTCTGTGCTCTAGCCTGGGAGATCACTCAGTGTTCTAACCTGGGAGATCACTAAGAGTTGTAATAAAGTTGGTAGAATTACCGACAATATGTAAAGTAAAAGGACACAAGTGCAACTAATGTGACATTTATTGTGGCAACGTTTCGCTCTCCAGGAGCTTTATCAAGCTTGATAAAGCTCCTGGAGAGCGAAACGTTGCCACAATAAATGTCATATTAGTTGCACTTGTGTCCTTTTACTTTACATCACTAAGAGTTCTTTACACAAAATAAAAAAAATAGGAAAGCAAAAGAACAACCAAGATAAAACATACATCACTGATAAGCCAACAACCTCGTTCCTCCTCCTCTTACTACTACTAGTACTACTACTGCTACTACTACTACTACTGCTACGACCAGCACCACACTAACATACTACCACTGTTGTACATGTATCGTATACAATACCGTAGTCTTGAAGACTACGGTGCTCTTTACCAACACCAAAACTGAGGGACTGATTACCTCTTCTCCTGTATACAGTTCTACAGTCTTCCCATTATGTCCTTGAATTAGTATTGACGAAGCCACTGGATGGCGAAACGTCTACAATGAAGATACCTAGATGTTGCACATGTGTCTAATTCTTCATTACTACCACTACACGGCCTACCCAGCATGACGAACTTACTAGTGACGTAGGGAGGGTCGTCCCAGATGGAGTTCGGGCAGGAGAGACTCCAGGGTTCGCGGTCCTCGGGCCAGTTCCACGGCTTGGGTTCGTTAGTGCCGAAGTTGGCGGGTTCGTTCATGTCCTGCGGGAATGAGAGGATGGCTAGTCCTTCTATCCACTCTTTTTACACTATACTCCACCATTACTCTAATACCTAAAAATGCGGAGAATAGTCTCCTGTATTTTCCGTGCATGTAAACTCCCATTGACAGTGACATGAAACACTTGCATCAAGATAATTGAAATACAGATTATGGTATCCAATGTTCGGTCCGGGCAATTTCCGCATTTTGGATTTTGGATGGCAGTCATTACATAACTTTTTTTAAAGTAAGTGTGGATCATTATATATTATCATGATGTTTATAGGTAATTATAGACTGAAAAAAGTGTGTTTTGGTCGGCAAATGTTCAGAGTTTAAAGTCTCACACAAACACAATATACGAGGTAGGGGTCAGGACGCGACTTCCGCCAGCACAAATAGGTGGGTGTACCCACTCACACAGGGACCAGGAGTTATGCATCGACTGCCGCAACAAAAGCTAGACCAGTCAGTACCCAACAGGAACATAATCCTAGGTCTTCCCTCACTGACATCTAGTACACCACTCCACATCCTTCTGGACATCCAGTAACACTCCAGTCATACCCACAGTCACGCCAGCCACCACATATTAATTAACCTTCGTCAAGCCTCCGGAGCTATAACAATCATTTTGGTGTTAAGGTGAATTATGTTACTAATAATTGCCAGATTATCAGTGTAATGGAATATATGCTTCTCTGGTTAATTTAATAGCGGCTTTAGGAATCAGAAACCGTAGACGGTATTTAATACCTGTTGCTATATCCACTCATATCAAAGCTAATTACCTCTCTTTTCTCAAGAGTTGCATGATGCTTACGGGTGTAACGCTTCCCCATGAATATAACTAAATCTATTTCATTGCCTACGCGACCTGAGGAATGTATCCCAGGTATCCCATAAACCCTGAGTGTGACGTAAGTTTGCAGTGAATATCAACGTTGAAGATATATTAATAATAATAATAATAATAATAATAATAATAATAATAATAATAATAATAATACAATTTCGCCACACCCTTCAAGTAGGCGGGAGAGGGAAGGGGGAGGTTCGTTGACTCTGAAGGGCTCGTGATACAAGGAGTTAGAGCTGCCTTACGGATGCATCCCTTCCTCTTCTGCATGAGTATTTTAAATCTGAGGGTCAATCCTAATTTTAACTTGATAAAAGATGCTTGGAGTTGAGTACTCTGAGCACCTCTACCTGTACTCACAATCCAGAGTCCATCAAACTTGAGTGTGTTGTAGAAGGTCTTGATCTCTTGTACCCACCAGTCCTTAGCTGACTCCTTGAAGAAGTTAGGGAAAGCTGTCCTATTGTCTGGCCACACCTGCAACAGAGAGAGAGAGAGAGAGAGAGAGAGAGAGAGAGAGAGACGGGTGTTTAACAGGTGGTGGTAGAGGTGTGTGTGTGTGTGTGTGTGTGTGTGTGTGTGTGTGTGTGTGTGTGTGTGTGTGTGTGTTTAAATCAATATCAGTATGTACATTTCAATAATAATTAACACACACACACACACACACAGTGTATGTTAGGCCCATATTGGAGTATGCTGCACCAGTTTGGAACCCACACCTAGCCAAGCACGTAAAGAAACTAGAGAAAGTGCAAAGGTTTGCAACAAGATTAGTCCCAGAGCTAAGAGGTATGTCCTACGAGGTGAGGTTAAGAGAAATCGACCTGGCGACACTGGAGGACAGGAGATATAGGAGGGACATGATAACGACATATAAAGTACTGAGAGGAATTGACAAGGTGGACAGAGACAGGATGTTCCAGAGATGGGACACAGCAACAAGGGGACACAGTTGGAAATTGAAGACACAGATTAATCACAGGGATGTTAGGAAGTATTTCTTCAGTTGCAGAGTAGTCAGGAAGTGGAATAGTTTGGGAAGCGATGTAGTGGAGGCAGGATCCATTCATAGCTTTAAGCAGAGGTATGAAAATAAGGAATATCCACTAGGAATTTTTATTAACCTAAGAAAAGCTTGCTTATTTCAAATCTTACCTTACTAATAGGTATCAGTATGTCACCATTAAAGACACAGCATCAACAACACGGCCACTTGATACTGGAGTTCCGCAGGGAAGTGTCCTTGGTCCCCTGCTCTTCCTCATATACATCAATGATCTTCCAAACGTATCCCAACACCTGAAACCCATTCTCTTTGCTGACGACACGACTTATGTCATCTCTCACCCTAATCTTGCCACCCTCAACACCATTGTTAACGAAGAGCTGATCAAAATATCGACTTGGATGACAGCCAATAAACTTACGCTTAACACTGACAAAACCTACTATATTATGATTGGTAGAGCAGGAGATGCACAAATTAACATTAAGATCGACAACACTCTAACTACCAGACATAATGAGGGCAAATTCCTAGGCCTATACCTTGACAACAACCTGAATTTCAGCACCCATATCCAACACATACCCAAAAATGTATCCAAAACGGTTGGGATCCTCTCCAAGATACGATACTACGTGCCGCAAAATGCCCTTCTCACACTATACCACTTACTTATTTATCCATACCTCACCTATGCTATTTGTGCTTGGGGATCAACTGCAGCAACACACCTAAAGCCAATAATAACCCAAGAAAAAGCTGCAGTAAGAATAATCACTAAATCCCATCCCTGGCAACACACCCCCCCCACTCTTCATAGATCTAAACTTACTCCCTGTTCAGTACATCCACACTTACTACTGTGCAATCTACATCTACAGGACCTTAAACTCCAATATCAACCTTGACCTAAAATGCTTTCTTGATAGTTGTGACAGAACCCACAGGCATAACACTAGACACAAACATCTCTACGACATTCCCCGTGTCCGACTAAACCTTTACAAAAATTCAATGTATGTCAAAGGCCCTAAAATCTGGAACACCCTATCTGAGAACTCTAGAACTGCAGACACATTCATCACCTTCAAAACCACCATTAGAAAACATCTTATCTCCCTGATACACCCCGTCAACTAACTACACGAATACCACCTGGTGGTTCACACTTACACTCACTCACTCATTTGACCATACACAGAAATATTAATCTCAATCTTAAAATAATGAATCCTGAGATACTCGAATACTGAAACTATGTATTGTGCCAAAACAAAAGCATTCACATTGCTAAACTCACAAACTAGTATTTAGTCACTTAGCCATAATACCAACTTACCTCATAATTTGTAATATTTTAAAATTAAGAATTAAACTAAGTCTGCCCGAAATGCCTAGCCATGCTAGGTGTTCTAGTGGTACACTCTGTAATCATTATTTTACTACATGTAAACCACACAAATTTTGTAAACTCAGCATTGTAATCCTTATAGAGAATAAACTTTGAATTTGAATTTGAATTTGAATGCAGCTTATGGTGCAGGGAGAGTGACCCAGTAGAGGCCAGTGAAGAGGCGGGGCCAGGAGCTATGACTCGATCCCTGCAACCACAACCAGGTGAGTACAACTAGGTGAGTACACTCAACCTGACGACACTGGAAGACATGAAGGTTGGGGGAGGACATGATAACGACGTATAAAATGCTGAGAGGAAATGACAAAGTGGATAGGGCCAGAATGTTTTTGAGATGGGACACAGCAACAAAGGGATACAACTGGAAGTTAAAAACCCAGATAAGCCATAGGGATGTTAGGAAACATTTCTTCAGCCTTAGGATTGTCAGGAAGTGGAACAATCTGGAGAGTGAAGTAGTGGAGGCAAGACCCATACATAGCTTTAAGAAGAGGTACGATAAGGCTCTTAGAGTAGGGAGGGAGAGTGAACCTAGTAGCGACTAGCGAAGTGCCGAGGCCAGGAATCGACCCAGCATCCACAAATAGGTGAACACACACACAAACACACACTCACATATCCCAGCATGACGTCAGACAGGTTTCCCCCATTATTAGCCAGCAGCGCCTCCTGCGTCGTCTCCCGGGGCCACTTGATGTAAGCGTCAGCCTCCAGGGCTCGCTGGTGCGGCCCGTACTCCTCTCCATCCAGCTGAAATTAACACCTCTTGCTAGATAACACTTAGAAACCATCAAGGCAGAGGAGGGTGTTTGAAAACAGGAAGGATAGTGGTACAAACCGCACAGAAAGGGTATCGAGACCCTGGTATTGAGAAGGGAAGGTACTGAAAACCTTGGAAACCAAAGAACTTAAGGTAGTTGGTAAGATAACGTTTAAATTGAGAATGAGGGGCACTTGCGACTAAAAAACCATATTGAAACAGAAAATAAGAAATGTCTCTCAAATAAAACACATGAAAAAAAGGAAAAAATGAAAAAAAAAATCTCTAAACCAGGATGGTCAATAAGTAATTATACTACGCCTATTATTGCTTATTGTTATTTTCTGTATTATACTAGTGAAGGAAACTAAGAGTTCAAACACTGTCCGAGGAAATAGAGACAGTGAATTTTGATCCAAGAAGGGTTGCTTAAATTTCTTGGATCAAGAGCACTTCAAAAGTGTCAACACCCCCCCCCCCTTCCCCTGAAGGGAAGTTATTAGCAATTTTCAGCTATCTTAAAAACCTGCTGTTATCAGTACCAGTTTACTGTCGTAATTAATGTGTTGTTATTAGGAACGTGATCAATATAACAAACAATTTCTAAGTTTATAGGCAACAAATCAGCAGATTTTGACGAAAGGGGAAATACTACTGATATTTAGGCCGATAAATAGTTAAGGATGTTTTCAAGTGAGACACTGAGGGCTCTCAGGCGTCGCTACCGAGGTGACTCAGCATCACCGCCATACAGAGAGATGGAATAAGTTCAAATCATGTGCTTTCATACTGATGAGTTCTTGATTCGATGAATTGGAGGTTTCGTTCCCTTCTCTGTATCAAATTTGATTGCCACTCATTCTTCGGACGATACACGACTTAAGGTTCTAGCGCTTCCCCATGAATGAAAGCATTAAACAATGAAATAGACGTGTTTCTGGAGTTTACCTGGAGAGAGTTCCGGGGGTCAACGCCCCCGCGGCCTGGTCTGTGACCAGGCCTCCTTAGGTCAGTGTTCCAGGATGCGACCCACACCAGTCGACTAACACCCAGGTACCCATTTTACTGATGGGGAACATAGACAACAGGTGGAAAGAAACACGTCCAATGTTTCTACTCTGGCTGGGAATCGAACCCAGGCCCTCACCGTGTGAAGCGAGAGCGTTAACCACCAGGCCACCAGACATTATGTCGAGGTTGTTCCACGAGGCCCTGACGAGATAATATCAGAGACATATTCTTTCTGGGGTTCTGAGGGGCCAAACTCTTAATAAAAAAAAGTCTTTACCTAACTGGTACTAATCTCCTCGTCAATGTTGATCCACGTTAATTACCAGCCATCCCATACTTAGCTAAATAGTGGACATGAAGCTGTAGAAATTACTTCAATACACTTGTCAGACGTAATCCTGCCTCATTAATTATTATGAATTATTAAAAGGAAAGATGAATTTTTGAGTCCAGTGCCAACTTGGGCTTGTAATTGGTCAACCTCATGAAGAAGCTCGAGAAAGACATGAGAGTTTTGTCGACTGATTGATATGACTTGAAGAACACAGACACAGACTCTCTCTCTCTCTCTCGCACACACACACACACACACACACAAAACACACACACACACACACACACACACACACACACACACACACACACACACACACACACACACGCACACACACACACACACACACACACACACACACACGCACACACACACACACACACACACACACACACACACACACACACACACACACACACACACACACACACACACACACACACACACACACACACAATTAAACTTTCTCCACCACTGACAAAATAATATTAAATTTAAGTTAGACTCTAAAATTTGTTTTCCTTAAATAAACACTAATAAAACGCTGGAAAAATGTCATTTTGCAGGTGACTCGGATGTCTCTGAGAAACTTGTCATGTGAAATGTATTTGTGCAGAGTTGGAAGTTAATATTACTTTATTTACCATTTTTCTGACGACGTGATGATAATGCGTATACATCCATAGACAACGTTCTTCTGAGAGTGTGGCCACCAAGCTTACTGTTGACGTTCTTCTGAGAGTGTGGCCACCAAGCTTACTGTTGACGTTCTTCTGAGAGTGTGGCCACCAAGCTTACTGTTGACGTTCTTCTGAGAGTGTGGCCACCAAGCTTACTGTTGACGTTCTTCTGAGAGTGTGGCCACCAAGCTTACTGTTGACGTTCTTCTGAGAGTGTGGCAACCAAGCTTACTGTTGACGTTCTTCTGAGAGTGTGGCCACCAAGCTTACTGTTGACGTTCTTCTGAGAGTGTGGCCACCAAGCTTACTGTTGACGTTCTTCTGAGAGTGTGCCCACCAAGCTTACTGTTGACGTTCTTCTGAGAGTGTGGCCACCAAGCTTACTGTTGACGTTCTTCTGAGAGTGTGGCCACCAAGCTTACTGTTGACGTTCTTCTGAGAGTGTGGCCACCAAGCTTACTGTTGACGTTCTTCTAAGAGTGTGGCCACCAAGCTTACTGTTGACGTTCTTCTGAGAGTGTGGCCACCAAGCTTACTGTTGACGTTCTTCTAAGAGTGTGGCCACCAAGCTTACTGTTGACGTTCTTCTGAGAGTGTGGCCACCAAGCTTACTGTTGACGTTCTTCTAAGAGTGTGGCCACCAAGCTTACTGTTGACGTTCTTCTGAGAGTGTGGCCACCAAGCTTACTGTTGAAGTTCTTCTAAGAGTGTGGCCACCAAGCTTACTGTTGACGTTCTTCTGAGAGTGTGGCCACCAAGCTTACTGTTGACGTTCTTCTGAGAGTGTGGCCACCAAGCTTACTGTTGAAGTTCTTCTAAGAGTGTGGCCACCAAGCTTACTGTTGACGTTCTTCTGAGTGTGGCCACCAAGCTTACTGTTGACGTTCTTCTGAGAGTGTGGCCACCAAGCTTACTTTTGAAGTTCTTCTAAGAGTGTGGCCACCAAGCTTACTGTTGACGTTCTTCTGAGAGTGTGGCCACCAAGCTTACTGTTGGCGTTCTTCTGAGAGTGTGGCCACAAAGCTTACTGTTGGCGTTCTTCTGAGAGTGTGGCCACCAAGCTTACTGTTGGCGTTCTTCTGAGAGTGGCCACCAAGCTTACTGTTGACGTTCTTCTGAGAGTGTGGCCACCAAGCTTACTGTTGGCGTTCTTCTGAGAGTGTGGCCACCAAGCTTACTGTTGACGTTCTTCTGAGAGTGTGGCCACCAAGCTTACTGTTGAAGTTCTTCTAAGAGTGTGGCCACCAAGCTTACTGTTGGCGTTCTTCTGAGTGTGGCCACCAAGCTTACTGTTGGCGTTCTTCTGAGTGTGGCCACCAAGCTTACTGTTGACGTTCTTCTGAGAGTGTGGCCACCAAGCTTACTGTTGGCGTTCTTCTGAGAGTGTGGCCACCAAGCTTACTGTTGGCGTTCTTCTGAGAGTGTGGCCACCAAGCTTACTGTTGGCGTTCTTCTGAGAGTGTGGCCACCAAGCTTACTGTTGAAGTTCTTCTAAGAGTGTGGCCACCAAGCTTACTGTTGACGTTCTTCTGAGTGTGGCCACCAAGCTTACTGTTGGCGTTCTTCTGAGTGTGGCCACCAAGCTTACTGTTGACGTTCTTCTGAGAGTGTGGCCACCAAGCTTACTGTTGACGTTCTACTGAGAGTGTGGCCACCAAGCTTACTGTTGACGTTTTTCTGAGTGTGGCCACCAAACTTACTGTTGACGTTCTTCTGAGTGTGGCCACCAAGCTTACTGTTGACGTTCTTCTGAGTGTGTGGCCACCAAGCTTACTGTTGACGTACTTCTGAGTGTGTGGCCACCAAACTTACTGTTGACGTTCTTCTGAGTGTGGCCACCAAGCTTACTGTTGACGTTCTTCTGAGAGTGTGGCCACCAAGCTTACTGTTGACGTTCTTCTGAGTGTGTAGCCACCAAGCTTACTGTTGACGTTCTTCTGAGTGTGTGGCCACCAAGCTTACTCTTGACGTTCTTCTGAGAGTGTGGCCACCCATCTTACTGTTGACGTTCTTCTGAGTGTGGCCACA
This sequence comes from Cherax quadricarinatus, assembly GCF_026875155.1. Taxonomy (NCBI): domain Eukaryota; kingdom Metazoa; phylum Arthropoda; class Malacostraca; order Decapoda; family Parastacidae; genus Cherax; species Cherax quadricarinatus. The sequence continues at coordinate 28,988,484 of NC_069417.1, read as the reverse complement.
AAGCTTACTGTTGGCGTTCTTCTGAGTGTGGCCACCAAGCTTACTGTTGACGTTCTTCTGAGAGTGTGGCCACCAAGCTTACTGTTGACGTTCTACTGAGAGTGTGGCCACCAAGCTTACTGTTGACGTTCTTCGGAGAGTGTGGCCACCAAACTTACTGCTGACGTTTTTCTGAGTGTGGCCACCAAGCTTACTGTTGACGTTCTTCTGAGAGTGTGGCCAAGCTTACTGTTGACGTTCTTCTGAAAGTGTGGCCACCAAGCTTACTGTTGACGTTTTTCTGAGTGGCCACCAAGCTTACTGTTGACGTTCTTCTGAGAGTGTGGCCACCAAGCTTACTGTTGACGTTCTTCTGAGAGTGTGGCCACCAAGCTTACTGTTGACGTTCTGAGAGTGTGCCCACCAAGCTTACTGTTGACGTTCTTCTAAGTGTGGCCGCCAAGCTTACTGTTGACGTTCTTCTGAGAGTGTGGCCACCAAGCTTACTGTTGACGTTCTTCTGAGAGTGTGGCCACCAAGCTTACTGTTGACGTTCTGAGAGTGTGGCCACCAAGCTTACTGTTGACGTTCTTCTAAGTGTGGCCGCCAAGCTTACTGTTGACGTTCTTCTGTGAGTGTGGCCACCAAGCTTACTGTTGACGTTCTTCTGAGAGTGTGGCCACCAAGCTTACTGTTGACGTTCTTCTGTGAGTGTGGCCACCAAGCTTACTGTTGACGTTCTTCTGAGAGTGTGGCCACCAAGCTTACTGTTGGCATTCTTCTGTGAGTGTGGCCACCAAGCTTACTGTTGACGTTCTTCTGCGAGTGTGGCCACCAAGCTTACTGTTGACGTTCTTCTGAGAGTGTGGCCACCAAGCTTACTGTTGGCATTCTTCTGTGAGTGTGGCCACCAAGCTTACTGTTGGCGTTCTTCTGTGAGTGTGGCCACCAAGCTTACTGTTGACGTTCTTCTGAGAGTGTGGCCACCAAGCTTACTGTTGGCATTCTTCTGTGAGTGTGGCCACCAAGCTTACTGTTGACGTTCTTCTGCGAGTGTGGCCACCAAGCTTACCGTTGACGTTCTTCTGAGAGTGTGGCTGTTGCAACCCCTGAATGGGTTGCAATGTATGTATATATATTACATGTGTATTACCTTTTCATATAATTTTATATTGCTTGTATTTGCGATAATAGCTAAATCGTAAATATATTGCTTTATATTGTTATTTGACTTAGTTTCCTTTGGTTAGGTAGGATGTAACATATTATGTGCTCAGTTCAAGTCTTGATTGTCTAACTACTGTAATTATCGCTTGTGGCTCGTTAGCCTGCCTGCTTCTTGCTGGACGACAGCTGTCCACGGAGCTATCACGTGATCGAGGGGGGGTGTCCTCACCTCGCCTGAAGTATTCAGTCTGGTCTAGACTCTCTTGGTGGTTGGGCAGATTGTCTGTCTCATTATTCTTGTTAGTTTTGTGGAACTCTGTTCACAGAACATTGTATAGACTTAGTGATTTTCGACGTTGTACTGAGGTTGTGAGTCTCATAGACACTCTGAGTAACTCAGGTCCTGAGCTGTAGCTTCTGACCTAACTTGTACTGGTATCTGTGTATTATCACAGTCGGGGATTTTCTTATGCTAAACTTAGATTCAGTAGTATGGGAGTTTTGTGTAGGATCTGCTGATGGTCCCTACTAGCTGTCTTTATATTATCTCCTTGTTCCTGATTGTGTCGTAGTTGCTTGTTATATTGTTGTTCGGCTTATCAGTCGTTTTATTGTTCAAGCAGACTGTTCTGATTGCCAGTTGGTCAAGAAGTTAGTTTATTTGAGGACTTTGTCAGTCACTTGTTTGTCTAGTCGAGTCGTGAGACATAGTGAACTACTTAGAGCACTTACACACATACACACTTGTACATATTTGTAATATCTTATTAAATGTTAATGTACCAGACGGTACTTAAGAATTATAAATGCGATATGTGCTTTCAGCACAATAATATTGTACTCGAGAGAAGTGATATTATTTTGATTACTGTGATTAATTTAATTTAATTTAATTTAATAATATACCTCCAGACTTAATAAATTTATTAAATTTTAATTTCTCTAGTTAGTAGCCTACCAGTTGTAATCCTGAAGCACTATTGAATCATACTGAATTCTAATGGATAATTGGACAAGGATACTGACTAATTGTTACGAAAACCCAGTAACAGGCTGGATGCTAGAAGGGCAGTCCTTTCTAGTATTCACTGGAGATCTCTAAGCTTTTAGAATCGCGTTTTTTGTAACAGTGGCCACCAAGCTTACTGCTGGCGTTCTTCTGAGAGTGTGGCCACCAAGCTTACTGTTGACGTTCTTCTGTGAGTGTGGCCACCAAGCTTACTGTTGGCGTTCTTCTGAGAGTGTGGCCACCAAGCTTACTGTTGACGTTCTTCTGAGAGTTTGGCCACCAAGCTTACCGTTGACGTTCTTCTGTGAGTGTGGCCACCAAGATTACTAATGGTGTGCTTGTGCTAGTATGTGACCACCAAGCTTGGGTCCTTCTGAAGCTTGTTACTGGCATCATGCTTCAGGTTTAGCTCTGCAAGGCGTGTGTCCTCATTTACCTTCAAGTTTTTTCAAACAGTTTTAGCTAGGCGGCAGAGCCTGACGTTCATGGCTCCTGGCTCAGAATCACGTTCATGGCCTCCTGGCTCAGGATCACCTTCATGGCCTCCTGGCTCAGGATTACCTTCATGGCCTCCTGGCTCAGGATCACCTTCATGGCCTCCTGGCTCAGGATCACCTTCATGGCCTCCTGGCTCAGGATCACCTTCATGGCCTCCTGGCTCAGGATCACCTTCATGGCCTCCTGGCTCAAGATCACGTTCATGGCCTCCTGGCTCAGGATCACCTTCATGGCCTCCTGGCTCAGGATCACCTTCATGGCCTCCTGGCTCAAGATCACGTTCATGGCCTCCTGGCTCAGGATCACCTTCATGGACTTGATTGTGTCTGTTCAGTATTACAGAGGACACATCTTGGACAACAACTGAGACCAACACCATCTTGTGTTGGTCCCAATTTACAGTTTTTTCTTATATAGAGAAAAAAAAAATGACAGAAGTGAAACAACGATTTTCATGTTATAATTTCTAACTCACCTGTGTTTTCAACTTTTAACGCTTATAACTTTTAATTCAAATTCTGGCTTCAGGCTTAATATGTTGGTGTGTTTTGGGACGTTGGGCTTTATGATATAACAAGAGAATCCCTGCTTAGTTTGTTATCGAAGCTGATGCTTCCTACTGGAAATTATGAATTAGTTTAAAACTGTGTATCTCCTAATTTGCCATTTATACTGGAAAAAATCGGGATATTAGTGTCCATGTGATAACTTCTCTATACCCGATCTGATTCTTCAGTGCTAATATTCATCGGAATCAGAAACTTGTGCCGCACTCTGCACAAATATTTCCTCTTACACTGACGTACAGAGGTCTGGGGTTATGCAATTTGGGGATACGTTTCTCGGATCGCTTAGCGACCATAATTTATCTAGTTTCTAAAGCTGTTTCATTTGTTCAGGACCTCTGGCCCGAGCCTCTTTCTTGCCACAATATATCTGGCTTTTCCTGCCCAAGCAACACTGAGAAGGTCCGCATTCACAACATACTCTGGAATGCAGGATACACAGTTGGTCAAAGAAATTTCCCATATTTAGATTTTCCCGCAGAAGTGGATAGTTTGTTGAAACTTCCCACGAGGCACCTCTCTCAACCGTGGAATTGTTGAAGCGTTCGTCAGGGAAATCACCTGACGAGGGATTTTCTCATATTACACTTTGGTGTTGTTAACGCTGATGGTGACTAGCAAGAACCATCCGGTGTGAGCTGCTACACACCATGGTGTCTACTGTAGAATGTTGTAGCCGTTTACGGTACAGCGGACTCCAGCAGCAGCAGCGACCGTTTACTTACCGTTGGGGAAGACTCGGTACAATCCTCCACACAGAACTCATACAAAGTCACATTCTTCCCCCCCGGTTCACGGAAATATTAAAAAAGTGTGTACAGTTCTCCAAAATAAATAGTAAAGGCAATGTTTTATATTTTCCGAGGGCACTGGAGGCCAGACTGAGCGAGGCAGGAGAAGGAACACTGAAAACACAGCTTATCCGTGAGAGCTGACACAAGTTTACCCGTTCCAGGAAATTAACTGCGCCCTCCACGGTACTAAGACTTGTCCCCACAGATTTCAACTCTTCACTCTGATGAATACTTTTCCGTACCCCTTCCTTTCTGTAACACGCACACACACACACACACACACACACACACACACACACACACACACACACACACACAGGATCCATACATAACTTTAAGTAGAGATATGATAAAGCTCACGGTTCAGGGAGAGTGATCCAGTAGCGACCAGTGAAGAGGCGGGGCCAGGAGCTAGGACTCGACCCCTGCAACCTCAGCTAGGTGAGTACACACGCGCGCGCACGCGCTAAGCTGCTTGAGAGGTCATTAAATAAAAATTCAAGTGTTATGAAGAAGAATAAGACAAACTGTGTGGTAAGATTAGTGTGGGGAATTAAAAACTTGTGGAGGGGAGGACAAGAGAGGATGAGAGGGAAAGAGAAGGGAGGGAGAAAGTTCACTGATAGAGAAGTGGGGGAGGCTGAGGTTGATGAAAAGGAAGAGATGAGGAGAGGAAACTGTAGGCTGTGAGAGTAGCGTTATTAATTAAGGTAAACTAGGGTGGAAGAACGGAACCTTGAGGATAGTGACTCGGAAAAGATGGAGTAGGATAGGATGGGAGAGGAGGGGAAGGAAAGGTGTAGGGAACAGGATAGAGTAGAGGACAACCATAGGATTCAAAGACATTTATCGGACACTTCCACCTAGTACTTTCCATTCCCTGGTGTGTCGTAACTATTTCTAGAGGCCCCGTTCAAGATGGTCCCTCCATGGAGGATGCTGTCTTTCTCTGTCCCATTCTCCTCCCTCCTCTCTCTCCCCCTCCTCACATACTCATCATTCTCATCACGTCTTTATTCTTTTGATGTTTCTTCTCTGATAAACACGCAATCAGATCAATATGTAGCCAGTAGATGAGGTTTCCGCCTCAACACCAGATCCCTCCCTCTGCCTCTGAGGGAATCCTCTTGTGATGATTGATACCTGTATTCCGCGCTCAGACCTCACGAATCCAACAATATTATTCTCTTCTTTTCCGGCTTCCATAATTTCAATATTGTTTCGTACTTCCCGTTTCACGTCTATTTAGATGTATTTACTCCCATTCATATTCGGCAGAAAACAAAGGTATTCAGGAATCCCTAAAGGGATATCTTAAAGTCACCGAGAGTATTTTATATTTCTTCTCAAGGATTTCGTAAACAACCTTAGAATGCCAGATCCGAGCGGGTTCAAAATTTCACTGACACGTGCAGGTATTTTCTGGTTAGTGTTAAATAAACTGCTGCAGATGTTGGTTCCCGTGTGTTAAATTCAGGAAGATTACTGTGATCAGTGGCAAACTTTCTACACTGGTTTATCCTATATAGTAAGTTGGTATTATTGTGGGAGTCTATAGGAAAGTACTGGTTTGGTAATAGAGTTGTGGATGAGTGGAACAAACTCCCAAGTACCGTTATAGAGGCCAGAACGTTGTGTAGCTTTAAAAATAGGTTGGATAAATACATGAGTGGATGTGGGTGGGTGTGAGTTAGACCTGATAGCTTGTGCTACCAGGTCGGTTGCCGTGTTCCTCCCTTAAGTCAATGTGACCTGACCTGACTAGGTTGGGTGCATTGGCTTAAGCCGGTAGGAGACTTGGACCTGCCTCGCATGGGCCAGTAGGCCTTCTGCAGTGTTCCTTCGTTCTTATGTTCTTCTTATGTTCTTATTTGCTAAAGCTTAGGTTGTGTAGATGAAAAAGTACCAAATTACTTTGTTAATACGTGTTAAAGTGTTGGATTACAGGGTATAGCTGGAGAATGCTTCGTTTGACTGGCTTCAAACTTTCAGCGATGGTGGATTTCGTTCAAAGGAAGATTCGCATTGATTTGGTGCTGTGTAAAATTTCAGATTCATGAAAGAAACTGATGTCAGTATACAGCTCCTCGCCTGATCGTCTTGCCACTGTGTCGACGTCACAGACATTTTGACGCTAATCTCAGGCTCTTTAGTTGTCAAATTTGCCAGAGTTTATTGAAGAAATTTGGAAAATTTAAAAACCGGTTTTCATGTGAAAATTAAATGCCGGTAAATTGAAAAAGGCAGCTATGTGATAACTGCAGAATACTGGTCTCTATGATAACTAGAGAACACTGGTCTCTATGATAACTGCAGAATACTGGTCTCTATGATAACTAGAGAACACTGGTCTCTATGATAACTGCAGAAAACTGGTCTCTGTGATAACTGCAGAACACTGGTCTCTATGATAACTGCAGAACACTGGTCTCTGTGATAACTGCAGAACACTGGTCTCTGTGATAATTGCAGAAAACTGGTCTCTGTGATAATTGCAGAAAACTGGTCTCTGTGATAATTGCAGAAAACTGGTCTCTGTGATAATTGCAGAAAACTGGTCTCTGTGATAACTGCAGAAAACTGGTCTCTATGATAACTGCAGAATACTGGTCTTTGTGATAACTGCAGAACACTGGTCTCTATGATAACTAGAGAACACTGGTCTCTGTGATAACTGCAGAAAACTGGTCTCTATGATAACTGCAGAATACTGGTCTTTGTGATAACTGCAGAACACTGGTCTCTATGATAACTGCAGAAAACTGGTCTCTGTGATAACTGCAGAACACTTGAAGGGGAAGAGCTAAACTCGTGGGGGTTATACAGCGTCCAGGTAATGGAGAGTAATTAGGTCTGATCCTAAGAAGGGGCTAACAGGTTTAATTCCTTGGATCAAGCCCTCTTCAATTATCAAAGAACCCCCCCCCCTCTTGAAGGATCTTTTTCACTGAAACCTCCGTTGTATGTTTCACCTTCCCGTTACTGGAGCTTCCGTTGTATGTTTCACTTTCCCGTTACTGGAGCTTCCGTTGTATGTTTCACCTTCCCGTTACTGGAGCTTCCGTTGTATGTTTCACTTTCCCGTTACTGGAGCTTCCGTTGTATGTTTCACCTTCCCGTTACTGGAGCTTCCGTTGTATGTTTCACCTTCCCGTTACTGGAGCTTCCGTTGTATGTTTCACCTTCCCGTTACTGAAGCCTCCGTTGCATGATCCAGCTTTTACCTCACTGAAGCCTCCACATATCTTTCTCTCACCCCACTGTCTCTCCCTCTCTAGGTCTCAGACATCCTCGTGATTACCTGACAGAGGATCAAACCTCTATTTCTCGTCCTGGAATGGCTAAAACTAGTCTTGCACTTCTCAACAATAACAGAGCGTCAGTGCTCAAATCTCACCCCAATATTACCAACCTTCCCTCCCTGCCATAGCACTCAGATCTGTCTCTCTCTCTCTCGCTCTGTTATGTACTTCTAGTAGCAGTTGGTACTCTTGCTTCTAGGCGAGACCTGCCTCACCTAACCATCGCAACTCTCACTGGATTCCAGGTGTAAGGTGACCCTCTGTATTTCACTGTAGTCTGTAGTTCCTCGACAGGGTCGCACTTTTATTCCACTGCTCCTTGGAGCTTCTTTCCTCTATGGTTATGCCTTCCCACTTCTTCACTTCTCTTTTAGATTCTCTGAGTATTTTTATCGTCACTGAAATTCCTCCTGCCTCTGAAACACGTTCTCCAGTAACTCTGGTATGCGCAGCCACACTCCACACGATCTTCTTACTTCCGTCCATCTTACTACCACACTTCTTCACTGCCTCCTCCTCCTTCTCCTTCTCCTTCTCCTTCTCCTCCTCCTCCTCCTCCTCCTCCTCCTCCTGCCTGGATATCAAACCATTCCACTACGTTCTGTGTCTTCCACCACTTCTAGATCTATATTTTCTTTTTGGCTGATCTGTGATTACTATTTCTCTCAGGCGCGCACACTTTATTATTGGCCTCACTGTATTTTTCCTAGAAGACCCATGAAATCCTTTGGACTTCTGTGAAAGATTTCTGTGTGTGTGTTTGTGTGTGTGTGTGTGTGTGTGTGTGTGTGTGTGTGTGTGTATGTGTGTGTGTGTGTGTGTGTGTGTGTGTGTGTGCGCGCATTAATCTATATGTGGTTGCAGGGATCGATTCACAGCTCCTGGCCCCGCCTCTTCACTGGTTGCTACTAGGTCCACTCTCTCCCTGCTCCATGAGCTTTATCATACCTCTTCTTAAACCTATCCTGCCTCAACTATGTCACACTCCTGACTGTTCCACTTCCTGACAACTCGATGACTGAAGAAGTACTTCCTAACATTCCTGTAACTCATCTGAGTTTTCAACTTCCAGTTGTGACCCCTTGTTGCTGTGTCACCTTGTTGCTGTGTCACCTTGTTGCTGTGTCACCTTGTTGCTGTGTCCCCTTGTTGCTGTGTCACCTTGTTGCTGTGTCACCTTGTTGCTGTGTCACCTCTGTTCCTGTTGCTGTGTCACCTTGTTGCTGTGTCACCTTGTTGCTGTGTCACCTTGTTGCTGTGTCACCTTGTTGCTGTGTCACCTTGTTGCTGTGTCACCTTGTTGCTGTGTCACCTTGTTGCTGTGTCACCTTGTTGCTGTGTCACCTTGTTGCTGTGTCACCTTGTTGCTGTGTCACCTTGTTGCTGCATGGCTGTGCACCTTGTTGCTGTGTCACCTTGTTGCTGTGTCACCTTGTTGCTGTGTCCCCTTGTTGCTGTGTCCCCTTGTTGCTGTGTCACCTTGTTGCTGTGTCACCTTGTTGCTGTGTCACCTTGTTGCTGTGTCACCTTGTTGCTGTGTCACCTTGTTGCTGTGTCACCTTGTTGCTGTGTCACCTTGTTGCTGTGTCACCTTGTTGCTGTGTCACCTTGTTGCTGTGTCACCTTGTTGCTGTGTCACCTTGTTGCTGTGTCCCCTTGTTGCTGTGTCACCTTGTTGCTGTGTCACCTTGTTGCTGTGTCACCTTGTTGCTGTGTCACCTTGTTGCTGTGTCACCTTGTTGCTGTGTCACCTTGTTGCTGTGTCACCTTGTTGCTGTGTCACCTTGTTGCTGTGTCACCTTGTTGCTGTGTCCCCTTGTTGCTGTGTCACCTTGTTGCTGTGTCACCTTGTTGCTGTGTCACCTTGTTGCTGTGTCACCTTGTTGCTGTGTCACCTTGTTGCTGTGTCACCTTGTTGCTGTGTCACCTTGTTGCTGTGTCCCCTTGTTGCTGTGTCACCTTGTTGCTGTGTCACCTTGTTGCTGTGTCACCTTGTTGCTGTGTCACCTTGTTGCTGTGTCACCTTGTTGCTGTGTCACCTTGTTGCTGTGTCACCTTGTTGCTGTGTCACCTTGTTGCTGTGTCACCTTGTTGCTGTGTCACCTTGTTGCTGTGTCACCTTGTTGCTGTGTCACCTTGTTGCTGTGTCACCTTGTTGCTGTGTCACCTTGTTGCTGTGTCACCTTGTTGCTGTGTCACCTTGTTGCTGTGTCACCTTGTTGCTGTGTCACCTTGTTGCTGTGTCACCTTGTTGCTGTGTCACCTTGTTGCTGTGTCACCTTGTTGCTGTGTCACATCTCTGAAACATTCCGTCTCTATCCTCTTTATTAATTCCTCTCAGTATTTTATTTGTTATCATGTCCCCCCCCCTTATCCCTCCTGTCCTTTAGTGTTGTCAGGTTGAGTTCCCTTAGCATGTCCTTGTAGGACACACACCTCAGCTCCGGGACTAGTCCTGATGTAAACATTTGCACTTTCTCTAACTTTTTGACGTGCTTGACTTGTTGTTGGTTCCATACTGGTACAGCATACTCCAATATAGGCACTGCACGGTGTACAGTGCCGTGAATGAATCCTTACTTATATGTCGAAACGCTGTTCTCAGGTTTGCCAGGCGCCCATATGCTGCAGCAGTTATTTGGTTGCTGTGCGCCTCAGGAGATGTGCTCAGCATGATGCTCACCCCCAGGATCCTTTTCCTCGAGTAAGTTTTGCAGCCTCTGGCTTCTTAGGCTGTACTCCATTTGCAGTCTTCTTTGTCCTTCCCTAAGCTTCATAACTTTGCACTTGCTAAGGTTAAATTCCAGGACTCATTTGTCGAACCAGGCTTACAGCCTGTCCAGATCCCCTTGTAGGCTTATGTGATCCTCGTCCGCTTGTATTCTCCTCAGTAGTTTCACGGTGTCTACGATCAGGGACATCTCTGACTAACCCTTCCGTCATGTCATTCACATATACAACATCACCAGACCCTGGACCGACCCATGTAGAACCCCATTCGACACATGCACCCACTCTGATACCTCGTCTCGTACCAACACACGTTATTTCAGTCCTATCAGGTATTCCCTGATCTATTGCAGTACTTTTCCTACCATTCCTGCCTGCTCCTCTAGCTTTTCAACCAGTCTACTGCGTGGTATTCTGTGCAAAGTCTTCTTACAGACCCTCTCTCTCTCTCCTGGCTCACTTGTGTGTGTGTGTGTGTGTGTGTGTGTGTGTGTGTGTGTGTGTGTGTTCGTCAAGCAGAACACGCAAAGGATAACAGGATAACAAGATAACACGGGAACACCCATAACCCCACCTTTCTTCTAGAGCTCCCGTCTGTACACAAGAGGTACCGTTTACCTCAGATCATTTTCTTTAATGGTTGGATACACGCAATGTAATTAAGGTGACGTCGTTCCACTGTACATATTGCCGTCATAACTGTCACACCGACAGCATCAACAACAGCAGCACCACCACCAGGGATAGCAGCAGCAGCACCACCACCACCACGACCACCACCACCACCACGTTGCTCACACATAGGTCACCGTCACACTCCACTTACAAAACACCTCAGGGAAATACAAAACAAACAGCCAACATGTAATCTGAATTTCCACTCGACATTTCGGAAAAAGAAATACCCATCGTTAATGTTTTTGTTGCTTGATTATGTTTTTTTATTCCTAAAGGGATTAAATTTTTTTGCTCAAGCTTACACAACTCTAATATTAATTTACCTTTAAAATACAGCACAGAAATTTTTCAGTCGTTGTGTATCACAGACAGAATATTTATTAACATTATAATATATATATATATATATATATATATATAATATATATATATATATATATATCTTTGCTAAGAAAATATTTTCCCTGTTGGATTATCATCTCTCTCCTCCCTCCTGCTCCCTCTCTGCTCTTCCTCCTACCTCATCCTTCCACCTGCTTCCTCCTTTCTCCTGCTTGTTCCACTTTTCTCACTCTCCCTCTTCCCCCACTTCTTCCTCATCCCTCTCCCTACTATTCTTCCTGTCCTCCCTTCCCTCCTTTCTCTTCCCCCTCCCGCAAATCGTTCCGGCCCAGCCACTTCAGTGACAAGCGAAGCTCAAACAATTCTGAGAGGAAGCAAGCTTAAGAAAATCTTCAAGCGATCGTCTTCCAGCAGCGGCACTGGTGCCAACACTGTCATCACCTAAATTGCACTGCCGCCAAGTTACTGTCATTCCTGATGAGAATCAATGAGCAATGTTTACATATTATACTAGCAGAGTTATATTAACCAGCACCACCAACAAAATAAATATCACCGCCACCATGCCAATCCTTACACCAGTACCATTTTGTATCACCTCTTCCTACGCATTTCTCGGTGATTATTACTAAATATGCATAATCTGGATTCCAGCCTGGAGTCAGGCGAACGCCAACGAGCTTCTCTTGTTGCTGAATTCCACGAGGTTTGATAATTTCACAAAGAATTTGTCTCTACATACTAGCGGCCTCACGTGAAGCGCTGAGATAGTTGTTCGCTGGGCAAGTTTGATGAACCTGGACAGCCTGGAGGGTCACATGAGTTTGCTGCTTCCTCGTCTCTCTACCTACCCACTTGCTTGCCTCCTTCCCTGCTTGTCTGTCTGCCTGTTTCTCCTCTCCTGTCTTTCAGTTCGTCCGCCTCTCCCTTCCTTTCCTCCTTCATCCCTTCCTATTTCCTTCTTAATTTTTTCCCTTCTCTTCATCCCTTCTCCCATTCTCCATTCCCTGCTTTATCGCGGCTCTTCTTTTCTCCGATGCTTCCTTCCCTCCCTTCTTCCGTGCCTGCCTCACCTCAGCGTTGATGGCTGGGTCGAGGATAGCTACGAAGTGCACTCCGTCAGCTTTGAGGGTCTCGACGTAGCTCGGCAGGTCCCCGAAGTGCTCTTGGTCGATGCTGAAGTCCATCCTGCGGTCCATGTAGTCGATGTCCCCGTACTGCACGTCCTGGCCGAGGGTGGTTTTTTTATTAAACAAGATTGAGAAAACCCGCACAATATGGCTACTGAATAGCCACATAGTGCATGTTCCCACACACTACATGGTGGGAACACCTATACAGTGTTCTGCTATCCTGCTCTCTGATAGATACACGGGTGGGAACACCTGATGAATGCGGCTAAATTATTCTCCATGATAAAACATGGTGGGAACACATGCAGTGTGCGACTCTCCTATTCTATAGATGGTTACATAGGAACACCTACAGTGAGCTGCTACATTGAAAGAAAACCCAAAAATGTTCGCCTATCCTTTTCCATATAAAAGTTACACACTGAGAAAACTCCAGCAGGTCCTCGGAAGGAGGGAAGACGTGGCTGTCAGAGGCCAAGGCCTCCTGAAGGTAGTCATATAAACTCAAGAGACATCAAGATCTTATGAAAGCAGTCGTAAAGTTATTAGCAGGACATGTTAAACAACTCGTCCTCCTACTGTGAGAGCACCTGCAGTGTTCTCACAGCAGGAGGACGACTGCTATAGTGTGTTTCAGAACCAGTACACTGTGAAAACAGTAGCAGTGTATTGACAGGTAGACAGAGGAGGAGGGTAAGTGGTGGAAGGTGAGTGGGAGGATGGAGGCGGCTTTGAAGGTGAGGGAGATGAGTGGGGGAGAGGGAGCGGCAGGAAGTTTGCAAAAACAGAGAGGAAAATCCCACTAATGTAAGATGGAGGTGGGTGATACTGGTATTGATCAGAAGGGAGGGGGGAGAGAAAGAAGGAAGAGAAAGAAAAGGGAAAGGGAATGACAGAGGGGGAAGATAAGATTTTGAAGGCAGTACGTCATCGAAGGACTGTCTTATTTCAACTGGGGTCCTCAATTTTATCCGCCCAGGATGCGACCCACACCAGTCAACTAACACCCAGGTACCTACTTGCTTGCTAGGTGAACGGGACAGCAGGTGTAAGGAAACACGCCCCATGTTTCCACCCTTGCCACAAGAGAACCACGGAAGAGAAACAGGGAAGAGAAGGAAGAGGAAAGAGGGAAGATGAAAGAGAAAAAAAATGAGAGTGGAAAAGAGAGTGGACATAGTAGTAAACAACGTCCCTAAGGAAGTGTACAGTGGTGGGCGAGGCAGTGTACAGTGGTGGGCGAGGCAGTGTACAGTGGTGGGCGAGGCAGTGTACAGTGGTGGGCGAGGCAGTGTACAGTGGTGGGCGAGGCAGTGTACAGTGGCGGGCGAGGCAGTGTACAGTGGTGGGCGAGGCAGTGTACAGTGGTGAGCGAGGCAGTGTACAGAGGTGGGCGAGGCAGTGTACAGAGGTGGGCGAGGCAGTGTACAGAGGTGGGCGAGGCAGTGTACAGTGGTGGGCGAGGCAGTGTACAGTGGTGGGCGAGGCAGTGTACAGTGGTGGGCGAGGCAGTGTACAGTGGTGGGCGAGGCAGTGTATAGTGGTGGGCGAGGCAGTGTACAGTGGTGGGCGAGGCAGTGTACAGTGGTGGGCGAGGCAATGTACAGTGGCGGGCGAGGCAGTGTACAGTGGTGGGCGAAGCAGTGTACAGTGGTGGGCGAGGCAGTGTACAGAGGTGGGCGAGGCAGTGTACAGTGGTGGGCGAGGCAGTGTACAGTGGTGGGCGAGGCAGTGTACAGTGGTGGGCGAAGCAGTGTACAGTGGTGGGCGAGGCAGTGTACAGTGGTGGGCGAGGCAGTGTACAGTGGTGGGCGAGGCAGTGTACAGTGGTGGGCGAGGCAGTGTACAGTGGTGGGCGAAGCAGTGTACAGTGGTGGGCGAGGCAGTGTACAGTGGTGAGCGAGGCAGTGTACAGTGGTGGGCGAGGCACTGTACAGTGGTAGGCGAGGCAGTGTACAGTGGTGGGCGAGGCAGTGTACAGAGGTGGGCGAGGCAGTGTACAGTGGTGGGCGAGACAGTGTACAGTGGTGGGCGAGGCAGTGTACAGTGGTGAGCGAGGCAGTGTACAGTGGTGGGCGAGGCAGTATACAGTGGTGAGCGAGGCAGTGTACAGTGGTAGGCGAGGCAGTGTACAGTGGTGGGCGAGGCAGAGTACAGTGGTGAGCCAGGCAGTGTACAGTGGTGGGCGAGGCAGTGTACAGAGGTGGGCGAGGCAGTGTACAGTGGTGGGCGAGACAGTGTACAGTGGTGGGCGAGGCAGTGTACAGTGGTGAGCGAGGCAGTGTACAGTGGTGGGCGAGGCAGTATACAGTGGTGAGCGAGGCAGTGTACAGTGGTAGGCGAGGCAGTGTACAGTGGTGGGCGAGGCAGTGTACAGTGGTGAGCCAGGCAGTGTACAGTGGTGGGCGAGGCAGTGTACAGTGGTGGGCGAGGCAGTGTACAGTGGTGGGCGAGGCACTGTACAGTGGTAGGTGAGGCAGTGTACAGTGGTGGGCGAGGCAGTGTACAGTGGTGGGCGAGGCAGTGTACAGTGGTGGGCGAGGCATTGTACAGTGGTGGGCGAGGCAGTGTACAGTGGTGGGCGAGGCAGTGTACAGTGGTGGGCGAGGCAGAGTACAGTGGTGGGCGAAGCAGTGTACAGTGGTGGGCGAGGCAGTATACAGTGGTGAGCGAGGCAGTGTACAGTGGTGGTCGAGGCAGTGTACAGTGGTGGTCGAGGCAGTGTACAGTGGTGGGCGAGGCAGTGTACAGTGGTGGGCGAGGCAGTGTACAGTGGTGGGCGAGGCAGTGTACAGTGGTGGGCGAGGCAGTGTACAGTGGTGGGCGAGGCAGTGTACAGTGGTGGGCGAGGCAGTGTACAGTGGTGGGCGAGGCAGGGTATTATAGCGCAGGAGGAAGCACTACATAAGTTCAGGAACCACCTGCAGGAGGAGGAAACACTTACAGTATTTAAAAATTACTTAAAGACTTACCTGTGGTATCCCGGCAGCTCTCGTCCTGACCACCGCCGCCTTCATCTCATCCAGGGACTGATACCCGTACCTGTCGCAGGGAAAGAGTGACAACTAGAAACTGAGGAAGGCGCTACAGGAGCTCCTTACTCCTAAAAATGGGTGTAGGAGAGAGTCTTTAAACTAAAGAATGAGTTAGAGAATGTAGGTCCCATTACGTTCGTAGTATAAGGATGTGGATCCTTATACTATGAACGTACCATAAGGAAGTTTTACTGTACATTAAGCAAGTTTTACTGTACATGAGTGTGGAATCGCTTAAACCATTATGGGTTGATACACTGCATGGGAAATGGGAGGTGGTCAGATTTGACCTACGGTCGTGGGGGAGGGTAACACCAACTCCTTGGATCAAGAGCTCTTTTTCAGAATTAAGGTACAAATCCCACCCCAACCCTCCATCGTTGACGGATATCACATCGATGAAAACTTTCCAAATAATGTATGCATCTTGTAAGAAAGTATGGGCTTGACAGATTGATTAAACTTGTAGATGTCCCCAACCTGGGGTCCGAGGGCCACATGTGGCCCCTCTAGGAAATGGGTGCGACCCTCAAATAAAATTATGAATTCGCTCTTATGTAGGTTCCACAGTGTCAACAGTCACAAAAATTAGAAAAATCACACAGTGTGACCCTCCTTTAAATTTGGCTTCTTAAAACTGGCCTTTTCACACTAGAAAGTTGGGAACTACTGCTTAAGAATAAATCAAATCAAATCAACAAATGTCTCGCGTATTCCTCCAAACTTCCGAGGCAATAAATGGCCTAGGGAGTCAAACATTTAAAGGAAAAGTATTTATATTGTGTTTATATTGTATTTATATTGTATTTATATTGTGTTTTGTTTTGCTTTTACAAACGTATATTTCTCTTGTGTGTTCGTGAAGCAGTGCTCAACCCGCTGGTGTCATACACAGTTGAAATGAGATGCAGTGTGGAGTGCTGTTGACGGTAGTTGAGAAGAGACATGCTTCAGAACAAGCGTGTTTGTTAGGCTTATCTAGTCATGACATAATTTGATAAGCTTTGCGCAGAGCGAAACGTTGTTCCAACAAAAGTTTTATCTGCAATGTATGTAGTTTCGTTAAGAGCCAAAATTTTGACGGATGAGGAAATTTCCTCTGCATTTAAATAAAAGGAGAATCCCGGGCTCTTGATCAAAGGACTGTGCTCGCGAGGAAGAATAATGAATCTCTGTTTACAGTTGGTAAGTCTGAAAGCCAAAGTTCCATGAGCCATTTATAACAATCTTTTACGGTTTCGCCATTAGAGATGTTAAAAAAAAATCTACCAGATTTGTTAAGACACATGTGCAATTGTTAAGCATTTTTATTCCGAAACGTTTCGCCTACACAGTAGGCTTCTTCAGTCGAGTACACAAGAGTTAACAGAAGCAGCAGAGATGTAAAGACGATGTAATCAGGTACCTTCAGATACCTAACAGTTGCACATGTGTCTTACTTTCAACCTGTCGGAACTGTATACCATTCTCATATTCACTCTACCAGATTTGCCGAGAAACATGACTCTCAATATTGAGGTGGAACATCTAGGCGAGTACAAATAGGAAGCGCGTCTGTCTGGCGCTCACCAGACGGAGGATCGAGCCTCCAGCACGTCTTGCGCTGAATGACTCACTTGGGTTTAGCGCTTAACATGGATTAATTTTTCAATATTGAGGTCGGTTATTTAAAAAAACAAACTTTAGAAGCATTCCATAAATAAAACTCGCATATGAAACAAAGACAGTATAAGAGGCCATGTTACAAGGTGAAATGAGGTCTTAATAGCGACTCGACTGTGTGTGAAGAATTGTTTTCCATTTCCTGACCTGGAAAGATGGAAGCCTAGAGCCCAGTACGGAGGGATGCTGGGACGATGGATGAGAGCTGTGTACTGAGAGACCACGGTTTCCGGCTGAGGACCCAGCATCAGATACAAGTCCAACACGCCACCGATAGTTCTGAAGGTTATGGCCGGGTAGTCGAGCAACTGGTAGTCTGAGGAACATAAGAATGGAGGAACGCTACAGCAGACCTACTGGCTCAGACAAGACAGGTCCTTATCAAAATCACCCATTCCCACTCGCGTAAATATCCAACTTTTTCCCAGAGCTACCCAAAAATTTGCTTCAATACCTCACTCATGTTGCAAGAGTGTCTCATTCTTCAAGCTATTGGTTTTCTAGACTATCACACCTGAGGTACTAATCAAACCCAGCCCCTTCACTCGTATAATTGTCAGATCTCTTATTACCCTACTCGGCAGATTGTTCCACGCATCGACAACTCTGAAAACCAGTACTTACCTACGCCCTTTCTAAATCTAAATTGATCTAATTTAAAACAGTTATTTCTGGCAATAAACCACTCGGCAAGATGCAGAGATACAGCTATTTGCAGTTGTCTTTTCGAAATACAGGGCCTTTATGTTGGTGCATTAACATGCAAAAGAGTATATATTATTATTTTTTGTTAATCAT
Source organism: Cherax quadricarinatus (assembly GCF_026875155.1). NCBI lineage: Eukaryota > Metazoa > Arthropoda > Malacostraca > Decapoda > Parastacidae > Cherax > Cherax quadricarinatus. Next base: position 28,970,791 of record NC_069417.1, on the reverse strand, counting down.
TTTATTTTTTTTTTATTTATCACACCACCTGTCCATACCTATGGCGTTACTGTTGAGGAGGAGAAGGCCATGAGCACGCCCGTCGTTCTCCACACACTGGTAGTATGGGTGAGCTCCGTAGAGGTTCACCTGCTGATTTACCTGCCGGAGGAGGGACCCCAGGTGAAGCTTAAGGGAAGCATCTGCAGTTAAATATCATGTCATATGATAATATAACCTCCGAGGCTTCAACGACAAAACTGTGGAGGCATCGACGATCAGAGGAATATAAAAGTGAAGGACTGATGATACTGTCTTTACATCTCTACTGCTTCTGCTCGCTCTTCTGTACTCGACTGAAAAGACCTACTGTGTAGGCGAAACGTTTCGGAATCAAGATACCCAACTGTTGCACATGTTTTACTTATCAACCTGTCGGTATTGTATACCATTTTAATATTAAGAAGGATATTTGCAAAGCAGCAATTCCTCAGGGAAGGTTCCTTGACGAATCGAATGTGTGCTCCACTTCCCTGAATTAAGCCTGAATGCTTTCCATCTCCCCCCCCCCTTCCCACACACACACAGGCGCTGTATAATCCCTAAGTGTTTAGCGCTCCCCATGATAACAATAATATAGAGCAGAAATGCTCTGCTATTTCTTATTCTTTTCTTCCTCCTCTTCCTCTCGCGGGAGGTATAGAACTCACCTAAGGCTAAATGGAATGAGAAAATTTTAGAGGTGCTAAAGATTAATCGAGTTGTTCCCCAGGCGTTAATGGAGGACTCGTAGTAGTGTTGTTGCCGTTAATGCAGGAAAGAACAGAGTTTTAGGTGCCAGTAAAGGGAGAGAGTGTTTCTAGCACTATTAAATAGTAGTATTCCAGCCAAATAAAAAGAATATTCCAGCCAGTACTGGAGAAAGATATTCCAGCCGGTACTGGAGAATGATATTCCAGCCAGTACTAGAGAAAGATATTCCAGCCAGTACTAAAGAAAGATATTCCAGCCAGTACTAGAAAAAGATATTCCAGCCAGTACTGGAGAATAATATTCCAGCCAGTACTGAAGAATAATATTCCAGCCGGTACTGGAAAATGATATTCCAGCCAGTACTGGAGAATGAGATTCCAGCAAGTACTAGAGAAAGATATTCCAGCCAGTACTAGAGAAGGATATTCCAGCCAGTACTAGAGAAAGATATTCCAGCCACTATTAGAGAAAGATATTCCAGCCAGTACTGGAGAATAATATTCTAGCCACTAATAAAGTGTGATATTCCACCTACTAGTGAGGAGTCAACTTCCAAACTCCAGTCACCAGTAAAAAATATAAAAAATAATGTGTAAGAGTTTCAGAAACAAAGAGCATTGTACTCCAGGTATTACAGTTTAGATGCAAAAAAAAAAAAAACTTTAGTTACGTTAGTGACCCAAAGACTCTAGACAGAAATTGCACAGTAAAAACTAAAGAATATTTATTCTGTCCCTCGATTATACAAAATATATTAATAGTTGATTGTTGGTTGGTGGCTTCTTGTCCATCTCGTTTTGATCACAAAGTCTCAGGCATTTTACGGCCTGCAGCTGGTACCTCGCAGTTAGCAGCTGGTGTCTTATAGCCTGCAACAGGTGACTCTTAACCTGCTAAGCGATGATTTTCGCTTCGCATCAAACACGAATGTCAACTTCAGGGACAAACGTGTTGATTCACACTTCCATCGGACGTTTTATAAACATCTTCATAGACCTCCTGAATCTCTCTCCCTATATCTCTATGTTTCTCCCTATATCTTCATGTCTCTCCCTATATCTCCTTGTCTCTCCCTTCCTCCCTGTCACATCCTACCCAGCAATCTACTCCCTTTGTTTTCCAGAGTCACCTCTCACTCCATCCCCAGGATGTGTATATGGGAGGAGACCGTTGTAAGAGTTGGTAATTCCTATACAATAATAACTCCAGCTTTGCTGGAATTAACTTTTTTAATCCTTCACAGCTCCTGAGCCCTTGGTAGAATATTCGACTACTTCCGCATAGTCTTACTGCAGTCTTCCAGTTCAGGCTAGCTGTCGTTCTCACACTGAAAATCTCATATACAGAAACTGCAGTGAATATACGCAATAATGTTGTATAAAAAAGAGGACCAATTCCAGTCCTGCATTGGCAGGATCCTTCTTTTTGGGAGATGAAGGGTGTGAGGGAAAGGTTTATGTTGTTGTATATATCTGTGTAAGTGTATGACTAACTACTGTTAGTCATACGGAGGAATGCAGACGCGCCACCTACAAGCCACACTTTTGATCACTGTGGATCAGAACATGTCTTCAGCCTTGGGAACAGAGTCATACCTATTGCTGTCCTTAGATATTTACCTGTCTTAACTTTAATTCACTATTGTAATTTGTTTTACTTTTTCACTGTTATGAATCAATTAGGAATTATTTCACGTTCGCGTGTTTATAAATTAAACTGTGTAGTCTCTAATTCTCCACATTGCTTATATTTACGAGTTACTTTTTTTCATCTAAATTTTTCCTAAAAATGGAAATGGGCTCTGCAAAATACTGAGGATGAATAATTCGTTATAATTCTCGAAAGGTGGCGTGCGAGCAACAGCCTCGACCTTTGAAAAGGTAGCAGCATTTCATAGGGATTCACGAGGGTAGGTGGCATCAGGGGTGCGATGGATGCGGCGAAAGCTGCATGGATGGCATGGATGTGAGGTTAGGGAGGAAGAGGTGGCTTTTATTGTAAACTCTGCTACATCCGCATTATGAGCCTACCCTGTTCTGCATGAGTTACTTTGTGAGAATAAGAGCTGGTTATGTTTCCATCACACGGGATGAACTGCATACATACAGCTAACATAGAACTTTGTTAAGCTAAGGCACTCTTCAGCAAAATTAAATTAGCAAGTATAAATTACCGTACAACTTGAATAAGTTAACAGAGCCAGTACAGGACTCGCCCCAGAAAGAGGCCTACAGTCCCTGGCGAAGGACTCACCCCAGGAAGAGGTCCTTGATCCCTGGCGAAGATGGGCCAAGTCTTCCCTCCCAGGTCGTGGCGGAAGGAGTCGTGAGCGTTCTCCCCGAGGCCGTACACATTCTTGCTGGGCAGCGTGCTGCTGATACTCAGGAACTGCTTCGTCAACGTCAATCCACCGATCCTGGTGTCAAACCTGTGGAAGGAACGTATTATTATTATTGTGGTTAATCAGCGCAAGCAGTATTGAATGCCCGATCCTTTGTCCTCTAAGCGCCAGACACACTCGAGGGAGTACAAGGTGTATGTCGAGGGTAAGAACGTTCGGCGTCAAGACTGGGTATAAAGTCTGGGTCAAGAGAGAGAGTAAACGTTTGGCGTCGAGCGAGAGTTGAGTTATTATCAAGTCCAAATCGAGACATAACTGTTCATTTATATTATAATCAGTGCCGACGTTTATCACTTGTGGCGTTTATTTGAATTCGGGACGTTCGTAAGTGGGGCAGCTTATTTAAAGCTTTACATAACTTCGAAACATGTCTTTTAGTTAGAATCTGGTGAAGGCAACAATTTTTGTTTAGTTTAAGTGATATGATCAACTGGGGGTTTTGCACGATACTTTTGGTATCTTTGCCTATATCACACCAGTGTGATATAGGCAAACTGCTTCACAAAATATCAGGTCACCATAAGTCCCGCTAATCTGGTGTCATCAGGTCACGTGACGTGGGTGTGGAAACCTTGGTAACCTCAGAACTTTGTTTGAAAAGAAAGATGAACTTAAGATAGGAAAGAACGGGTGAGTTTATGGCAATATAAGCTAAAGGAAACAGCCAAGAGAAAGACTTGGGGCAGAAACCTGACTGGGTGCAGTAGTCTGGTGCGAGATAGGACTTGGGGAACAGCTCTAGCTGGGAGCAGGGAGCTCTGTCGGAAGACTCTGGAGAGATAACTGTCGTCATTGTCAGGTCTTGGGAACCTATAGCCAGAGGATGGCTGATTCCTAGGAGTGAACTGTCCTAACGACTGTTCTGTAGGTGTAATAGCCGATGTCTTCAGCAAATTGTGTATTCCCATCTCAATAATTTGTGTACCATCCTCATTTATCTTAATATCCGATCCCTTTCTCTACCAGTACAGTGTAGTGTAGTGAGGTGAGTAGGGTAGTCACCGTACACATTACCTGGCTGGAAGGCTGCTCCCGCCTTCTACCCCTCTCTCCCTTTCCCACACTCATTTCCCTCAGTCCATCACCCCCATATATGATATTGGGTTACCTCCAGCCACTTGCGTTACCTCCAGCCACTTGCGTTACCTCCAGCTACTAAACTTAACTCATTCACTCATCCATACATTGAATAAGAAAAATAAATAAACCCCAGAGAGACAGCAAATCTTTACTTTTCTCTGGAGTAGATCGACCTCTCTCTCTCTCTCTCTCTCTCTCTCTCTCTCTCTCTCTCTCTCTCTCTCTCTCTCTCTCTCTCTCTCTCTCTCTCTCTTACTTTCTCTCTCTCTCTCTCTCTCTCTCTCTCTCTCTCTCAACCTCTGTCCAGTGTTTCGTCCAACTTACAGAATGGTTCCCGTGTCCTTCCTGACGACGTAGAAGAAGAAGGTATCTCCGGGGTTGTGTTTGCTGGGAAGCACCACCTCATACAGAGGGTTCTTGGCACCACTCACTGGCACTCTCACCTCTAGTGGCACCTCGTAGCGCCTTTCCCCATCATGGTAAAACTGCCAAAACAACGCCATGTATTTCAAAATGTAACAGAATTCACACAAGGAATTTTTTTTACCAATGTTTTGGTGAAAAAAAAGGGTGATTTATAAGCAACTTTTTCATTAAAACTAATTTATTTAACGTGAAGCACTGAACCCTCACGGGTTATTCACCGTAAGCTGTGGAGGTTCGATCCTCTGTTCGCTGCTGTGACACTGACACGCTGAGCCCAGACAACTCTTAAAATAGTTTTGAAGATCAACTTGGCAAACTGTTCTCCTTATATTCTATACAGCTGTAAACCCATAAGGTTTATTCACGGAGAAGTGTTAAATCTGTTATTAGACAGCACCTGGAAAATGGGAAGCAGTCTGGCTTGATCCGAGGACGGGGAAGCTACTTATTATTGCGCAGTAAATTGTAGCTGAATTAATAACAATCATGATTGCAAAAAAAAAATATATATATAATCCATTTCCCTCTAATTGAAATACATAACATCGTTTATTTTACAGTGTCGCTCTTCACGGCTCCGCTGATACCCGATGTAAACTATCTCTATGTACCAGTGTAAACACCTTTCACGCTCCAGTGTAAACTCCTTCAAGTACCAGTGTAAACACCTTCAAGTACCAGTGTAAACACCTTCAAGTACCAGTGTAAACACCTTCAAGTACCAGTGTAAACACCTTCAAGTACCAGTGTAAACACCTTCACGCACCAATGTAAACACCTTCACGCACCAATGTAAACACCTTCACGCACCAATGTAAACACCTTCACGCACCAATGTAAACACCTTCAAGTACCAGTGTAAACACCTTCAAGTACCAGTGCAAACACCTTCACGCACCAATGTAAACACCTTCAAGTACCAGTGTAAACACCTTCAAGTACCAGTGCAAACACCTTCACGCACCAATGTATACACCTTCACCCACCAATGTGAACACCTTCAAGCACCATTGTCAGCACCTTCACTCACCATTGTAAACACCTCCACGTAGCTAGCATCCACTCCTGAAATATTGACGTTTGCTCTAATATAATTCATGAAGGGTTTTCAGCCTTAGCGTTCAGGTACTGTGTTTACAAAGCCGACGTCCGTGCCGAGGCTAAACGGCTCCTCTGAGTGGCAGCGGCTCGATATCCACCATCTGATGGGTGATAAAGAAGCCACCGAGAATCTGACATCAACATCCACAAAGTATCAGAAGACCACAAAGAATCCAAAGACCTCAACGAAGAACTCAAAAGATTAGAGAACTGAGAAGTATCTGAAGACTCCATGGATCCGCGGATCACAAAGGATCAAACCATACAACGGGCGGGGATTGAACTTACGGTGTGTGAATCGTAAAACCGACGCGTTAGCCACTGGGCCAACTGGCTACAATAAGATTCATCCAACTAGGTATATTTATACACCTTAGGAAGGTTAGCATAGGCACCACTGTGACCACAAATGCAAGTTTTTACAGGTAAATCTCCCGCTAACGTGGCCGTGACGAACTCTAGCTCAAATCCCCTCAAAGTGGATAACGCGTCGGTCTGATGTTTTACGATTACCGCGAGTTCAGTCCCCGCCCGTGGTGTGGTTCGTTTGCAATCGTGTCATTCCGAGTTCGTGAGTCACAAAGGATCCACGGATCACAAAGAATCCGTAGAGCACAAAAGATCCACGGATCACAATGAATCCGAAGATCAAAAAGGATCCGAAGACTAAAGATTTGGAATCCGCAGAGAATATGAAGGCCAAAAAAGAGCAGACCGCAAAATACCAGACCTTAAAAATGCTGACCGTAAAAGAGCAGACCACAAAGGAGCATAAAGCCCCAGAGGCTAAAAAAAAAAGCAAAGGGAAAAAATCACGAAAGTTGAAAAGACCACAAATATCTGAAGACCACAAGAGATCAGAATTTCGTACCTCTCTTAGGGTTTAATGCATCGTAAGAAAAAAAAATAAGAAAACTTGGTATACCACAACAAGTTGTCACTAGAAACAAGTGAGCAAACACTTGGGGGGAAATTTATTAAGGAAACGTTTCGGTCGTAGGACCTGATTCACTAAATACACAAGGGTAGTGAGAGGCATTAATTAAGTGTACACAGAGTCAAGGTAGATGCGAGGGGTCAGGTGAGTTGAAGTGCTCAATATGTCCTTATGTACTTTTTATCCCAGCATTCATGTCAGTTGTGTCATTCAAGGTCCTCATGCAGTAAACACAGCTAACTACCCTCCCCCCCTCATCACACCTTGAGCCGGACAGTGTCGTCGCTGTAGAGGAAGGCTTGGAAAGTGATGGTTTCCACCTGATCCGGGTACAAGGAAGCTCCCAGCTTTCTCAACACAGTGAGGAACCCGTCACTAGTCTTCTCCACCAAGCCGTCATGAAACACGAAGCCATAGTCAGTCAGCGGAGGAAGCGAACATGACACCTAAGGAAGAGAGATACGTTTAAATATATATATATATATATATATATATATATATATATATATATATATATATATATATATATATATATATATATATGTGTGTGTGTGTGTGTGTGTGTGAGTGTGTGTGTGGTGTGTGTGTGTGTGTGTGTGTGTGTGTGTGTGTATGTGTGTGTGTGTGTACTCCATCTCAATAATTTGTGTACATCCTCATATATATATATATTATATATTATTATATATATATATATATATATATATATATATATATATATGTGTGTGTATATATTATATAATATAATAAATATAATATATCGTACCAAATAGGTAAAACTTGCGATTGTGGCTTAAACAGCAACGCTCTTCTTGCCGAATAAGGCAAACGAAAATTTGTTTGCACAATAATTTCGCAAAAATCATTTTGAACCTAACGAAAAAAATATATATTTCATTGTGTTTGTTTATTATTAATTTATTATAACTTATCTAAAATATATTTAGTTGGATTAGGCTAAATTAAATTGCGCTTGTTATAATAAGATTAGGTAAGTTTTCTAAGGTTCTTTTGGTACAAAATTATTAATTTTGACATTAACATAAAAAATATATCTCTAAACGTATAAGAGAAAATTTTAAAAAGGACTTAATTTTCAATGAGTTCTTGCTAATCGACAAATTTTATCTATTTGGCACGATATATAGATGTGTGTGTGTGTGTGTATGTGTGTGTGTGTGTGAGATAACCAAGGGAATCGAATCTCGGCTCGTGGTCCCACTACTTATTCTATCACCACCCACATCATGGGTATGGGGTAACCACCACCCACATCATGGGTACGGGGTGACCACCACCCACATCATGGGCACGGGGTGACCACCACCCACATCATGGGTACGGGGTGACCACCACCCACATCATGGGTACGGGTGCCACCACCCACATCAGGGCACGGGTACCACCACTCCACATCAGGTACGGGTGACCACCACCCACATATGTACGAGGTGACCACCACCACACATCATGGTAATGGGTTGAAGAACCACCCACATCAATGGGTAACGGGTGACACTCACCCACTCATTGTACGGGTGACCACCAATATTAAAGACGTAAGTTAAGTATGTAAACTTAATCATGTACATCACACCTAAATACGCTTACATAGAATGATCATCATAGCAACATATGTTGTAAGTTTATCAGATGACCCAGAAATTCAACTGTGACTTATCTCCATTTGGTCCATTAATATTTTTATTTAGCATTCACATTATTTTCAACAATGTGTAAACATCAAGCTATTGAAAATCGTACAATATGAATCGTCATGTCACATTCTTGTTGTCACATTTAATACACTGTGACATCCGCACGATGCGTCACACTGTGACATCCGTACGACGCGTCACACCGCTAAGAAACAAAGCGCTACAAGGCTGAGAGAAGCTAATAGTTAACCAGTGAGTCGTTAACCTATGAAGCTAACATGGAAAAGTTACAGTTTGTGTAATATATCAGTTAAAGAGCCGCTTCTTACTTTAGTCTCTTAGGTCATACGGAATGTGATTATTATATATATATATATATATATATATATATATATATATATTATATATATATATATATATATATAATATATATATATATATATATATATATATATATATATAATATATATATATATATATGTCGTGCCGAATATGTAAAACTGGTCAATTAGCAAGAACTCATTTAAAATTAAGTCCTTTCTAAAATTTTCTCTTATACGTTTAAAGATATATTTTTTTCGTTAATGTTAATGTAAAAATTTTTAATTTTGCACCAAAATAATCTTAGAAAACTTACCTAACCTTATTATAACAAGAACAATTAATTTTAGCCTAACCCAACTAAATACATTTTAAATATGTTTATAATAATTTAGTACTAAACAAACACAATCAAATATATTTTTTTCGTTAGGTTCAGAATGATTTTGGCGATATTATTGCATACACAAATTTTAACTTGTCCAATATGGCAAGATGAGCGTTGCAATTTAAGCCAAGATCGCAAGTTCTGCTTATTCGGCACGATTATATATATATATATATATATATATATTATATATAAGATGATTATAATAATAAAGAATACACAAACACTGAGTTGCTAAGCTGTCTCGAACCTGGCCTTGGGAACGAGGACGAGTGCACCAATTAATGGGAGAATTACCTTGGCGTGTGCAAAGAGTAAATTTGATACCCGGGAGCAGGTTTGAGGAAGAAGGTTAAAGCTTTAATCTCATTGAGGAATCAGTTGTAGGAGGGGAATTTGAACATGGGAAGGACGTTCGCGGAGGGAGAAATGGTGAATATAAAATAAACAAGTGATTCTCTGATCTTGGCCTGCCTTGGATCAAAGGTGTAGGTATGCTACAAAGCCAAGGATTGTGAAACGTGGGTAATGGTTAAGCAGGAGAACTGGCCCTAAGCATTCGTAGGTTGTGTCTGAATTAAGCCAGAGATTTGTGTTTGGAGTTTAAATCTTACCAACTGCTCTCCGCGAATTCCTTGATGTTCACATGTAAAATAGCGAAACAATACTTAAGATATATCATCTGTAGTAAAAGTATCTAGGATAGGTTCGGAGGAGTACGTTTTGTGTCAGGTGTGTACTCTCCAGCAGCTTGCACGCTGGTTGATAGGCCCTGAGGGAAAAGGGTTTATTAAAACCCGGAGTCGGACTCAGGTTCAGTATTATTGTCAAGAACGACGAGGCGGAGGCGACTCAGAAATACATTAGATATGTACTTCATGGGTTTCTGGGAGAGAACAATTTTTTTTTTTACTCCCACAGTATTATAGTTAATTTTAAATTACATTAATGTGAATATTCTTTCGGTATATTTTGTAAAAAAAAGAAAATACTCAAGAATATTTCAGAAATGTTTATCTGTGACCTACATTATCCTACGAAAAAAAATCTCTGAATTATTAAAAACGGAAATAAGCATGCAGGAACTGGGTAAAGGTTTTTGTATCAAAATTTTAAATAAAACAGAACGAAAATTCTAAAATTATGTCTATATATGCAAATTAATTAAAACCCGAAAGAGAATTTAAACCGCTTAGCCTGGCGTGTAGCGACACTTAGCCTTCGTTTAATACTGCTGGCTGGCCGCTCCAAACATTTCTCCGGGATGTAGATTTGCACGGAAGGAAGCAGGAAGAGAGGGAGAGAAGGGAAAGAGAGAGGAGGGCAGGGAGAAGTAAGACAAGACAGTGAGGGGGAGAAGAGAAATAGGAGGAAAGAATGGGAGGGAATGAGAAACAAATGAGGGTACGAACAGTGGTGAGAGCACACACACACACACACAGACACACACACACACACACACACACACACACACACACACACAACACACACACACACACACACAACACACACACACACACACACACACACACACACACACACACACACACACACACAAACGGCTCATTGCCAGATACGGAAAAAGTAATTTCGTTTATGTTTAATATTGATGAGCTAAACACTTGTGGGTTATTCAGTGCGTGGAGAGGTGGAGGCTCGATCCTCCATCCGCCAGTTACAAGCGACAAGCCTCTAAATACTAACACCTGAATGAAAGAATGAAAATGAGAGAAAGAAAAAGGAAAACAAAAGTGAACACAAAGAGTAATAAAAAACGGATTGGCCATAGTGAAAAGCTCTCTCCCACAAGGCACAGTACTCGCTCCCATCCTGTTCCTCATCCTCATATCTGACATATAGAGATGAAAGCCACAGCACTGTATCTTCCTACACAGACGATACTGGAATTTGCACTAGTGTCATTCATTGAGGACAATTTAAAACCTCAAGCGGATATTAACCAAGTCATCTAATGGGCCGCATAAAACGATATAATGTTCAATGAGGACAAATTCCAGCTACTCCGTTATGGAAAACTTGAGGAATTACAAGCTAGAACGGAGTATAAGACCAATTGCAACCACACAGAGCGAAGAACCAATATGAAGGATTTAAAAGTGATAATATCAGAGGATCTCATAGTCAAGGACCACAACAATGTTATTAACACAAATGCAAGGAAAATGGTAAAATGTATAATGAGAACCTTCAAAACAAGGGATGCCATGACAATGATGATCACGTGTTCCATTTAGGCTGGAATACTGCTGTATACTAACATCCCCTTTCAAGGCAGGTGAAACTGTAGATGACTCAAGAAATCGTAATGACACGATTGCAAACAAACCATACCCCCGGCCGGGATTGAACCCGCGGTCATAGAGTCTCAAAACTCCAGCCCGTCGCGTTAGCCACTAGACCAGCTAGCCACAATAAGATTCATCCAACTAGGTATATTTCTACACCATAGGAAGGTTAGCACAGGCACCACTGTGACCACAAATGCAAGAAATATACCTAGTTGGATGAATCTTATTGTGGCTAGCTGGTCTAGTGGCTAACGCGACGGGCTGGAGTTTTGAGACTCTATGACCGCGGGTTCAATCCCGGCCGGGGGTATGGTTTGAAACTGCAGATCAGAAGAATGAACAGAGGCCCTTCACTGCAAGTCTAACTTCAATAAAGAACATCAGTTACTGGGATACTTTGAAGTCCCTCGACTTGTACTTCTTGGAGCGCAGGCGAGAATACAACAATAATTTACACTTGTAAAATCCTAGAGGGACTAGTCCTAAATCCACATACAGAAATCACTCCTTATGAAATCAAAAGACTAGGTAGACAGTGCAACATACCCCAGTGAAAAACAAGAGTGTCGTGCGTACACTTGAGAGAAAATACAGTTAGTGTCAGGGGCCCAAGGCTGTTCAACAGCTTCCCATCATACATAATGGGGGATCACCAATAGAGTTCTATTTGTCTTCAAAAGGGAACTGGACAGATATCTAAAGTCGTTGCTTAACCAGATGGGCAGTAGTTCGTGCGTTGGATTGCGTGTGGCCAGCAGTAATAGCCTGGTTAATGGGACCCTGATTCACCATGAGGCCTGGTCATGGGCAGGGCCGCGGGGAAGTTCTACCCCTGGAACTCCCTTCAGGTAAACTCCAGATAAAAATGAGACAAGAGGAAGAAATGACAATGGAGACAGATACAATTAGAAAGAAAGAAGGGTAAATAGACATAAGTAGACAGAGACAAAAGTACACAGACAGAAATAGATAGGCAAATAGACAGAAGGTGTAGCTAGGCAGGTAGAGAGACGGGTAAATGTAGGTAAAAAGTTACGCAGACACAGAATGGGAGACACAGAAAAAAGTAAATAGGTAGACAGGTAACAGACAAGTAGAGAGGTAAACAGAGGTAAACAGACAGGTAGAGAGGTAACAGAAGAAGACGCATAACGCAGGCGGACGGAGGAATAAATGGACAGTAAAAATCTCTTTTTAAAAGCGAGGAAATGTTCTTTGTATTACAAGAAGCAAACATGAAGAATAAAAACTTTAGACACTTTCATAAAACAATGAGCAAAAATACTGTCACTTGATGATCACAGGAAGAACACACACACACACACACACACACACACACACACACACACACACACACACACACACACACACACACACACACACACACACAGGATTGATCCAAGCAGGTGAAGAGTATCTCCAATTCCCTGAATCAAGAGTTTTCCACTGGCGTCAACGGTACTAACATATTCGAAAACAAGCCATAAAACCGTACGGGTCACAGAGCGTTGCTGGTGATACTAAGGGTTGAGAAGCTGTCAGTCAAGACTCACCTGGCTTGACCGGTCCCACACACAGTTCCTCTCCAGACACAGGTCCTCAGTAACTGGATCAGTCTCGCTCCAGTCTGCGTGGTGACACACGGTAAACTTATATTATTATTAATTATATTATTTTATTATTATTATTATTATTATTATTATTATTATTATTATTATTATTATTAGAGAAGCGCTAAATTCGTAGCTGTTGTATAAGGCTTGTGGTCTCCCTTAAGACGTAACAGATGATGTAAATGAAGACATGTGCATGATACATGTGTAGGACCAGGAGTCAGGGCAGGATTTAGTTGTGGGCAGAGGAGACATTTGTCAAGGAGTCTCCCTGAAATATAAGGCTCCTACCATGTTGAGGGAGGGGCCCTCCACCACGCAGGGGCGTCCACCACACAGGGGCCTCTACCACAAAGGGCCCTTAACTACACAGGGCCCTCAACCGAAAAAAAATCAATAAATACAAAATAAGAATTCAGTGTTACTAATTTCTTGGCAATCACTGTGCAGATTATAACGTCTGTGAAACAACAACAATACTATCTGCGCATGAGCTTGTGTGTTCCCGATTCAGACTTTTGGGTCATTTAGAAACTTCGACTCGTGAAGAGATACAGAAAGAGATTGTGTAGAAAACATTTCCTCTATAAACTAATAACTGACAGGGGCATCAAAGGTGAACTCTGAAATGTGGAAATAACGTAGCTTTATGGTTGCCACCTGTAGTGGTGGGAGATCAATATAAACATGAAGCGTGTTAAAAATAGCTAGTGAATGTCCACTACGGACGAACTGCTTCCCTACCTGTCAGTAATGACTTAAGGACGTGATATTTTGAGTCATTCTCTGTTTCGATAGACTCTTAGCGACTTTGTTAATAAGAAAGTGCGGAAAGTGTCGGGCTTCGGTAAATAAACTTGGTGTTCTGTTTATAAACGATGTAATTTGCATGAATATTCTAGTTTATAGTTTTATACATATATACATATATACGTATATATATATATATATACATATATACATATATACAGCTATATGTTAGCTAAACATTTAATACCAATGAATGTCTCAATATGTCTATGGCACATTTTGATTGCTGTGATCCTTAGAAATAGACTTTAATGTTGTGTTTTGTTTGGGTTGTATATTATGTTGCCGTTTTCACAAACTATAATTGCTTTGAAAAAAAATCTATTATGGAAAGTGTTTTCACCGCTCGTGAGCCCATAGGCCTAAATCCGGCCGAATTTAGGCCGGATTTAGGCTGAATTTTTTTTTTCTCTCACAAGCTTCATCAATCCATTGAAAAGTTTCATTCCAGCCCCGAGAGAAACTTGTTTATCTTTAATAATTATCCTGGTTACTACACACGTGTCTTATTTACAAACTCCCCGGAGAGGTGCCACTCCCCGGAGAGGTGCCACTCACCTCCGTATGAGAGTGGACAGGGAAGCTTCAAGACCAGGTTGTAGCTCCAGTACAATTCGAAGTTCTCCAGGATGGGGATCGCCAGGTCGAACATCTTCACCTCCTCAACACACCAACAAAAATATTGAAGTAATTGACAAACTTGAGAGCTGACCCAAAGTCTAGCCAAATGGTTTTCCACGAAAAATATAACTTCGGGTAAAAAATCAAAACATACTAAGCTCCTAAGACGAAGTTATAGTCTAATAATTCCCTCAATGTCACATTTCAGAAACTCTTTAAAAAAATCATCGTGGACCTCCTGTTCCTACTGGAACCATGACATATACACATTATATTCTAGAAATGTTATGAAAATAATTAAAAATTTTCACCCTCCCCCATCCAGAAATTGACCTTGGTGTGGCACTCACCCTGGTGGCATCATCATAGTGCCAGTCTCCAGTGGTCCATCTCTCACCGTTGAGCAGCAGGTGGGAGGGTCGGGCACCCACACCAAACACCCGCACGTCAGATATAACCAGAGGGCCAGCCACGGAGTCTGAGTGATCCACCTCCCAGGATATCCTCTCCTGCAACACTCACAGCGGAATAAAGAGAGAGAGAGAGAGAGAGAGAGAGAGAGAGAGAGAGAGAGAGACAGAGAGAGACGAGAGAGAGAGAGAGAGAGAGAGAGAGAGAGAGAGAGAGAGAGAGAGAGAGAAGAGAGAGAGAGAGAGAGAGAGAGAGAGAGAGAGAGAGAGAGAGAGAGAGGGTGAAAATGAGAGAGATAGAATGAGAGAAAGGAAGGGAGGGAGGGAGAGAGAAAAATAATTAAATCTAAAATATGAATACAAGTGTTCGTAATACTACTTTTCTGAAACAAATTACAAAACAGTATTGACAATGAACAGACGAGATATTATAGTTAATTAAAGGTAAATAACTGAAATATTAGTGATTCATATACAAAAATATACTAAGCTAACAATATCAAGTTATAAATGATAAAAGATAAGAAATATTACATACACGGTGCAATAAGATCACAGTCAAGAGGTGATAACACAGTTTGCAGAACACTGAGAACAACCACTCTGAAAAGAACAGTGAACTTCCAGGCGCATTCGTGATTTCTCACGTTGTCAAGTTCCTTGATAATGTGATTGCTTGTTCTGCGTTACATACATGAAGAGCTAGACCCGCAGGGTTCATGCATCGACTGGGAAATGGGAGGAAAACAACTTTGATCCCCAACGGAGGATCGGTTCAGTTCCTTGGATCAAGAGCCCTTCGTGGGCATCAAGGCATTCTTGGAAATGAGGGTTATTTAAAATATACTATGATAAACGTGTTAAAAATAACTAAAATAATTCATATTAAGAAAAATAATTAAAATAATTCATATTGAGAAAAATAACTAAAATAATTCATATTGACAAAAATAACTAAAATAATTCATATTGAGAAAAATAACTAAAATAATTCATATTGAGAACAAAAACTAAATATAAAATAATTCATATTGACAAAAATAACTAAAATAATTCATATTGACAAAAATAACTAAATTATATGACAAAAGTAACAAAAATAATTCATATTGAGAAAAATAAATAAAATAATTCATATTGACAAAAATAACTAAAATAATTCATATTGACAAAAATAACTAAATTAATATTGACAAAAGTAACAAAAATAATTCATATTGAGAAAAATAACTAAAATAATTCATATTGACAAAAATAACTAAAATAATTCATATTGACAAAAATAACTAAATTAATATTGACAAAAGTAACAAAAATAATTCATATTGAGAAAAATAAATAAAATAATTCATATTGACAAAAATAACTAAAATAATTCATATTGACAAAAATAACTAAATTAATATTGACAAAAGTAACAAAAATAATTCATATTGAGAAAAATAACTAAAATAATTCATATTGACAAAAATAACTAAAATAATTCATATTGACAAAAATAACTAAATTAATATTGACAAAAGTAACAAAAATAATTCATATTGAGAAAAATAAATAAAATAATTCATATTGACAAAAATAACTAAAATAATTCATATTGACAAAAATAACTAAATTAATATTGACAAAGGTAACAAAAATAATTCATATTGAGAAAAATAAATAAAATAATTCATATTGACAAAAATAACTAAATTAATATTGACAAACGTAACAAAAATAATTCATATTGAGAAAAATAAATAAAATAATTCATATTGAGAAAAATAATTCCAAGACTTTTTTTCCAGAGGAAGAAAAAGTTATTTTAATAAAAATATTTGACTACAACTTTCATTTGGAAATTTTTCAATCTAAGTTTACATAAAAAAATTACCATGTCTAAAATGACCAACACGTCTAAAATGACCAACACGTCTAAAATGACCAGCACGTCTTAAATGACCAACACGTCTAAAATGATCAACACGTCTGAAATGACCAACACGTCTAAAATGACCAACACGTCTAAAATGACCAACACGTCTAAAATGACCAGCACGTCTAAAATGACCAACACGTCTAAAATGATCAACACGTCTAAAATGACCAACACGTCTAAAATGACCAGCACGTCTAAACTGACCAGCACGTCTAAAATGACCAGCAAGTCTAAAATGACCAGCACGTCTAAACTGACCAGCACGTCTAAAATGACCAGCACGTCTAAACTGGCCAGCACGTCTAAACTGACCAGCACGTCTAAACTGGCCAGCACGTCTAAACTGGCCAGCACGTCTAAAATGACCAGCACGTCTAAACTGACCAGCACGTCTAAACTGACCAGCACGTCTAAACTGACCAACACGTCTAAAATGACCAGCACGTCTAAAATGACCAGCACGTCTGAAATGACCAACACGTCTAAAATGACCAGCACGTCTAAAATGACCAGCACGTCTAAACTGACCAGCACGTCTAAAATGACCAGCACGTCTAAAATGACCAACACGTCTAAAATGACCAACACGTCTAAAATGACCAACACGTCTAAAATGACCAAAACGTTTAAAATGACCAGCACGCCTAAAATGACCAGCACGTCTAAAATGACCAACACGTCTAAAATGACCAACACGACTAAAATGACCAACACGTCTAAAATGACCAGCACGTCTAAAATAACCAACACGTCTAAAATGACCAACACGTCTAAAATGACCAACACGTCTAAAATGACCAACATGTCTAAACGAACACGTCTAAAAAAACCAACACGTCTAAAAAAACCAACACGTCTAAAATAACCAACACGTCTAAAATAACCAGCACGTTTAAAATAACCAACACGTCTAAATAGCCAACACGTCTAATATAACCAACACGTCTAAAATAACCAACACATCTAAAATAAC
Organism: Cherax quadricarinatus; assembly: GCF_026875155.1. NCBI lineage: Eukaryota > Metazoa > Arthropoda > Malacostraca > Decapoda > Parastacidae > Cherax > Cherax quadricarinatus. The sequence goes on along the minus strand of NC_069417.1, from coordinate 28,953,090 downwards.
CTACACAATCCGTACAACACTTGAGCTTCACCTGGAGTGACGCTACTTCCCGGAGCTTCACCTGGACTGACGCTACTTCCCGGAGCTTCACCTGGACTCACACTACTCCCCGGAGCTTCACCTGGACTGATGCTACTCCCCGGAGCTTCACCTGGACTGACGCTACTTCCCGGAGCTTCACTTGGACTCACACTACTCCCCGGAGCTTCACCTGGACTGATGCTACTCCCCGGAGCTTCACCTGGACTGACGCTACTCCCCGGAGCTTCACCTGGACTCGCACTACTCCCCGGAGCTTCACCTGGACTGATGCTACTCCTCTGAGCTTCACCTGGACTGACGCTACTCCCCGGAGCTTCACCTGGACTGATGCTACTCCCCGGAGCTTCACCTGGACTGACGCTACTTCCCGGAGCTTCACTTGGACTCACACTACTCCCCGGAGCTTCACCTGGACTGATGCTACTCCCCGGAGCTTCACCTGGACTGACGCTACTCCCCGGAGCTTCACCTGGACTCGCACTACTCCCCGGAGCTTCACCTGGATTGATGCTACTCCTCTGAGCTTCACCTGGACTGACGCTACTCCCCGGAGCTTCACCTGGACTGATGCTACTCCCCGGAGCTTCACCTGGACTGATGCTACTCCCCGGTACTTCACCTGGACTGATGCTACTCCCCGGAGCTTCACCTGGACTGATGCTACTCCCCGGAGCTTCACCTGGACTCACACTACTCCCCGGAGCTTCACCTGGACTGACGCTACTCCCCGGAGCTTCACCTGGACTGACGCTACTCCCCGGAGCTTAACCTGGACTGATGCTACTCCCCGGAGCTTCACCTGGACTGACGCTACTCCCCGGAGCTTCACCTGGACTGACGCTACTCCCCGGAGCTTCACCTGGACTGACGCTACTCCCCGGAGCTTCACCTGGACTGACGCTACTCCCCGGAGCTTCACCTGGACTGACGCTACTCCCCGGAGCTTCACCTGGACTGACGCTACTCCCGGAGCTTCACCTGGACTGACGCTACTCCCCGGAGCTTCACCTGGACTGACGCTACTCCCCGGAGCTTCACATGGACTGACGCTACTCCCCGGAGCTTCACCTGGACTGACGCTACTCCCCGGAGCTTCACCTGGACTGACGCTACTAGCCGGAGCTTCACCGGACTGACGCTACTCCCCGGAGCTTCACCTGGATTGACGCTACTCCCCGGAGCTTCACCTGGACTGACGCTACTCCCCGGAGCTTCACCTGGACTGACGCTACTGCCCGGAGCTTCACCTGAACTGACGCTACTCCCCGGAGCTTCACCTGGACTGACGCTACTCCCCGGAGCTTCACATGGACTGACGCTACTCCCCGGAGCTTCACCTGGACTGACGCTACTAGCCGGAGCTTCACCGGGACTGACGCTACTCCCCGGAGCTTCACCTGGATTGACGCTACTCCCCGGAGCTTCACCTGGACTGACGCTACTCCCCGGAGCTTCACCTGGACTGACGCTACTGCCCGGAGCTTCACCTGAACTGACGCTACTCCCCGGAGCTTCACCTGGATTGACGCTACTCCCCGGAGCTTCACCTGGACTGACGCTACTCCCCGGAGCTTCACCTGGACTAACGCTACTCCCCGGAGCTTCACCTGGACTGACGCTACTCCCCGGAGCTTCACCTGGACTGATGCTACTCCCCGGAGCTTCACCTGGACTGATGCTACTCCCCGGAGCTTCACCTGGATTGATGCTACTCCCCGGAGCTTCACCTGGACTGACGCTACTCCCCGGAGCTTCACCTGGACTGACGCTACTCCCCGGAGCTTCACCTGGACTCACACTACTCCCCGGAGCTTCACATGGACTGACGCTACTCCCCGGAGCTTCACCTGGACTGATGCTACTCCCCGGAGCTTCACCTGGACTGATGCTACTCCCCGGAGCTTCACCTGGACTGACGCTACTCCCCGGAGCTTCACCTGGACTGACGCTACTCCCCGGAGCTTCACCTGGACTGACGCTACTCCCCGGAGCTTCACCTGGACTGACGCTACTCCCCGGAGTTTCACCTGGACTGACGCTACTCCCCGGAGCTTCACCTGGACTGACGCTACTCCCCGGAGCTTCACCTGGACTGACGCTACTCCCCGGAGCTTCACCTGGACTGACGCTACTCCCCGGAATGTTGAAAATATCTTCATGGAGTCCTTGAATAGTTATGAAACACCAAACCTGTACGGGCTATAATATAAGAGGTATTCAAGTTTGATCAGAGAAAGAGAGGATAATTCCTATTCCTACGATTAAAAACTCCTTGATTACTTCGTCAAGAAAGGTTAAAGGGCTTTCAGCCTTTGAATATATAGACAGTACAGTATTACCATTAACCTTAAGGAACATGTTATAGCACACACACACACATACACACACACACACACACACACACACACACACACACACACACACACACACACACATCATATTGAGGACATCTAAGGTGCACGTCACCCAAATAACCGCTGCAACATACGGACGCCTAGAAACCTGGGAACAGCATCTGGACATGAAGGAGTCATTTACGACACTATCATGCCCATGTTGCACTATGCAGCACCAGTATGGAACCCACACCCGGTCAGTTACGTCAAGAAATTTGAGAAATTACAAAAGTTTTCAACAAGACTAGTCCCGAAGCTAAGGGATATGTCATATGAGGAGAAGTTAAGGGACCTCAACCTGACGGCACTGCAGGACATGAGGGATAAGGGGGACATGATAACGATATATAAAATATTGAGAGGAATTGACAAGGTTGATAGGGACAGGATGTTTCAGAGATGGAACCCGGCAATAAAGGGACACAACTGGAAGCTGAAAACTCAGATGAGTCACAGGGATGTTAGGAAGTATTTCTTCAACCTTAGAGTAGTCCGGAAGTGGAACAATCTGGAGAGTGAAGCAGTGGAGGCAGGGTCCATACACAGCTTTAGGAAGAGGTACAATAAGGCTCTTAGAGCAGGGAGAAAGTAGAACTAGTAGCGACTAGCGCAGAGCCGGGGCCAGAAGCTATGAATCGACCCCTGCAACCACATATAGGTGAGTACATACACACACACACACACACACACACACACACACACACACACACACACACACACACACACACACACACACACACACACAGTCTCTCTAATTATATTCTCCCTTCTCTGGAAAGGGTGGAGAGCAGTTGATAATTTCTTGGAACAATAACATTCTGGTTCTCGGCATTAAACTGAAAGTGAGGAGGAGAACATATTACACTTCCTGAATACGCTTATAAATCAGAGAATATACACTATTAGAACCTAATAATTTATACCTTCACATTCGACAAATTATTTATGATTTTTTGAGATCTTTCTAGCCAGACTGAGTGTACTCGAGTACTCTAGGAGATGTTTGGAAGGGCCAGTCTGGCTGCACTCTCAACACTGCAAGAGGCATCAATGTAAACTTGTAAAAGGATTTCATGAACAACCTATATTACTCCATTTATTCTACATGACTAATCTATCAGAATAGTCCTTGATCTACAATACTCTATTTTCATTAAATATTCTCTATTTGTCTTTCTCTTATATTTTCAGCGATTTGCATTATCGTTAACAGGCTCATTTCTTGGTATAATGTACACCAAAGTAACTTCATTCACGTCATCCATAATACTTCCCTCCAATATGTCGTCAAATGCTCTCATCTCCTCCTGCTATATTCCAGATTCACTTCCAACTCTTAATCAGCTTTCTAAATTCCTCCAACCTCTGCAGGTTTTAAACTTACCATTGTGAGGAATTTTGAATTCCCGTTACCAAAATATTCTAGAGAAAGTGCAGCAGCTTTTTCATTCCTGTCTTAAGATGAATATGTGACAAAGAGGCTTATGTAACTGTTATTCCTCTTATTCCCGAGTGAGAGGCGAGAGGTGACATTTCCCATCAAAGAGTTCCAAGTGTGCCAAGTGTCCTGTGAATTCATTGTGCACCAACAATGTAAGAGCTTGAGACCTATTGAGCTTTCAGATAAAATAGGCAAATATATTTCCATGTACATTTAATATTATATTCCGATAGTTATTTTAGTCGCTAAAACGGAAATAAGAGCATAAGAATATAAGAAAGGAGGAACACTGCATCAGGCCTGTTGGCCCATACTAGGCAGGTACTTTACAATTCATCCCACTAACAAAACATTTGCCCAACCCAATTTTCAATGCTACCCATGAAATAAGCTCTGATGTGCAAGTCCCACTCAAATCGAACCCCTCTCACTCATGTATTTATCCAACCTAAATTTGAAACTACCCAAAGTCCCAGCCTCAATAACCCAACTAGGTGGAACATTAAAATGGTATAAAATACCGACAGGTTGTTAGGTAAGACACATATGCAACAGTTAGGTATCTTTATTTCGAAACGTTTCGCCTACACAGTAGGCTTCTTCAGTCGAGTACAGAAAAATTGATAGAAGCAGAAGAGACTTGAAGACGATGTAATCAGTCCATCACCCTTAAAGTTTTGAGGTGGTCAGTCCCTCAGTCTGGAGAAGAGCATTGTTCCATAGTCTGAAACAATATGGAGTTGAAGTGACAAGATGGAGCCTTATATAGCGCCAGGAGGTGAGACGTAGGTCACTAGTAGAACGCAGATGTTGGGAGGTCAGGTCCCTCTCAAATCCAGCCGTTCTCACTAGTAGAGGTTGTCGAAGTTGATTTCAGGTCTGTACCAAGATACCCTTGTGTTGCAGTGTCTGACAGATTGAACATTAAAATGGTATAAAATACCGACAGGTTGTTAGGTAAGACACATATGCAACAGTTAGGTATCTTTATTTCGACTGAAATAAAGAAGCCTACTGTGTAGGCGAAACGTTTCGAAATAAAGATACCTAACTGTTGCATATGTGTCTTACCTAACAACCCAACTAGGTAGACTGTTCCACTCATCAACTACCCTATTTCCAAACCAATACTTTCCTATGTCTTTTCTAAATCTAAACTTTTCTAATTTAAATCCATTACTGCGGGTTCTCTCTTGGAGAGATATCCTCAAGACCTTATTTATATTCCCTTTATTTATACCCATCTTCCACTTATACACTTCGATCATGTCTCCCCTCATTCTTCGTCTAACAAGTGAATGTAATTTAAGAGTCTTCAATCTTTCTTCATAAGGAAGATTTCTAATGCTATGTATTAATTTAGTCATCCTACGCTGAATGTTTTCTAACGAATTTATGTCCATTCTGTAATATGGAGACCAGAACTGAGCTGCATAATCTAGGTGAGGCCTTACTAATGATGTATAAAGCTGCTTTACAGCGTTATATATTTTGTATTTAGCTACATGGTTAGGTAGGATGCTCTTACGCTACACTTTGTGATGCCAGAATTGAGGTTCTCATTCTCTGCCCCACTCGGCAACACCACCGCTTGTTCGCTTATTTACAAGTTCAGGTACTTGCTGGGTAAACTGTCCACGCCTGGGCAACCTGAGGAGCAAGTCTAAATTTATACGAGCAACAGCGCTCACCACTAGTGAGGCAAAAACCTCTCTCCTCCCAGCGTCGGAAATTGTGATTTATGTAAACCTTGTGGTAGAGTATGATCTCGTTAGTGATTCGAGACATACTTCTTGTTCTCTGAAGCTCTGTTACCAAAGACATTTTTAGAAATAGTGATTTTTTTTTTTAACATTGTGGTAGTGTTTAGTAAGACACTCAATATAATTCAGGTCAGCGTCGAACTTTCAACCTAACTTTTTCAGACTGGTATCTGCGCACTGTCGTAGTATTTGGAAGTTGCTGAACTCTCAGTAATTTGAGAGTTATGCATTTTTTTTTTTTTTGGAGGACAGAGATTGTCCCCAGTTAGATTAGTTTTCGTTTCTCTCTTTTTCTTGCCTGCTGTTGCACTGTTACGACTACTTTGTTCCGCTTGTTGCTGTTTGGCGGTCTAGGTGCTTCATTATCTTTAAGCAAGCTTACTTTGAAACCTGTCTGATGTTCGAATTAGTTTAAAGGACTTATTGCTTTTTGTCATTCCCATTCTATGTTGAGTCTTCCACACACTAATCACATAAATTATTCTCGTACTATTGGGTACTCTTACATATGTGCCTAAGGGGAGAGTTAAGCGTTAACTGTACGGATATAAGAGACAAAAAGTATATACTAATATTATTTAGGATCAGTTTATACACTGGAGTGTGTGTAGGACATTAGGATTCGATGTTTATTATAAACATTTCCATAGATATTATTTGGATAATTAGAGTTCTCAGACTTTTTTGTAGGAAGCCTGACAAGTTAGTGGCGTTTTCCTTGAGCAGACTTAGGCCCATTTATTGCGTGTTGTAATAGTTACTCTGGGTCTTTAAGTTAAGCAGATTCTAGAATCATTCAACAGTGGATTTTCTGGACCTAAGCCAGAATCCACACTGTAAGTGCAGACTATCACACGGGGGCTAAATGTTGTCAAAGGTACCGAGTGTAAGTGGTAATGATATGACAATAGGACCCCACGACAGTGCTTATCAGTAAATAAGACCTAATATGATTGGCATCTTGTTTTGATGCCATCAGGAGCCCAAGACACCAAAGGACCCCAGCCCCAGGTATATTCACACTTGAGGAGTAGGTAAAGTCCTTTGTCCTTACCTTGTTCATCAAATAGACTGCATTCTGTTATTTGTGCAAGGCATTTAGGGACTTCAAATATAATAGTTGGCACTAGTGCGCCAGCGTCATTAAGCTCCGGAGCCTATCAAAGTGTCTTATCAACGTGTCATATGTTCACCCTTTGTGTCAAGCCCTTTTCATTCAGTGTACATGAGCAATGAATCATTTATCCTGGTAATAAACCCAGGAACCAGGCGGCACCAAGGACCCATCCTAGTAGGTGTAAGTGTCCATTGTGCATGTGAATTACAACCCACTGTCGAGGAAATGTCCACGAATGTTTAAGTGTTGAGGGGAGGCTGTTAATCTTCGGGTGGAAGAATGGTACTATTAAACAGTCATTGAAGTAGTTATATCCAAAACGGACAGAATCCCGGTAAGAAGCGACTACTGGCGTGTGCTGCTGCTGCTGCTGCAACGACTACTATTACTACTACTACTACTACACACACACACACACACTAGCATCTATTGACACATTCAAATGTGATAGCGCGCAAGAGGCAACTGCTGGAGTGCAGCGTTATATATAGCGGTGTTTACCAACATGGGTGTGTGATCGACATCATGCCTAACCCTTCTAGGGTAGGGTAGGTGCCTGAGCCCGAGCCTTTAGCTCATAAGACTGTCATTCCCATTTGCCCCCTTGGGGCGGGGATGGCGGACCAAGAGGCCTAGCTTGTGGCTAGGCCTGGGGACAGTTGGTCCCAAAGATGAGGAGGTACTTGTGCCTCCTCCCATGGGAGACTTAGGTCTCAGACACTCCCTAAAGAGGGAGCCAAGGCCGGGCCACCACTTGGAAAAGGCCCGGACCGGGAGAATACCGGCGAATCTTTAATAATAATAATAATACATGGGTGTGAATGTAGTAGCTGCTGGACTCACGGCAGACCACGGCGGCAGCAGCCACACTCGACTTACCGATCGTAGTATATTAGATTTATCTTTTAAGATATCCTGCGCTACAACTAAGAGTATTGCCACACTGAACAAATCGATAACGTGAGACGAGAGGAACCAACTTAATATAGTCACCAAAAGCACTAAACTGTAGTGGTCATTCAACAGCTTAATTATTACATATATGGGGAAGCACTAAACTTGTAGGGTTCGTACAGAATCTGGAGAATGAGAGACAATAGGTTTCACCCAAGTGGAGAATTGGTCCAATTCCCTGAAATGAACTGAATCCCTTGAAGGGATTCAGCGGTGAGGAAGGGAAAAATGACAGATTGAAACTAAACAAACTTCTTCATCTTCCCTCCACACACAACACACACACACACACACACACACACACACATCAACAATAGGTCAAGTATCCATCGACAAGTGCTTTTGATAACTAGTAACTATTACTACACTGACACAGAGTTATGGAGGGAAACGAAATGGGAAAAGGAGAGGGAGAGGTCGCTTATTATTCATGGGCTTCATGGGGGAGAAGAGAAGACCTATGATGAAAGAAGACTGAGAACATCATTGCAGTAGCAGGAGAGAGCATGAACCAACTGACAAATTTTCAGACTTGGGTAGTACTCGAAGGAAAAGAACTACCTAATCAAACTGACATTCAAGACAGAAATGGTATGAAACAAGAACCTGCAGAGGAAACCATAGTTAAAGGATTTCCCAAAATACCAGTGAGTGTACCTCAACCGTGACAGAATGCAAAAAGAACAGGAATAACTGAGAGAGTAAGAAGGTGCCAGAGGCAGAAACACCGAACAGGTATTAACAGAGAGGAGTGTAACTTCAGGGGGAACAACAAACACAGCCATCCACAGAATCACTCATAGCATCCCCTCAACCCCTATCAACCCACACCAACCAAACAACAACCAGAAACAAACCACACTCCACACCCAAAGTCCCCCCTCAGCACTAATACTACCACAACACCAGCCCACCATAACATCCAGTCCTGTCTACCACACCCTCAGTCTGCACCAACCCATTCCATCCCCCTGAATACAGTTCTGGAAAGGAAGCTGAAGGTATGGTACACCAACACAGATGGAACAACAAATAGGAGTGAGGAGTGGCAGGAAAGAATTACCGAGGCATCCCCGGACATCATAACACTCACAGACAAAACTTACAGGGGTAATAAATGCGATCGTCCCACCTAGATGTCAGATCCTGAGGAAAGGTGGGGTGAACAGAGGGGGAGGAGTTGCACTGCTTATCAGAAACCAATGGAGTTTTGAGGATATGGGAGGACTAGTCAGAGGTGAAGTGGATAACTACATTGGAACACTTCTAAGCAGGGGTCTAAAAGTGATGATAGAAGTGATGTACAACCCACCACTGAACAGCAGAAGACCAAGACAAGAATATGATAACAGTAACAGAATGATGGTGACCACACTAGCCGAGATGGCCAGAAGGGCCCACATAATCTGAAGCTACATGGGAGACTGGACACATGGAGAGCAAAGATGCTGGAGGTGGTGCTGGAAAGCGTCATGTACCAACATATTAGGGACACAACCAGAGAAAGAGGAGACGATGAACCAGAAAAGTTGGACCTTGTATTCACTTTCAACAGTTCAGACATAGGGAAAATCACAGAAAACGCCCCTCGGCGCTAACGATCACATGGTCCTGAGTTTCGAATAGCGTTAACAATGAAGAGTGAGACAGTACGAGAAGGACAGGAGAAACCAAACTTCAGAAAAGGAAACTACGTATGTATGAGGCAATTCCTGCATGAGGTGCAGTAGTTAAGAGAGCTAGAGGGGCAGACAGTAAACGTAATGATGGAACATGTGACTGCAAAGTGCAGGGAGGCAGTGCAGAAGTTCGTGCCCAGGGACAACAGAAACAATGGTTTACCTGGAGATGTGAAGAGGCCAAACCCAAGTGCGCTAGAATATGGAAAAAAGTACAGAAGGCAAAGGACTTTCCTTACCCATGCATGAATATACATGGACAAGGAAAGAGGCCCAAAGGCAATACGAGAATGACATAGCATCAAAGGCTAAATCTGACCCAAAGTTGTTATACAGCCACATCAGGAGGAAAACAACAGTCAAGGACCAGGTAATCAGCATGAGGAAGGAAGGAGGGGAGCTCATAGGGAGCAACCAGGAAGTATATGAGGAACTCAGCTCAAGATTCAGGAAGGTATTCACAATGGAGACAGAGATGCTTCCAACAAACCGAGGGAGTAGGGTGCACCAGCAAGTGCTGGACACACTGCAAACGTGAAGAAACTGCTAGGTGAATTAGATACCTCGAGGGTGGTGAGCCCAGATAACATCTCTCCGTGGGTCCTGAGAGAGAGGGAACAGATGCACAATGTGTGCCACTTAAAATAATCTTCAATAAATGTACTGAAAAAAAAGGCAACTGCCTGAGGTGTAGAAGACAGTAAACACAGCCAATATTTTAAAAAAGGAGACAGACAGGCTACACTAAACTACAGACCTGTGTCACTGACATGTATAGTATGTAAAATAATGGAGAAGATTATCAGGAGAAGAGTGGTGGAGCACCAAGAAAGGAATGGGCTCATACATGACAATCAGCATGGCTTCAGGGAAGGGAAATTCTGCATCACAAACCTACTGGAGTTGTAGGATAAGGTACAGAAGACATGAAAGAGAGGGATGGGTAGAGTGCATCTTCTTGGACAATAAGAAGGCTTTTTATACAGTACCACACAAGAGATTAGTTGAAAAGCTGAGGAGCAGGCAGAAATAACAGGGAAAGTACTTCAATGGATTAGGAATACCTGAGAGGAAGAAAACAACGTGTTGGTACGTGACGAGGTGTCAGAGTGGGTGCATATGTCGAGTGGGGTTCCACAAGGTCAGTCCTGGGTCCGGTGCTGTTTCTAATATATGTGAATGATATGCCAGAAGGGATAGAATCAGAAGTATCCCTTTTTGCAGACGATGTGAAGTAAATGAGAAAAGTACAAGTGGACTAGGATAAGGTAAGCCTACAAGGAGATTTAGACATGCTGCAAGCCTGGTCCGACAAATGGCTCCTGGAGTTTAACCTCAGCAAGTGTAGTGTCATAAAATTTGGGGAAGGATAAAGAAGACCACAGACGAAGTATAGCCTAGGTTAAAGGTGCAGAACTCACTCATGGAAAAGGATCTTGGGAGTATCATACTAAGCACATCCCCTGAGGGGCACATCAACCAAATAACTGCTGCAGGATGTGGGCGACTGGCAAACCTAAAAATAGAGTTTCGATATCTAAGTAAGGAGTCATTGAAGACACTGTACACTGTGTACGTCAGGCCCATATTGGAGTATGCAGAACCATTATGGAGCCCACACCTGGTCAAGCACGTCATGAAATTAGAGAAAATACAATGGTTTGCAGCAAAACTAGTCCCAGTTCCTCCCTGGAGTGTGACCCACCAGCTCCTCCCTGGAGTGTGACCCACCAGCTCCTCCCTGGAATGTGACCCACCAGCTCTTCTCTGGAGTGTGACCAGCTCCTCCCTGGAGTGTGACCCACCAGCTCCTCCCTGAAGTATGACCCGCCAAATCCATGTATGTACTTACTTGTGAGTACGTGACCTTCGCCGTGAAGTACTCGCCCGAGTCTACAGGATCTGGGGAACATGTAAGGAACATCCTGAGTGGAACAACAATAATAATGACGCAGCAAACATGAAAAGTTTAGATAAAAAATGACTGAAAAAGAAATACTGATGATGGTAAAGATAGTGAGAAGCCAAGAAAATTAAGAACAAATATGAGATTAAAAATAACATTTACTCGTTCTTTTGTACTCATCTATTTGTGGTTGCAGGAGTCGATTCACAGCTCCTGGCCCCGCATCTTCGCTGGTCACTACTAGGTCCACTCTCTCCCTGCTGCATGAGTTTTGTCGTATCTCTTCTTATAGCTATGTATGCATCCTGCCTCCACCACATCACTCTCTATATTGTTCCACTTCCTGACATCTCTAAGGCTGAAGAAATACTTCCTCACAGAACATACCAATTAGCTCCAGGACTAGGCTTGCTGCAAACCTTTGTACTTCCTCTAATTTTCTGACGTGATTGATCAGTTGTGGGTTCCATACTGGTGCTGCATACTCCAATATGGGCCTGACGTACACGGTGTACAGAGTCTAGATTGATTCCTTACTCAGGTGTCGAAACGCTATTCTTTGGTTTGCCAAACGTCCAAACGCTGCAACAGTTATTTGGCTAATGTGTGCCTTAGGAGATGAATTCAGTATTATACTCACCCCTAGATCCTTTTCCTTGAGTGAGGTTTGCAGTCTTTCGCCCCCTAGCCTGTACTCTGTCTACGGTGTTCTTTCACCTTCCCAATCTCCATAACTTTGCATTTGGTGGGGTTAAACTCCAGGAGCTAGTTGTTGGACCAGGCTTACAGCCTCTCCAGATCCCTTTGTACTCCAGCCTGATACTCATCAACTTGAATTCTCCGCATTAGCTTCACATTGTCTGCAAACAGGGACACCTCTGAATCTATCCCTTCCATCATGTCATTCACGTTTACCAGAAACAGCAACGGCCCTAAGACTGACCCTTGTAGAACTCCGCTCATCACAGGCACGTACTCTGACACGTACCATCACTCGTTGTTTCCTTCCTGTCAGGTATTCTCTGATCCATTGCAATGCCTTTCATGTTATTCTTGCCTGCTCCTCCAGCTTTTGCACTATTCTCTTGTGCGGATCTGTGTCGAAAGCCTTTTTGCACTCTAAGAAAATACAATCTACCTACCCCTCTCTCTCCTGTCTTCTGTCACCTTATCGTAAAACTCCAGTAGGTTAGTGATGCAGGATTTCCCCTCTCTGATACCGTGCTGGTTATCGTGTATAAACTCATTCCTTTCTAGGTTCTCCACCAGTCTTTTCCTGATAAGTTTCTCCATAACTGCATACTATGCATGTCAGTGACATTATTTTGTAGTTCAATGCCACCTGTATCTCCTTTCTTAAAGATTGGGACAGCATTTATCGTCATCCACACCTCAGGTAGTTGCCCTGTGTCGATAGATGTGCTGAAGATTGTTGTTTGTGGTACACATAGCGCCTCTGCTTTCTCTCTCAGGACCCACAGAGATGTCCGGTCCCACCGCCTTTGAGGTATCTAACTCACTAAGCAGCTTCTTCGCCTCCTCCTCTGCTGTATGTAGTGTGTCTAGCACCTGCTGGTGTACCCTTCCATCCCGGTTTGCTGGAGTCCTTTCTGTCTACACTGAAAGCACTTGAATCTCGTGTTGAGCTAGCTCTTCACATATTTCTTTGTCATTTCTTGTGATCTCCCCTCCTTCCTTCTTCAGACTGATTACCTGATCCTTGACTGTTGTTTTCCTCTTGATGTGGCTGTACAATGGTGTTGAGAGGGTTCCGTGGAAATATGATGGTTGGAGATAAACACACTTGTTGAGTTGTACACTTATATTAGCAGAGTGTGAGAGGGGAGCCCAGCCTGCCTTGTTGCCTGTGTAGGTTTATCCGTGGACTGAGAAGGGGACAGCGCATCTGACGCTCACATGCGGTATCACGTGACGTCACACATGCTAGCCGCTAAGTCTAGCAAGGGGTCGTCTATATAAAACATATGGATGATACTATGATACTCAGATAAGCTATACAACATATGTAGGGGATCAGCAACTATGCTGACAACGGCTTTGGGTCAGATTTGGTAGCTAAGCCTCCCTGCTTATCTATGCATATTCATTTCTGGCTCTTCGGCTAACCTCCTTATATTCCGGACTTCGTTTTTCTTCTATAATTTTTTCATTCTCTAGCACACTTAGTTTTGGCCTCTCTACACCTTAGGGTGAACCAAAGGTTTATTTTTGTCTTCCCATTGTTTCTGTTGCCCTTGGGTACAAATCTCTCCTCTGCCTCATTGCATTTTTTTGGTTATGTATTCCATTATTTCGTTTACTGATTTTCCCACCAGTTCTCTTTCCCACTGTACCTCATGCAGGAAATTCCTCATGCCTGTGTAGTCTGGCTTCTCCCAACATACTTGTGCTGCTTCACTCTCCACTTTTAACACTACTATGTATTTGAAGCTCAGGACCACTTGATCACTATCTCAGAGGGGCTTTTCATATGTGATGTCCTCAAAGTCTGAACTACTCAAGGTGAATATAAGGTCCAGCCTTGCCGGTTCATCTTCTCTCTATTTGGTAGTCTAACATGCTGATGCATGAGGGTTTGTAGTACCACTTCCATCATCTCATCATCTTAGCTCTCCAGTTTTTCCCAGTCACTCTCCTTGTGATTGAAATCACCCAAACTAGTAACTTTGCCCTAACCATATGGGCCCTTCTGGCCACCTCAGATAATGTGTCCACCATTACTCTGTTACCCTCATCATATTCTTGTCTTGGCCTCCTGCTGTTCTGTGGCAGGGTTGTACATCACTGTAATCACCACCTTGGGAACCCCACTCTGAAGTGTTCCTACTATGTAGTTCCTTGCTTCTTTTCTGTTCATTCCTTTCATTTCCTCAAATCTCCACTGGTTATTAATGAGCATTGCAATTCCTCTCTCCTTTCTGCAGGATCTGATATCCAGATGGAAAGATCGCATCTGTTACGAGTGCTATGACGTCTGGGGGATGCCTCCATGATTCTTTTGTGCCACTTCTCACATTTGTTATTCAGTCTGCATTATGTGTGTGTGTGTACTCACCTATTTGTGGTTATAGCCGGGAGTCACAGCTCCTGGCTATGTGTGTACTCACCTATTTGTACACACCTTTTTGTGGTTGCAGGGGACGAGTCATAGCTCCTGGCCCCGCCTCTTCACTGATCGCTACTAGGGCCTCTCTCTCCCTGATCTAAGAGCTTCGGCGTACCTCTTCTTAAGGCTGTGTGTGCGTGTGTGTGTGAATTGCACATCTCAGAATACTGACTTCTCATAAGCCACCCATCAACGGTTTAATTATACAATACGGGTTCGATCCTCCGACAGGTACCAGTGTTGTTATTGATTAAATGCCACTTGTTTGTGACTACAATAATATTTACACTGCTTGTGAGGCTAATACACCAAACGGGGAGTAGAATCAAATTAGCTCTGAGGCAACCACACCATCGTATGTCCTAGCAACTTAAAGCAAGCCTAGTTCGCTAGGCTAAAGATGTTTGTAGAATCGTATGCTCCTGTGGGTTAGAGCGTCGTGAATTTTCACTCACCATGAGGCGGGCTAAAACAACACAGGTTCGAATCCTCGACTAGTCGCAGTGTTGTTATTCATTAAATGCCACTTGTTCGTGGCTACAATACTACATATATATATATATATATATATAATATATATATATATATATATATTATATATATATATATATTATATATATATATATATATATATATGAACATTTGAAGTCCGAAAAGGCTAACAGATGCGCTCAGGTAAATTGCTGAAATATGAAACAGTAGCTTTACTCTTCATAGTAAACAATAATTCTGATTTACGACCTGTTGTGGAGGATATCCTCGCCCATTCACACCACACTATGAATGGAAAGCAATTCACTGGTAGGCGGAGTGCTTGCTCGGTGTAAACAGACTAACGTCTCCAATGGTGATGGGATGGCACTGTCAATACCGGAAACCTATATTGAATCTTGCAAACTTTGGATTTTGCACTTTAAAAAAATACTTACAGATTATTGTTTGTTCTTCGTTTATCGCTTATGAGTTCTCTATCACACTTCTGTAAATCTTTATAAAATGTAAAACAGCTGAGATGTCAATTTAAGTTTTGAAGAATGAAACACTAATGGAACACATGGGAATCTTTATTGAAGAAACGTTTCGCCACACAGTGACTTCATCAGTCCAATACAGATCAGAAGGGGTGTAAGGAGAGGAGGAGTTTGAGGTAATCAGTCCCTCAGCCTGGAGTCGATATGTTCAGTCCATCAATCTTGTAGAAAGTACAGTACAGGGCCGTAGATGTGGCTTATATACTGTAGTCAGGTGAGGCGAAGCAGGAGAAGGCGGGGTCATAGTGGTACCATCCACTAGTCGAAGTAGGTCTTCGTCCAAAGGTTGGACAAGGTTGAAGAATTCCTTGTAGTCGCCTTCTCCTGCTTCGCCTCACCTGACTACAGTATATAAGCCACGTCTACGGCCCTGTACTGTACTTTCTACAAGATTGATGGACTGAACATATCGACTCCAGGCTGAGGGACTGATTACCTCAAACTCCTCCTATCCTTACACCCTTCTGATCTGTATTGGACTGATGAAGCCACTGGGCTGGCGAGAATGTTCTCTCATTAAAGTTTCTCAAATGTTGCACAATTTTCACATTCTTCAACTTGGTTTTCTAAACAATTTTCATCAAAAAGTCTTGAAATTTAAGAATATCCGCTTGAGATGTTGTCTTCATTATAAGACTTGATGTTATGGTCGCCTGAAAATATTTCCACTCCATTATGATTTAGACACGTTGTACCTTACTTCAAGCTGCTCGTTGGTGACAGTGGCCATCCCCAGTGTTGGTGACAGTAGCCATCCCCAGTGTTGGTGACAGTAGCCATCCCCAGTGTTGGTGACAGTAGCCATCCCCAGTGTTGGTGACAGTAGCCATCCCCAATGTTGGTGACAGTGGCCATCCCCAGTGTTGTTGACAGTAGCCATCCCCAGTGTTGTTGACAGTAGCCATCCCCAGTGTTGGTGACAGTAGCCATCCCCAATGTTGGTGACAGTGGCCATCCCCAGTGTTGGTGACAGTAGCCATCCCCAATGTTGGTGACAGTGGCCATCCCCAGTGTTGGTGACAGTGGCCATCCCCAGTGTTGGTGACAGTAGCCATCCCCAGTGTTGGTGACAGTAGCCATCCCCAGTGTTGGTGACAGTAGCCATCCCCAGTGTTGGTGACAGTAGCCATCCCCAGTGTTGGTGACAGTAGCCATCCCCAGTGTTAGTGACAGTAGCCATCCCCAGTGTTGGTGACAGTAGCCATCCCCAGTGTTGGTGACAGTGGCCATCCCCAGTGTTGGTGACAGTAGCCATCCCCAGTGTTGGTGACAGTAGCCATCCCCAGTGTTGGTGACAGTAGCCATCCCCAGTGTTGGTGAGAGTAGCCATCCCCAGTGTTGGTGACAGTTCCCATCCCCAGTGTTGGTGACAGTAGCCATCCCCAGTGTTGGTGACAGTAGCCACCCCCAGTGTTGGTGTCAGTGGCCATCCCCAGTGTTGTTGACAGTGGCCATCCCCAGTGTTGGTGACAGTAGCCATTACCAGTGTTGGTGACAGTAGCCATCCCCAGTGTTAGTGACAGTGGCCATCCCCAGTGTTGGTGACAGTGGCCATCCCCAGTGTTGGTGACAGTGGCCATCCCCAGTGTTGGTGACAGTGGCCATCCCCAGTGTTGGTACCAGTGTTCGTGACAATGACTATCCCCAGTGTTGGTGCCAGTGTTGGTGACAGTGGCTATCCCCAGTGTTGGTGCCAGTGTTGGTGACAGTGGCCATCCCCAGTGTTGGTGACAGTGGCCATCCCCAGCGTTGGTGCCAGTGTTGGTGACAATGACTATCCCCACTGTTGGTGCCAGTGATGGTGACAGTGGCCATCCCAAGTGTTGGTGCCAATATTGGTGACAGTGGCTATCCCCAGTGTTGGTGCCAGTGTTGGTAACAGTGGCTATCCTCAGTGTTGGTGCCAGTGTTGGTGACAGTGGCCATCCCCAGTGTTGGTGCCAGTGTTGGTGACAGTGGCTATCCTCAGTGTTGGTGCCAGTGTTGGTGACATTGACTATCCCCAGTGTTGGTTCCAGTGATGGTGACAGTGGCCATCCCCAGTGTTGGTGCCAGTGTTGGTGACAGTGGCTATCCCCAGTGTTGGTGCCAGTGTTGGTGACAATGACTATCCCCAGTGTTGGTGCCAGTGATGGTGACAGTGGCCATCCCAAGTGTTGGTGCCAATGTTGGTGACAGTGGCTATCCTCAGTGTTGGTGCCAGTGTTGGTGACAGTGGCTATCCCCAGTGTTGGTGCCAGTGTTGGTGACAGTGACTATCCCCAGTGTTGGTTCCAGTGATGGTGACAGTGGCCATCCCCAGTGTTGGTGCCAGTGTTGGTGACGGTGGCTATTCTCAGTGTTGGTGCCAGTGTTGGTGACAGTGGCCATCCCCAGTGTTGGTGCCAGTGTTGGTGATAGTGGCCATCCCCAGTGTTGGTGCCAGTGACCATCCCCAGTGTTGGTGCCAGTGTTGGTGACAGTGGCTATCCCCAGTGTTGGTGCCAGTGTTGGTGACAGTGGCTATTCCCACTGTTGGTGCCAGTGTTGGTGACAGTGGCCATCAACGGTGTTGGTGCCAGTGTTGGTGACAGTGGCTCTCCCCACTGTTGGTGCCAGTGTTGGTGACAGTTCCTATCCCCACTGTTGGTGCCAGTGTTGGTGACAGTGGCTATCCCCAATGTTGGTGCCAGTGTTGGTGACAGTGGCCATCCCCAGTGTTAGTGCCAGTGTTGGTGACTGGCTATCCTCAGTGTTGGTGCCAGTGTTGGTGCCAGTGGCCATCCCCGTTGTTGGTGCCAGTGTTGGTGACAGTGGCTCTCCCCAGTGTTGGTGACCGTGGCTATCCCCAGTGTTGGTGCCAGTGTTGATGACAGTGGCTATCCCCACTGTTGGTGCCAGTGTTGGTGACAGTGGCTGTCCCCAGTGTTGGTGCCAGTGTTGGTGACAGTGGCAATCCCCAATGTTGGTGCCAGTGTTGGTGACAGTGGCTATCCCCAGTGTTGGTGCCAGTGTTGGTGACTGGCTATCCCCAGTGTTGGTGCCAGTGTTGGTGACTGGCTATCCCCAGTGTTGGTGCCAGTGTTGGTGACTGGCTATCCCCAGTGTTGGTGCCAGTGTTGGTGACAGTGGCCATCCCCGGTGTTGGTGCCAGTGTTGGTGCCAGTGTGATGTGATGAGATGTGAAGTGATCAGTGCCGGGGAGACGAGAGGGGGACCATGACACTAACGTCAGTGAGCTAGAGTCAGGCCGTGTCTGTGCTTTTTGTGTATGATAATGCAAAAAAGTTGAAGCTTAAGCAGAACACATACTGTGCGCCTTCGGGAGTTGGTCGTTATTAAGCCTTGTATACTGACTAAATTGTGAGATTTTTAACGACAAACAGAACCCTTGAGCACCAAGTCTCTCCCCGCCGTCCTCCCCAGTCTCCTAAAAAGCCCAACATGCGTGATGGAATATGACTGGGAAAAACTCGTATTGAGGTAAGAAAACTAGCTATCATATAAAGTAGCAACACACTGCAAGACTATATTATTTTGATTAAAAAATCCTCTCTAGAGAAAACAAAATACACAACATATAAAAAGTATAAACAGACGAGAAAGAGAGAGAGAGAGAAGACTCACCCACAGCCTCTCCATCATCCCAGTAGAAGGTGCCAGAGGCTCTACCCTCCCAGTCTGGAGCGACGATCAGACCCAGAGGTTCTTTCCTGTCGAAGGCAAGAAATCAAGCATTTAGAAGGTATTAGATACAGGAGAGATTCATGTAAAGATAAAGTTAATAGCTGTGTTATAATCAAATTTACTGAGAAAATCTCCAAGCAGAAAGAAATATGAGAGTCGCAATGGTAGTGGTGAAAGTATACCAAGGTAAAATACCCAGCGAATTTACTCCTACCTCATCTCCCACAACATACTCAACCCCTGTCAGTTTGGGTTCAGGTCAAATAAAAATACGAATGATGCTATTATACACATGCTCGAACAAATATACACTTTTTTTTTTTTTTTTTTTTTTATTCGCCGGTATTCTCCCGGCCCGGGTCTTTTCCAAGTAGTGGTGACCCGGCCTTGGCTCCCTATCTGGGGAGTGTCTCGAGACTTAAGTCTCCCATGGGAGGAGGTACAAGTACCTCCTCATCTTTGGGACCAAGTGTCCCCAGGCCTAGCCACATTCCCCGCCCTCATGGGGCTCGTAGGGAGAAGCTAGGCCTCTTACAAATATACACTGCACTTGAGAAAAAAGAAGTCCCATTGGGGATCTTCATTGATTTACGTAAAGCTTTTGGTACAGTTGACCATGATTTGTTGCACATACAATTATCACACTATGGTATAAGAGGGCACTCCCTCAACTACCTAAAGTCATACCTTAGCAACAGAAGCCAATATGTGTACACAAATGGAGAAAACTCTTCCACACAACCAATTACAGTTGGATTCCCACAGGGAAGTGTCCTTGGCCATCTTCTCTTTCTCATTTACATAAATGACTTACCAAATGTATCGCATCTACTCAAACCCACACTATTTGCAGATGACACTACATACGTCTTCTCTCACCCGAGCCCAGTCACGCTAGCCAATACTGTAAATACCGAATTACAGAAAATATCTGCCTGGATGATGATTAACAAGCTTACTCTCAATATTGACAAAACCTACTACATTCAGTCTGAAAACAGAACTACAGATGTTCCTCTTAACATACTGATAAACGGATCACCTATCACGAAACTCACAGAGGGAAAATTCTTAGCAATCCACCTTCATAATAGACTCAAATTTCAAACACATGTACAACAAATTTCCAAGAAAATCTCCAAGACCGTAGGCATACTATCGAAGATATGGTACTATGTTCCACAATCAGCTCTCCTGGCCTTATATCACTCACACATTTACCCCTATCTCACGTATGGAATCTGTTCATGGGGCTCAACAATAAATCATCTCAGACCACTAATTACCCAACAAAAGGCTGCAGTTAGAATGATAACAAATTGCCACTCCAGGAAGCATACTCCACCAATATGCAAAAGTCTAAACTTACTGTACAAAACATCCATACTTATTATTGTACCTACTACATACATAGAACAATAAACTCAGATATAAACCCTCCCCTCAAACATCTCCTTACCAGCCTCAATAGAACACATGACCAAAACACAAGACACAGATCACTCTTTGATGTTCCTCGTGTCCATCTCACACTATGTAAAAACTCAATGCATATAAAAGGCCCAAAAATCTGAAATTCATTACCTTTGAATACAAAATGAACACTGTTTATCAATTCAAGTCTCTTCTTAAAAAACACTTACTCAACTACAACTAAATAAATATTGAATAACTGTATTTCATAAAAGTGTAACCTGTGACCCTATCAAACTATGTATTTTTAATTACATTACCTGAAAGAATAATCCATTCTCTTGAATGCTCAGTAAATTATCTAATGACATTATGACCTGTTTCTGCACTACAAATAGTATATTGATATAGTATATTAATCATTTTATATTATACATTGTTATGTTACAAATCTGTACAACTATAAAGTCTCCTAATTGAAAGGTTCAAACTTCATTGTTTAAAATAGTCATTTGTACTTCATGTTGTATTTTGTTTACTATAATTTATACCACTGAATATATCATTGCTTAGTTAATCTTAAGTTAATTTTAAGCCTGTCCATAATGCTCTACGTACAAGGGGCTTTTGACACGTACATCCAACTACTATAATTCCTTGTACATCTATGTATCATGTCCAAATAAATAAAGATATCATTTAAATAAACAAGGCTTAATAATCCAATTATTATTATTATTACTATTATATGTAAAGTTCAAGTACTTGGATATATGGTTCACATTCTGTATTCTCGTTACAATGTTGTGGTCGAGATAACAATGATCCGGCGGGTTGAGTTGAAGATGGAGTGTCAGTGTGTTGACTGAAGTGCTCCCGGTGTCGCGTAGGCACAACACCTTCTAAGCTTCTTTAAATGTATGGAAAGAGATGTCTTATCCGATGGAAGCCAAAAAATTATTGCCCAATGTAAGTATCGTTTATTTATTAGGTATTATAGGTTCACGTGCAAAGAATTTTGCCCACGAGTGTCTATTGGTTTCTTTAAAAAAAAAGTTTACAGTTTTTTTTTTTTTGGGGGGGGGAGGGAGGTGTGTTAGTTATAAATTTAGAGCCCTTAGTTGTTCGTTGTCCGGCAACGCATAAACAATCTAAGAAGGAAGTAGGTAGATCATTGGTACCGGGTCCGGCCAACGAGTTACTGCCCGAAAGTAATTTCGGGTTCTGAGGTCGGGTGCTGGGGTATAGTGTGTCACAGCCACTTGGAATCCAGGAAAATGGGTCACTTTCAGATTTATTATAAGGTAAATAGTGGGTGGCAATCGTCTTACAGCAAAGAATGATGGAGGATGAACCAGAAAGAATGTCAGGAGTCACACACTTCCACTGCCACTCTTAGAACCACAGGAAACCTCCGGTAATACTCCAGTCATCAGAGACCTCTCCAGTGCTAATCCCATAGGGTCTTACAGCACTTGGGGAATGGGAGGCAAAATGGAATGATCTAAAGAAGGAGAGGACGTATCCAATTTCTTGGACAGAGAAGCAACCAGCATCGAGGCACCTTCCTTCAAGGCCGTTTCATCTTAAAATGATCTATTTTCCAACGGGTGGAGCACAAGAATGCCGCAGTAAAGGAGTACAGCACCACTACTAACGAATGTTAACTTATAACAGTGGTGACAGTGACCCATTTTTCCTTCTCTCTAGGAATTGGATTTTATGAAAAGGGCGAAGTTTCTACATTAACGAAATTAAATGAAGATAGGGAGGGTTAGTCATTTACATTCGATCTTAGGAAAGGGACAAGAAGTCCATTCCCCCAAAAGAAGAGACCCGTCGCTGCACCTAGATATGCCCTTCCTTGAAGAGGTTAATAAAAGAAAATTATAAATATCCTTAAGCTCTTCCACATTTTACTTCCCCTCCCAGTTAGATAAAAAATGTTTGAAAACTAGCCCTGCTGGAATGTTAAATGTGTAAACAACACCCTGATCATTGTGTAGGAAAACTTGAGTACCTGTTAGAGTACACTCCAGTAGGTGCTGGAATTATTTAGTTGCTGAGTAATAGTTAGCCATGTACCATGTACCTAATGATGTTAATTCACAAACTTACCTAGCCAGCATGGTGTTGGCGCGGGGTCGCTGTGTGAGAAGCACACCGCCTCCCCTCACGTACACGGGGATGTGTGTTGGAGGAGCCTGCACCACCAGCGTCCTTCCTTCTGTTTGGTTGACAGCCTCGCCCTAGGGTCATGATAGATCACGTCAGTGTGCTAGGCTCAAGGAATTTGTTCTCATTTCCGCATTGTTATTATAGTTATTTTATTTATTCATGGGGAAACGCTAAATCCAAGAGGCTCACACAACGCCAGGAGAATAAGAGGTAATCAGGTTAGGTTAAGTAATGGGACTTTGCAGTTCTGTGAAAATGGGCTAGCTAGACTCTCTTTCCAAAACGGTTCGCAATTCTGAGGTTTTGTTCACTCGAAAGAGTGAACAAAACAAAATCCCCTCCCCAACCTTCGAGGTAGGGAGGGGATTGGGTGTTCCTTGTTGCTAGTGAAGGTTTTTTAATTCAAGAACCTAGAGCTATCCTCCCTTCCATCCGATCAAACCTGATTTCTTTCCATTACTAAAATTCGGTAATGCATTCTCATGAGGACAATTCTTAGCATTTTCAGATACTATTTGACATATATCTTCATTAAGAAAATTTATTCACAAAGTCTGGGAGTTAAAATTTAAAATTATCCTGATTATGGATCTCAGTAATTATTGATGCAACCGGCATCTTAGATTAAGACCTCTCATAGGAAGATTTTGATCTATGAGTCTTGATCCATGACGTTGATATTCTTCACTGGCAAAGGTCATTATCATGAAACACTTTCCCGGGAAGGTTATCATTTCTCACAGCTATGTGCAAATCACATTTTTAATAACACAATCTGCCGTTCTTTTCTTGCATTCATTTTCTTACGAAGTTTCCAGCGTCAATATCTTAACGTTTCCTGCAAGTCTGCTAAGCACCGTGTTCTCTATGTTAGGTTAGGTACCTAACAACGCAGTCGTACAGCGCTCGACTCAACCAAAAGTAGCCGGGGTCGAACACTGGATGACGCGAAACATATGTGTAAGTCTACCACCTGTTGCCCCTGTTCACCACACAGTAAATAGGTACCCAAGAATCGCTTCCGAAGGCCCTTAAAAGTACCTCAGTGAAAACCTGACACACTGACTTTCTTGGGTTTTAAACCCAATGAAAAAAAATTTCTCTTTTTGAAGGAGGGGGAGACATGGGTCCGGGTTGGCTCCTTTGGTGGTCAATATTCAAGATTATCAATCAACTGAAAGCACCACGACTGAGTGTAGTTTAAGTCAATATTTCCAAACGTGTGTTTTAAGGTTCAGTTGAATATTGTACTTACCGTGTAGTAGTCATACCAAACACCTGCTGGAAAGTACACACTGCGCAGTGTTTGTCCCTGCAACACCAGATGTCAGCCAGAAGCAACAGTAGCAGCAGCAGCAGCAACAGCAGCAGTAGCAGCAGCAGCAACAACAACAGCAGTAGCAGCAGCAGCAAAAAGTTAACTTGTACATTTATAGACAGATGTATATATAGATATTCTATTGATTAATTTGTTCATTTAAAATTTTCGTTTAAATCGTAATTACAAAACTTTAAACTATAAAGCATTTACAGTGGAGAATACTGCATAGTATAAAATTCCGGGTACACAAAGCAGTTAAGACTAATCATAAAACAAACATTAATAAAAAAAAATCTGCTTAAATTATTAATTTCTGCTGCAGTCCTATGATATTGTTTTTGTTGGATTTGGTCTATGTATGATTAAATGTAATACCTAAATAAATACGTAAAAAAAAGTGAAAACTTTGTAATATAGTATAGTTACTCCTAAAATTTGCATCGTTTTCTATGAAAAAAGTTTGCAAAAGAAAACTAGAACTTACTGCCTCAATGACCGGGGTGACCATAAGCCACGACCCCCATAAAAACTGGTCATCAATTGTCCACGTGTCTGAGATATTGGGGAACCTGGAGGGCAGGTCATAAAACAGTCAAGTTTTATATTTAAAATGTTTTAGTTGAAAAGCTGGAAATGTACGTAAATTAGACATTTTTTCCAAAGTAAACTGATATTTTTTTATATTTTTTGAGGGGAGAAATGCATAGATTATTCTGGAGTCTACAGGATTATTATTATTTGTAATGGGGAAAGAAAAACCTGTGAGTCATTCAGCAAGGGAGTCTACAGTAGAAGTGATTTATAGTCAGTATTATTAGTTCTCGCACTGCTGACTTTTTGGGGGGATATACTAAATAATTTACACATGTTACTATGTATGGTAATTTGTGAGGGTAAGACCTCGACCAAAAGTTCCAGCTGTGGGTCATCGTATTACTAAGACCCGCGTCAGGAAACATGGCAATTGGTGTAACTGCATTTTTGTGTACCTGTACCTAAAAAATTACTTACAATATGGTCTTTATTTGCTCAGTGTGGACCAGCAAGTCAGAGGAAGCCTCAGATATATGAAAAAAAAAATCAGTTAGTTAATCATCACACAAGTGAAACCCGAGTTAGGTAACACTTCTTGTTTCCTGAAGAATAAAATAAACAATTACGTTTTAAATTCGCACAGAAACTCCAACAGCCACATTATAATGCATTTTATAGCGCATTAAACCCGTGTGGGTCATTCACTACAAAAGTGGTGGGAGGAGAGTACTTCCAGGTCTTCCTTCCAGGTCAATGGAAAGGCAATGAATGATGCAGAAATAACCTAGGACTTTTCTTTGTGGTTCTTCTTATTCCTACCTCTTTAGCACACAGGTAGAATTAATCATTAAAAAACTGGATACTAACATTAAAGAGACAAAATGGAACAAAGAAAAAATTTGGCTCACTCGAAGAAGAGCGCCCTGACGACGGTGAGGCCTTGAGTGTGGGCGAGGTAGTGCAGTGTGTAGAGGTAGGGCAGCAAGGTGTAGCGGACCTGGAGAGCTGCACGAGCTGAACTCGCTACACTCGGCCACAGTCCTGGGTCCTGCCAGAGGAGCATCAGAGTTTTCAGAGTCATCAGGAAGTACTACATCGTCAGCGTTGAGGGAATTTATGACTGCCAGGAAGTTTAGGTCAGTGCAGAGACAAAATGAACTGTACTTGCATTTGGCCTCCGAAAACTCATATGGTATTTTATTTCATGAAATGCTAATCTAGAATGGGTCATTCAACACAAGGCGTAGTGAACCTCGAGCCTCTACTCACGTATCGCTGCCCGGTCTCTGGTGATCGGCAAATCCGAAAATTCTTGACCGTTTTCATTCACTCCCAGCAGTGAAACACTACTTGCTGCTACACTTACCTGGTCAGAGGAGCTGAGGGTGTTGTGGTTGCGACTATAGGGATAGAAAGCGCCCAGCTGCGACCAGCGAGCACACAACTCCTCAGTAGTATCTTGGAAGAAACCGCAGATGTCAGCTCCCACGTGCGGCATCCCGAACATGTTGAATTCTATCATACCTGCAGGTTGGTTTAAAAAGATGATGCAAATTTTATATACTCATCATGAAGACGGTGGACAAGGAAATTTTCCGTCTCTACGAGAACGTAAATGCTGGATTTTGTTTCCTTTGAGTATGCACTTTTGTTCAATATCTTTACATTTCAAACTTTATTGTTAAAAAAAAAGTTAAATTGCTGTCTTAAGATAATTTATGTGCAACTACATTAACATCTTCCCTTTGTACCCATTCCCGTTTTCAGTATCACATTTTGAAAGCTAATAAAAAAAATTACATTTCAAAAAATCCACTAAACTGCCCAAAATAAGCAGGAACAGACCAATGATAGATTGACGTAGATGTGACCAGAGTGCTGTGTTGTCTCCTAGCCAGTGTCCCGCCCACCTACCACTGCTGGGGAACGTTGACCTGCTCACCACCACTCCTCTCTTCTGTGTCGCCGCCTGCACAGCCCTGTGGAAGAGGGCAGCAGTAAACATCCAGTCAGTGTTTGGGGTCAAGTCTACTATTCAAATATTTACTAAAGAAGTGTGTGTTAGTATTGGCTGTAGAATTTACTGGCAGATTATTCAGTGTTTGAAGGTTGCATATAACAGGATCTAGTTTATGATAATCTTCCAAACCTAAAATTGAGAGGCAGAGGATTAAGATAAATTCTAAGGTTATAAAAGTCTAGTCTAAAAAAAAAAAAAAGCTTTCACAGTGGCCAGTCTGAGCGATCATGAAAGATTTTGCGCGGTTACCTCCAGGTAACCTCCAGGTACAGAAAGGAGGCGAAATATTATACACGGATTAACGCTTCAGGTTTAAGCAGGAAAGCCTCTGGGAAATGTGCATCTGCACAGGACGATCACGTACGAATGCAATTTGTATAAATGAAGGCTCAAATGTGAGAATTATTAACAATTGTTAATAATTATGTCTATCAAAGCATTAAACTATGCATTTGTAGTCGTGTGGGTATAAAAAAATAACTATTTGCGAATACGTATGGATATACACAAGGGTAGTGAAACAAAATGAGGGAAAGTCGCCCTCTCTAAAGCTAGGCTTTGTTTTTAAGAGAAACCCGCCATTACGAGGTGGTCTGTCACCTGCCGTCTTCACTTTCCACCGATTCTTTTGTGGCTGCCCAACATGTGTAGTACTCTAGTCTGTGTGGGCATGGAGTTGCTGGAGATGGACTCACTTACTGGAGAGTAGGTCGTGTCTGAGACCACCCATAGAGGTTATGGACGTCGTAGTGGCGGAGTTCTCTCTCCTCTCCCTGAAGACCCACCATGCACAGCGTCTTGTCAGACATCCTACGGAGACACCACTACTCAGTATCCATCCCATGTCTGGGATAATGCTCAATCCCTTCCATGGGAAAGTTCTAAATGCATGTTGATCATAAAGCGCCTGGGAAATTAGAGGCAAAATTTATCCCTGGAAGAGGACAGCTATAATTCATTGAATGAAAAGTCCTTCACAGACTCAAGGTCGACCCTTGAAAGGTCGGCACTTCACATTTTGGTGCAAATATCATTGATCAAAATTAACACGCATACATAACAATTACAAGTTCTTTCTAAAGTATACTACTAGTCTACTAAGATGCCATCCACAATAGTCTAGTAATATCCAGGTACCTATATACTTCTCTTAGAACTCTAAGAGCAGCTACCTTCACGTGCTGAGGTCGGAGAATTTTGAATGACTTTAGCTAGTCATGAAAAATAGTTGAAAGTTATTCACAGTGTATATATTGTCAATGGACAAAAATATACTAGTAGGGGACCAAATCTAATTGACTCTCTTTCCAAAGGCGCTGTAATAAGGGTTTAGTGCTCAAAGGATATAATATCACTAGGTGAACTGGGGCCGATGTAGACTTGCCCATACGTCTTGCCTTACCGTGAATCTGACACTTATGTAGCAATACCTCTGCTTTTGAAATGGAGTCTATAACCTAGCTGAGATAAGCCAGCGAGCGGCTTTGATGATTAACATCCGTGTTTGGAGACACTGGGTTGTTACTACACGAATAAACCATCAGCGAACACTCTACCATTAAACCATCAGCGAACATTCTACCATTAATTAAACTACAGGTCACCTATCATTAATAAATGTTCTATAGCCATCATTCCGTACCTCTTCTTGCACTTCGGCAGCCTCTATCTTCTATCTGCCCTCCACGAAGTCCTTGTTTCTTACCTCTTACCCTGGCCCCAGGTGGAGGCGGCGGCAATGGGATAGGGAGGATCGTCCCAGGTGGAGTTCGGGCAGGAAAGGCTCCACGATTCCCGGTTCTCGGGCCAATTCCACGGCTTAGGTTCGTTAGTGCCGAAGTTGGCGGGTTCGTTCATGTCCTATGAGGGTGAGGGAATAGTTAAAGGGAAAAATTTGTATTGGACTGATTTCAGCACATCCCTTCCCTGCACCACCCGCCAAAAACTCTCACACAGAATGCTTCCACCAGCACTTGGCACATTACAACCAATACTCACAATCCAGAGTCCATCAAATTCCAGTGTTTTATGTAACAAGACGATTTCCTCCTGCCACCATTCCTTCGTGGAGTTCCGGAAGAAGTCTGGAAACGCCGTCCTGTTGTCTGGCCACACCTGCTCGGGGGAGAGAAGGGTGACGTACACCACCACATCACAACATCAGGTCATGGATAATTTACTTTCATTTATTAGCTATGAGAAAACGCTCCTGTGAAATATGAGGCGGCCAAGTTTGATCCAACGAGGAGGGTAAATTTCAATTCCCTAGATCAAGAGCCTTACACTAGCAGCAAGACACCTTTCTCATCTTTCATGAAATAATTGGTCAAGTTCACATAGGTCTGAACACATTCGAACACTGTTCTTGCGTTTCTCGAGTGACTTGCAATCACTGCAGTTGCGATTTATGGCTGATTTGATAATCAAGCATAGAGACAATAAGGGAATATATGTAATAAAGTTGGTAGAATTACCGACAATATGTAAAGTAAAAGGACACAAGTGCAACTAATGTGACATTTTATTGTGGCAACGTTTCGCTCTCCAGGAGCTTTGTCAAGCCATATCTCTACAGATATTTCAGACGTGCAGGTGACTGGTCATCAGTACACAGTTTTGTTAACTATATAATCGACAACTGGATTGATTTTAAGCGAGTTTCTATGGTCCACATATTTTATTTAAAGAGTAAAGACAAAATTTGGTTGTGGCGTTCAACCCAAGCCACGTACATGGTCGTGGCATTCATCACATGCCACGTACTTGGTTATGGCGTTCAACCCAAGCCACGTACATGGTCGTGGCATTCATCACATGCCACGTACTTGGTTATGGCATTCAACACAAGCCATGTACATGGTCGTGGCGTTCAACACAAGCCACGTACTTGGTTATGGCGTTCAATACACACCACGTACATGGACGTGGAGTTCAACACACCACGTACAAATAAGCTCAGTTAACGACAGGGTATATGCAGAGTGAGACAAAATTTCTTAGTGTATATGCTGTACATTTCCCTCATGGAATGTGCCTTGATGCCGGTGAGGGGCTCTTGATCCAAGGAACTGTGCTTAACCTCCCCTTACCTGGACCGTAACTAAATGTCCCCCCCCCCATTTCCCAGGCGCTATACGACTCCTACAGGTTTAGCGTCCCCTCCCTCCGTGGTTGTTTCGTGTGCAAGGGGCTTGGACATACAGTAGGCATGTTTGAGCATGTTAGATAGGAGTGTGTGTACTCACCTAATTCACCTAATTGTGGTTGCAGGGGTCGAGACTCAGCTCCTGACCCCGCCTCTTCACCGAGTGCTACTAGGTCCTCTCTCTCCCCCTGCTCCATGAGTGTGTGTGCGTGATGATGAATCTGTGTCCTGACAGAGAGAGAGAGAGAGAGAGAGAGAGAGAGAGAGAGAGAGAGAGAGAGAGAGAGAGAGAGAGAGAGACTCACATATCCCAGCATGATGTCCCCGGCGTTGAAGTTCTCCTGAGGGATCACATCCTGGGGCCACTTGATGTAGACGTCGTTGAGGAGAGCGCGGGCGTGGATTGGGTACTCCGCTTTCATCTGCAACACAACCTTTGTTTAACCACAGACGAAGGACCTCGTAAATTCACTCATAATAAATATTATTTTACTAGAATTTTAAATTATATTGATCAAGCCTTTTACCTTTATCTGAATATGTCACACTCTACCACCCGGCAGTTTTGAGAAAACATTCAGATTCGATCCAGTGTAAGGAGAGGATAATGTCAGTTCCTTAGATTCCCTTACTAGCATCCAGGAGTCTGCGTATCGATATACATGAATACACTATAATGTAATCCTATACTGGCAACGTTCCGCTGTATCAAGTCACAGATTTACTTGGGAAGAGAGGATGTGTGTATGTATTTATATATGTAAGTTAGTGACGTGAAATCACATGGGTTCTTCTAATTCAACCTCTTTCACCTGGGTGTCGCAGGTGAAAGAGGTTGAATTAGAAGAACGTGCTTAGCTTGGGCCAGAAGGCTTGCTACAGCGTTCCCCTCTACTCTGACCAGTTTCTGTGTGAGTTAATAATCAACACGTTTCCTGGCAAGAGGTTGAGATGTGTTGTAGAAGCCGTTATTCTGGCTGAAGTTCTTTGATATGCTGATTAGTTATGATTCCAAAAATCAAGCTTTTCGATGTGTTATCTTTGACGATGAGTCGTGCGCCATTGTAACTGATCAAGTGGTTGTAAGAATTTCTGTGTGAAAAATTCCCACAACATTTGATTAATTACAATGACGCACGACTCATTGTCAAAGATACATCGACACCCAGGATCCTGGATTCATCACTAATCAACATATCAAACAACTTCACCCAGAATAACGACTTCTACAGCCTCTTGCCAACAAGCTTCTTGATGATTATCTCATACAGTGACAGGTCATGGAGACGGCGGACAACTGTCTCCAGTATTATTCTCTGCACTCGATTGAGAAAGTCGCTTGTTGGTGATACGTCTCCTTAGTAAAGATGCCCCAGGTGTAGCACACGTGTCTCATTGTTCCACATGTCTGTTTTGTAAGCCATTAATATATAATACTCTGTTCTTATGTTCATGTGAACTGACCTCAGCGTTGACAGCCGGGTCAAGGATGAGGATGAAGCGGAGACCCTGACCCTTGACCTCCCTGATGTACTCTGGAAGACCGGCGAAGTTGACTTCATTATATGTGAAGACCATCCGACGGTCCATGTAATCTATGTCAGCGTACTGGACATCCTGGAAGACAAGGTTCAGGAGGTTATGAAGATACGTATTATGATGGGGTAAAATAATTATTTTCAAAAGAGAGATAATTATGATCCATGGTTAAGAGCGGCACCTTGCCTTCACTTTCTGTTATATTCATGAAAAAAAGCGCTAAATCCCTAGGAGTTAAAGGATCTGAAGAGTGGAAGAGTCAGGTTTACTTAGTCAAATGGAAGATCTCGGTTTCTTGGATGAAAAACAGTTTCATCAGTAACACGAATGGAAGAAGTTGTACAGAAATATAGTGTGTGAAGCAGCTGGGTGACGCAGGTGAACTCAACGTTGGGAAATGTAAGCTGAGTATGATGATTATTTACGTGGAATTCTAAACCCGTTGGGGTTATTCTGCGCAAATACTTATAGAGGCTCGGTTTACGACCGGTTAGGTTAGTGCTAACTGCTGCTCCACGAAGGTAAACATCCTGAGGGATCTTCATTAGTCTTCAAGAGAGCTCTTGAAGGTACTTGTGTATTTCTCAGTGAGAAAAAATAGTATTAGCCAACCTGTATCTTGAGTCGCAATTAATAAACAATATATTCAGAAATCATGTGCCAAACCCGTACGTGTCATCCATTGCTACACACAGGGAAGGTCTTGCTGAAGGTGGAAGTAATGATTAGAGGAGTTGGAGTTAGTGAGGGTGCAAAATCGTAATCAAAGCTGGAGCAGCAAGTCAATTTCGTCAAAGTCAAAGAGTGAGTCTACGTTAATGATGAGGCTTCTGAGAGGTCAGCAAGTCCATTCTGGCGTTTTAGATGTCGGAAGTGAATGTTCCATGTTTCCTGATTAATATGATAGTTTATTAACAGGTTAACTGCTAAGATTACCAAGCAATCATCGCAGAAAGGTGCCTGGCGCCTCTGCATGTGGTAGTCGTGTGCGAATTTTAAGTGTTCAATCCACGGAGGTGCAAATGTGGTTCCTCTCGTCCGACAGTAATGGAAAGATTATGGCCAGAAGTCTCATTGTGGCTCGATGGAAAAAAAATTATTGTCCCCTGACTGGAACCAATGCTGTTCAGCGGTATCGGAATCTCAGAG
Organism: Cherax quadricarinatus; assembly: GCF_026875155.1. Taxonomy (NCBI): domain Eukaryota; kingdom Metazoa; phylum Arthropoda; class Malacostraca; order Decapoda; family Parastacidae; genus Cherax; species Cherax quadricarinatus. Next base: position 28,920,669 of record NC_069417.1, on the reverse strand, counting down.
AACACTTGAAAATAATCTGAAAAATGAACCTCCCTATGGAAAATTAGTAGACAGTAGATAACAGATCGAGCAGCTGAGTCCTGAGTGCTCGTTAACTTGAACATCTGTCTCCAGGTACCCAAGAGAAAACTACTATTTTATGCATGTTAAAAATTCAGTTTAATCATTGCTGCGTAGGAAGTATTATGAGATGTGGAGAGTCGTATCTCTGGAGTCTGGATACCTTATAACGAACTTCGAGAATCTGAAACGATTACGAATGCAGAGGTGGGCATGGTTGAAATGATTATGGAATATAACTGCTGTACAAAATTCTAGCCGACTATTAGATTACTCTATCTGGAAGGAAGCCTGTATACCCTACTCTATCAGAGGATTTAGAACCATCTATATGCACTACAAGGCAACAGAATGCAAATGGTGGTTCAAGGAATATTGAGCGAGAGTTTAAAGAGGGTATGTTGGACTTCGGGCATGTAAAGAAGAGTAAAAAACGTGACTAGTGGGGAATTTCAAGGAGGTGAGTATAAAGTAGGGCAAGTCAAGAGATGCCACTAAATTTCATATCGAAGTCTAAAGGGTTGCAAGAAATGAGGTCGATGCCGTTTTCCTATACATACGAGGAAAGTGAAGATCATGAAGGCAAAATACTAAAAGCAGTGTTCATTGCGGCGATCCTGTAAAGAGGGAATGTTTGCTTCGGCATAAAAACTCTCGACTCTCTACCAGGGAAGATAAAGCTCGTAGATGTAGCATACCTTCAGCTGGAGAGGCTCGGGAATATACTTGGTCTACATATTCGAGCTTCGATAAAATACAGATTGTATGTAACCCGAGGAGAGTCCGCCAATCCACTCCCAAAGTTAGATGACCGAAGGTTTGAAGCGAAGCTCAGCCGAATGAGACAGGTGAATTTAAGGGATGTGATGTGGGAATGAGATGTCATTCAACAATCAAAGAGAAGGCCTAGCTAGAAATTTGATCGTAGAGCAAACTGGGATCGTGGAGCCATGCAAGTATAGAGCAGCGTGTGGGATAACCTGGCACCAAACTTGAAACCATGTGAAGTGGCCCAGTCTGGTGCATGAACTATAGCATGCTACAGAAGGATAGGTAATAATCGACAGTCTGGACCTGCGTAGGTAATCACCACACCAAGTGCATACGAGGACGACCCGATACATATGGGAAGGACCGAGGCAACCTGGAGGTTACCTGGAGGTTATTCCGGGGATCAACGCCCCCGCGGCCCGGTCCACGACCAGGCCTCCCGATGGATCAGGGCCTGATCAACTAGGCTGTTACTGCTGGCCGCACGCAGTCCGACGTACGAGCCACAGCCCGGCTGATCCGGCACCGACTTTAGGTATCTGTCCAGCTCTCTCTTGAAGGCAGCCAGGGGTTTATTGGCAATTCCCCTAATGCTTGATGGGAGGCTGTTGAACAGTTTTGGGCCCCGGACACTTATGGTGTTTTCTCTTAGTGTACCAATGGCGCCCCTACTTTTTATTGGCGGCATTTTGCATCGCCTGCCAGTCTTTTACTTTCGTAGGGAGTGATTTCTGTGTGCAGATTTGGGACCATTCTTTCCAAGATTTTCCAAGTGTAGATTATGATATATCTCTCCCTCCTGCGTTCCAACGAGTACAAGTCAAGTGCTTCCAAGCGTTCCCAGTAGTTAAGGTGCTTGACAGAACTTATACGTGCAGTAAAGGATCTCTGTACACTCTCTAGATCTGCGATTTCACCTGCTTTGTATGGAGATGTTAATGTACAGCAGTATTCCAGCCTAGAGAGAACAAGTGATTTGAAAAGGATCATCATGGGCTTGGCATCTCTCGTTTTGAAAGTTCTCATTATCCATCCTATCATTTTCTTTGCACGTGCGATCGTGGCACTGTTGTGATCCTTGAAAGTGAGATCCTCAGACATTACTACTCCCAGGTCCCTTACAAGCTCATTTATGCCTATCAGGAAAAAGACTAAGACAAAGCATGAATATGGCTATCCACGATAAACGAGGGGATTTTTTAAGGAAAAAAGGAGAAAGGGAAGGACAGGTTGGAGAAGTAAAAAATAAACCATATTCCTACCCCCTGAACTACTATCAGCACGCTCTACTATATCCAGCACACCAGGATTCACATTATACCGAGATGGCACCTCTAGAATTGACTAAGATAGGCTCAGCCAATAACTGAGGTGGATGATCGGAAACACCAGGTGCCTTATGCCTTTGGCCATCACCCTCGGATGTGAAGGCAGCCTCCAGTATTACTTCCATTATTCAAGGACACGCGACGCCGTTCTCCGGGCACACTGGAGGACCATCCAGCACCTCCTCCAACAATTTAATTCCCCATTCATGACAGCAGCAGCAGCAGCACCACCACCACCACCACCACCACCACCACCACCACCACCACCACACCACCACCACCACCACCACCACCACCACCACCACCACCTTCAAAACGCCAATGGGTCTTTCTTTATGGGGCGAGTCGTCCATGCTCAGAGAGGATAGTATTAACTCACCACCTTAAGTCCTCCTTACTGAGAGAGGACAGTATTAGCCCACCTGCACCTGGAGTCCTGAGGAAGCCTTACCTGGGGAATACCGCGACGTCTGGTGCGGGAGACGGCAGCCTTTAGATTGTCCAGAGAATTGTAGCCATACCTGTGGGAGGAGGGAGATGAAAGTGAGAGGAGACACAAGAGAGGGGAAAGACGCAGGTAAAGGGGAGAAAGAGGACAGGGGAGATGAAAATGCTGAGATTCAAGACTGCTTTCAAAGTCCAGTGAGCTGTTTACCTACCGTTAGATATAGATGTATATAACACGATTTATGATTTTTCACTATATAGGAAACTGGAAAAAACTGTAAGGAACAGCCTTAACTTTTCCGAGAACTGTTCTAACTTGCCACAGTTAAGTCTTCCAACAACTCTCTGGGGAAAGGAGGGGTTTGAGATATTGGCTGTTAGGAGTGACATCTAAATTGTCGTACCTGAGCGCCTCTGCAAAGACAGTAATTGTGTGAATGACGGTGAAATTGTTTCTTTCTTTTTAGGGTCACCCTGCCTCGGGAAAGTGCTAGATCCTTAAGGACTAGCCAGCATCAAGACACAATTCCCTCCCCCCCTCAGTGTTTATATTTAATACTAGCAGAATGAACCGGTGCTGTCTGGGTATACTTCATGCCTCCTAAAGATAAGCTACAAATGTAAAAAAAAAATAAAAAATCATTCTTACTTTTTAAAAGTTTCTTTCTCACACCTGCCTTGTCAGGTGAGTGTGAGGGTCTGACTCTCGCATACCCCTTTGTCAAGTGCGTGTGAGAGAACTCGTGTGACTTCACCTACCTTGACAAAGTGGGTATGGGAGACTCAAGACTCTTGCCTCTGCACACATATGTGGATACGGGGATACCCACCTAATCAGGAGGCAGTGTAGTCTTCTTAATTCTAATTTGGTCATGTCTCGCATCTCACCTGCAGAGGTGGAAGCCGAGGGCCCAGTATGGCGGGAGGGCAGGTGGGCCGACCACCAGCGTGTACTGCTGTAGCGCGTCCATTGGGCTGGGGCCCAGGAAGAAGTACAGGTCCATCACACCACCTATGGACCTCAACGTCAAGCCCGGTAAGGGCATCGTCTCCGCCTCTGACGTGAGAGACAAGACTCCGAAGACATAAATTTATGGGGCCCCACAACAAAACATTCCCATCAGATTTTTTTGCCATGTTGAGCATCGCCTACTGTCTATTCCACTCATTATCCAGTCCATATCCTATTACAACATCTAACTTCCATCCAATATACCAATCTTAATATGATAATTCATCATTTTCACTACAGCGTTTTCTCTTGTGAATCTGTCAATTTAGTCGGCCAACTGGGCCTTCTGATCCATTACAACCAATTTATTCACCAAAACTGGTAAATGACCCGCCTTACCAGCAGACTTTGATCACATGTGGCAGGAGACTCACCCATGGCGTTTGAGTTGAGCCAGAGAACAGCGTGGGAGCTGCCAGTCTCCTCCACTACCAGATAAACGGGATGCACACCGTACAGGTTCTCTCCAATCTAGCCGTACGCAGAAATAAACAAAAAAAAAAGTTCGTCATGAGTATAGAAGTAAAAATTGCTATGAGTATAGAAGTTAGATTACTCTGCTTAAAAAGTTATATTGCTGTTTAGGTTGATTTTGATTTCGCCGCCAAAGTGGCTAGTTTATCGTGCACTCGATATCCATCCGGTGCACGGTAGCGCAAGAGCATATGGATACACAAAAGGCCTAGGAACTAGGCTTTAAAAGTCCTAACAGGAGTACATCTGGATTTATATCTATAGTTGACATCTGTTGCAATTATTATAATCAAAACTAAGCGCTAAACCCACAAGGGTCATGCAGCACTGCATTGCAAGCAAATTTAAGAAATTTTATTAATATATCTGGGTATTCTATTTTCATTAATAAGATATCCTGACATATAAAATAATAACCTATCTCTATTTTCCTCAGTAAGTGGACAATACAGCACATAGTGTTCAATATAGTAACCATAGGGTTGGCCACATACTTCGTATTTGGTTTGATCATCATCTGACCTGCCAAACTGCCAGAATTACTTGTAACTAAGCCTAGCTACTTCAATATCGGTCAGTCTGTTCACATTTGCAAGATGATCCATAAACGTACTTATCTACGTTCATGTTATTATACTGAGTGATAAGATCTACTCAGGCGTCTAACTGCATCCTTATAACATTCAATTTCATTATTTACTGCTCTCCTAATATTATTACTAATGCTAGACACACACCAAAGTCATATCTACATTTTACGTCATTTTTTTTTTTTGGGGGGGGGGAGGGGGGATAACTTATCAACTTTGTATTGGTGAAAGAAAATTTTTCATATTTATTAGAATGCTTCTGTGATTTTTGGAGTTTGTGTTGCATCCTTCTAAAACTTGCTTACTCTCTATAATAATAGTATTTTAATAATTCTCACCTTTTTATCTCTCCAAAATCATCCATTTTTATCATTCACACTATCTATTTACTTTCCAAAATATTCATCTTCCCCCCCTCCCCTCCGTTTACCTAATAATTTTAAATATAAAAATTCATAACAGAATGGCAGCTTAAAGCTACCTATTGAAGCTTTACTTCAGTAAAACAAATCAGCTCATGCCACTCATTTACGACTCTTGCTTTACCAGTGCTTTACAACATCCTTTCTGAAGCTGAATTTATCTCATATTCCTTCCCTCCGCCATCCTCCACAACTCACCTTGCCAGGAGGCTGGTCTCTGGCCAACATGGGCCAGGTGATGTAGTTGAGGTTATGTCTGAGGCTGAGGTGGGTTGCCTCTCCCAGCCCGTAAAGGTTATCAGAGGTCAGCTTTGTTGATACCTGAAGGAACTGGTCAGCGTACGTCATACCTCCGATGCTGGTGTCGAAGCTGCCAAGTGCACAAAACAAATATTATTATATTAAGTTCACGGTCATTGTGTCAAAAGAGACTGAAGTTGTTGCAGTGTTTATAAGGATTAATCTCTGGCATTTTGTTCTGCGAGTCACAATTAACTCTTTCATTCATGATCTTTACATTTAAATGCTAGTGTTTCATTCAACCGTCACTTACAATATTACTACTCAACACTACAAGCAGCACCACTTATATTACTATCACTACAACTTCCACCATTCCAACGACTGCAGATATTACTAACACTACTGTAACTATTCTCATCACTAACATCAATACTAGTGATAATGTATTTTGTAATTTTTAAAGGGGTGGACCGGTAAGCCAGCGGAATGCCTCGGTCAAATGACCAAAAGCAGGTCTTCATATGACCAACACCCGGGTCAGGAAGCGCATGTCTTGTTTCCTGACAAGCCTTAACTTAACCTGTCATTAATATTACCACCAGTGCTGTAATTCCCCTTCAGTCATGTACTCTACCCTAAAATTCCCACAACTTCTGTTACTCACATGACGCGATCCGTTTCTGTCCTCGTGACGATGATGGCGAAGTCGCTGCTCCCGGGGGCGGTGAAGGCGACGCTGTACCTGGGATTATCAGCCCTGGTCACCTCAGGTAACTCTAGTGGCACTGGCACCTCATAGCGCTCTTCACCAGGCACCGTAATCTGTACACAGAAACAAGTACAAAAATCAGATCGTTAAATTCAAAAGTCTTAACCGAATACCGAATATTGCATATTATATATATATATATATATATATATATATATATATATATATATATATATATATATATATATATATATATATATATATATATATATAATTCCAAGCGCTTTCGTAACTTCTCACATTATCAAGGAACTATAAAAATAAAAGGTTAACAGGAAGGCATATAAGAACGAGACTACACCTCGCTGCCACTCCCAACAACACCTGACTTTTTATGATGATGTAGGTAGGTAGTCAGTGATCCGTGAAACACAGCTTATATTCTATCCAAAAATTTGTCTAATGTATCTTAAATTTTTCCTAAATTTTATTGATAACGTGAGAAGTCACGAAAGCGCTTGGAATTTTACTATTTTTCATAGTGGTTGTTCTGCATATTGTGATATCACCTGTTTACTGTGATCTTATATACACAAAGTTTGAGATATAGGGAAATTGCACACAGTAGACATATTTTCCTGCAGAAAACAGTTCTCTCCAGCAGCCTCACCTTGATTCTGAAGACGTCGCCACCGTACTCCGTCATCTCCACCAGCAGGTGCTCCTTCATGGCCGGCACCACCCAAGCTGACGTGGCCTTGAGCTCCACCGTCAGTCTGGTCACCCCCGGGGAGACACTCTCTGGGGGCGTCGTCACCTGGTAACCGTGGACGGAGGCAGGGGGGTAGTAACAGCTGGGGGCGTCGACCCTCGGCGTCCATACACAACCCACTTTGAGACACCTCGCCTCTTCCACCCCCGCTGAGGAGACGAAGAGCAGAGTTAATGGAAAGGAAGGGAAGAGGGCAGAACAATATCACATAAGAATAGGGAAGAGAGTGAGTTGCATAATATGCATGAGGAAACATGATAATAGGAATAAGGAGGAGGGGACGCGAAAACAAGAAGAATAAGTGAACATGATAATTTTTAAAAGATAAGTCTGGGGAACGTTAACAGTGAGGGAACGTGATAATGAAGATAAGAATGAGAAAACACGATAAGATCAATAAACCTCCCTAAAGGAGATTCTTGTAACTACTAATGGTTAATATATCTAAGTATTTAAACCTCTTGCTCATATACTACGATCATGTACCCCTTCCAAACACTCACCCCTGCATACACATACACACCATCAACAACATACACACCCCCACACGCACACCCATTACATAATATCAGCCTACCTACACACATCTCAAAGTACACATTCCCAGATACGAGCCTTCATATACAGTAAACATCCCCTCACAATATCGGTTTGTATGTACGTATTTCTCAAGGTGTGGCCGCCCACTCCTTCCTGGCCCTGAGCAGCCCATCATAACACCTGACCTTGAAGCATTTCTGAGACATGACACACAAGAGAAGAGGTTCCCTCACTACAGTTGTTCGAGTCATACTCAGGTGTCCAAGCCATACTTCTGTTATTCCTAGCTAATTAGCAGTCATTAGCACAGCCATGTTAAAAACATCCATTCCTCAACTTTGCGTTTTCTTGCCCAGGGTATATAAGCTAAACTAATAAGTGTAAACGGTATATACAACGAGGATTTAAGCCTTACTCACTCCAAATAGCACATCGTTGCCAGGTAGTTGAGGATGAAGTAGAGCCCGTAATTCTAAGAAATGTTTTTTCGCTAATTTATATCAAGACTTCGGCGACGATATTCAGAAATAAATGAAGAATTTTGGCTTATGTAACATCATTCATTTTTATTCATAACAACAGAAAACGCAAAATCACTGTAAATATTTACCTCAAGTTTTTTCACTCTAATGCAAGTTTTTCATTTCTTCGCACAATTCTCTCTCGAAGGTCATATTCGACACTGTTTCTTTTCGCTCACCAACGATCTGACAGTGAATTAACACAATAAAAAGAAAAGCTATTGAATATCATTACTCTTAGATACCAGTCACAAATATTTGTTCTGATGTACCAGTCACATTAAATATTCATGAACGTTTAGTGGCTGGATCACTCGGAGGAGAAGAAAGTTATAATGTCGTTTTCATCTTATATTTTCCTCAAATAAACCGTGAAATAACTTCTTATGATATTCAGTACAAAATTAGCAGAGGTGGATTGGTATGTCAGTGTACGGTCACAGTCAAATAAATATTGAATAACTAATGTGGATTACAAAGAAGAGATTAGAGTGTGAAGGTTCATGATTTTGATTGTGAGAGTTTGTGGATTGGAATGTGAGAGATTCGTAGTTTCCAATGCAGGAGTTCAGACATTCCAATTTGGAGATTTACGGATATGAATGTAGGTGTTCGTGGTTTACAAGTTATCAGTGATCCTTGGGTATCCCGAATGACTGAAAACAATAAGATCAGTTGAGGAGTTATCTTCCTTATTGTTACACTCTCTAATCTTTAATATTTATAAAGAAAATTATGAAATAATTTTCAGTTTGTTTTTGTTTTAGCTCTTAAACTGAGAGGAAACACATAAATTCAAAGATGCGGACAGGATCCAGGACGATCTAGACAGTCTTAAACAATATATATACATATATATATATATATATATATATATATATATATATATATATATATATATATATATATATATTATATATATATGTGTGTGTGTGTGTGTGTGTGTGTGTGTGTGTGTGTGTGTGTGTGTGTGTGTATTCAACTATTTGTACTCACCTATTTGTGGTTGCAGGGGTCGAGTCTTAGCTCCTGGCCCCTCCTCTTCACCGGTTGCTACTGGGTCCCTCTCTCCCCGCTCCATGAGGTTTATCAAACCTCGTCTTAAAACTATGTATGGTTCCTGCCTCCACTACATCACTTTCTAGGCTATTCCACTGCGTGTGTGTGTGTGTGTGTGTGTGTGTGTGTGTGTGTGTGTGTGTGTGTGTGTGTGTGTGTGTGTGTGTGTGCGTGTGTTTTGTCTGGCTCACAAGGCCAGAGATCAGTTATGCCAGTCAGTTCAAAATATGCACAGGCGAATGCACACACACACACACACACTCACACACACACACACACACACACACACACACACACACACACACACACACACACACACACACACACACACACACACCTCGAGAATCTTGGATGATACATGGACTTACGCTCGAGGCATCTGACTCGATCCAGCGACGTCAAGTGGCTCTTCACATAGTCATTAGTGACCACCACCACGGTTATCACCGCCACTATCACCACCGCTACCACCACAGCCAGCTGCACCATTGCCTTCCTTGATAATAGTGCCCAAGCCGGGGCCCAGGTGCGTCTCCTGCTGGAGTCATCAGGCGAGGTGATGTCCAGAGTACCTCGTTCCATGGTTGTCTCAGATGAATTCTTCAACAATCTTGAATCTTTTGAGATTTATTGTGGAACGTTTCAATCCTTCCACCGTATTCTTGAATCCCTAGTCACGTTGGCTTCTTGGCGTGACATTTACATGCTCTAGTAACCCATTCACGTATTCTTGATAACACTCGGTTATTGCAGGGTCAAATTAAAATATTCTTAGTTACATTCAAGTGTTCTTACAATTACCTTTTAATAGTCACATTCCTGCGGGTCCTTCAGAGGACATCTCGGTGACTGAGACACAGTTAGTAATATCCCTGGAACCTTCACTCCTAACTCAAATCTTCCCTTCTGGTTTAGTTTCATGTCCTTCACGTTTCACTCGTCCAAGAGCATCTGGTTTTAGTTTATTTCTAACACAAAAGTTTCTAACTTCTTTTTTAGATTCTTTTTAGGAATTCCTGGTTTCAGTGTATTTATATCACAAAAATTTCCAGCCTCTGTACTTAAACCTGTTCCAGTTAATTCTAAAGACACATTTTCACATTTTAGTTTCTTTAATTTCTTTCTACCATTTACACAGAGTTGTAATAGAAATAATATTTCATTAATAATATCCCGATTTCAATTTATTTCCAATATTTTTATAAGTATGGATGTGTTTCAGCTTATACCTGAATTCATTTACATGTATCACTGATCTAGCCTATTCAAAGAAAGTGTTAATTAAAAATATATATATATGCTTAAATTTCGAGGAATCTATTATGTAAAGATACAATTGGAATTATTTTCTCCATGAATTTCACGATGTTTGTATTACATTGTGGATGCTGGAGTAGGTTCCTGCCCGTGGTGCAGTGTAGGTCAGGTTAACAATGTAACTAACGTTGAGTGTAGCTTGAGAACACACTCAACTGCTGTTTACTTATATTAACAGACACCTCACTATTACACTAGCTCACTACTGCTGCGACAGATTGCTCATATCGCAATATAATACACTCACTTCACGGCTGTTTGATCATCTTACAGTCTGTTATTATTATATAGTTTCTTAGACGCCTAACCACTGAACACTTATGCCTCCTTCCCGTTTATTTATTATTTTTTTTTTTTTGGCTTCTGATCTTTAATCTTCCTCTAGTTTTTTCTTCGTAGTATATTTCCACCGTGATTGTCTTGTGTGACCGTGATGAGCAGCCTCATCTCCGCGGTGGTGATACACTAGTGACCAGTCATCACCAACTGGTCCTGCCAAGTGTTGTGATGCTGGCTGGGATGTTGCTAGACGAGCAGCAGCCAACTTTTAATTCTCTCTCTAGTTCTTCTTCTTCTTCTTCCTCCTCCTTTTCTTCTTCTTCTTCTTCTTCTTCTTCTTCTTCTTCTTCTTATTATTATTATTATTATTATTATTATTATTATTATTATTATTATTATTATTATTATTATTATTATTATTCGTCATAAGAAGCACCACTATATAACATTATTTGATTGAGAATGAGCTGCAATAAGCTACAAGACACACAAAGATACAGAACACATACATAAGACAAACACACAGGCTTCACATCACACATGAGCAGGAATATGTACTGAAACAACATATGACTCAGGGACGAGGGTATACATAGCCAGGGGTGTATTGGAGAATATTGTGTGCTGGACCTGCCAGCCATCTGGACCTCAATGGCCATCCAAAATGGATAGGTATAAACACTGACAGTGTATGGGCGAAATGCAGAGGTGTAAACACTGTCAGTGTGTGGGTGAAATGCATCCTAAATGGTGTTACAGTCGATAGGCTTTAAACCTAACACTCTTCTAGAGAGAAACCTTTGGTACTGTTAAAAGACTCTTGAATCAAGAAGCCAAAGCTACTCTTCCCCTTTCTTGAATCCATTCTGATGGCCACCCACTCGCCAGGAGCTGTATGACCCCTACGGATTTAGAACTTCCTCTGAACAAAATAATAATAATAATAATACTAATAAAATTCTTCTTAATGACATCAGAGGACAATAAGTCACCAAGAACCCAGTCCCACACAAACATTTTACAAATAATTACACACAGTTCACTCACATCTTAACTACACGTCAAAACTAGAAGTGAAATCTTAACATTTATTCCTTCTCTAATGATCCCTGGAAAATATGCTGTTTATCCTTTTGTTATTATTATTATTATTATTATTATTATTATTATTATTATTATTATTATTATTATTATTATTATTATTTATATTATTATTATTATTATTACAATTACTATTATTATTATTATTATTATTATTATTATTATTATTATTATTATTATTATTATTATTTCTTTCAACGCACCGACCGTATCCCACCGAGGCAGGGTGGCTCAAAAAGAAAAGCAAATGTTTCTCTATATAAATGTAGTAATGTATACGGGAGAAGGGGTTGCTAGCCCCTTGCTCCCGGAATTTTAGTCGCCTCTTACGACACGCATGGCTTACGGAGGAAGAATTCTGTTCCACTTCTCCATGGAGATAAGAGGAAATAAACAAGAACAAGAACTAGTAAGAAAATAGAAGAAAACCCGGAGGGGTGTGTATATATATGCTTGTACATGTATGTGTGGTGTGACCTAAGGCTTATGGTACGATACACATATAACCTAGTGAGTTACTGTAGCTCCAGCACCAACCTCCCGCAAGTCTTTCAGAGTCGGTTTTAGAAGTGGCTTCACTCTGCCAGCAGTAACAGCCTGGTTGATCAGGCCCTGATCCACTACGAGACCTGGTCACGGACCGGGCCTCGGGGGCGTTGTTGATTCCCGAAACCCCCTTCAGGTATACTCCCTTCAGGTATACTCCCTTCAGGTATACTCCTTTCAGGTATACTCCAGGTATACCCTCTGAAATAGGTTTCGCACGACCTACCTCTAGTAACCTCGATGATTGTCTCCTCTCTCTCTCTCTCTCTCTCTCTCTCTCTCTCTCTCTCTCTCCTCTCTCCTCTCTCTCTCTCTCTCTCTCTCTCTCTCTTCTCTCTCTCTCTCTCTCTGTCTCCGCCATATAACCCCTCGATCAACAACAGAACAATGGAGCACTGTGCCGAAATACACCCAATTATAAACCAAACTTAAGTAGATTAATGGGTTGGAGCAACATCACACTATGTATATATATATATATATATATATATATATATATATATATATATATATATATATATATATATATATATATATATATATATATATATATATATATATATATATATATATATATATATATCAATACATGTGCGTGTAAACCCAAGATAAATCATAATGAATGGCTGTCAATGAAGATAATACTAGGATATACAAGGACCACTGTTCGAGTCCCCGCCCAGTATTGTGTGTATTCCTCAGGAAGTGTGTTTGATGAGTCCTTATACAGTGTATGGATACGATTAAAATTTTATAGTAACTTTGTCAATATATGGTTGTGTGTTTATCAGAGTAAAGGTGGAGACATGACTGTCCATATAAACTTTATTTTAAATATGACTACGTTTGCTGGAACTTGCACACACACACACACACACACACACACACACACACACACACACACACACACACACACACACACACACACACACACACACACACACACACACCTGGGAATTACTACAAACAGATGACGATCAGGTCACAAAGGAAAGCGTAAAAACTCATATGTATTGAAAAATTTTAAAGTATTTTTTGAAATATACAGATAGTCTGCATTGCCTCAAAACAAAAGCAAAAAAAAATGGAAACGGCCAAAACTCTGGCTAAAAATAATCTCTCAGAGTTAACAAAAGAGGGAAATGGATGAGAGAATATTGTTGCCAGGCTGCACAACTTGCTTTTGTTGATATGTTTCATTCTGTGTCCAGATTTATCATGACCTGAGGAAGATGACCTGAGGAAGATGACCTGAGGAAGATGACCTCAGGAAGATGACCTGAGGAAGATGACCTGAGGAAGATGACCTCAGGAAGATGACCTGAGGAAGATGACCTGAGGAAGATGACCTGAGGAAGATATACACAGAAATCTCATTCTGCAACTTTCTTCTTTGTGGTCATAAAATAATGATTTTCGGACAAGAATCTGAAAACTGCGAACTTCTGTCTTTGGTTGCCAGAAGGATAATATGTGACTGTATAATATGTGACTGTATAATATGTAACTGTATAATATGTGACTGTATAATATGTGACTGTATAATATGTGACTGTATAATATGTGACTGTATAATATGTGACTGTATAAATATGTGACTGTATAATATGTGACTGTATAATTGTGACTGTATAATATGTGACTGTATAATATGTAACTGTATAATATGTGACTGTATAATATGTGACTGTATAATGTGACTGTATATGTGACTGTATAATATGTGACTGTATAATATGTGACTATAATATGTGACTGTATAATATGTGACTGTATAATATGTGACTGTATAATATGTGACTGTATAGGTAGGTAGTAGGTTGGTAGACAGCAACCACCCAGGGAAGTACTACCGTCCTGCCAGATGACTGTGAAACAAAAACCTGTAATTGTTTTGCATGATGGTAGGATTGCTGGTTTCTTTTTCTGTCTCATAAACACGCTAAGATAACAGGGATATCTTGCTACTCCTACTAACACTTTGGTCACACTTCACAGACACGCACATGCATATATATATATACATACATCTAGGTTTTTCTCCTTTTTCTAAATAGCTCTTGTTCTCTTTTTATTTCTTCTATTGTCCATGGGGAAGTGGAAAAGAATCTTTCCTCCGTAAGCCATGCGTGTCGTATGAGGCGACTAAAATGCCGGGAGCAATGGGCTAGTAACCCCTTCTCCTGTATACAATTACTAAAAAGAGAAGAAGAAAAACTTTATAAAACTGGGTTGCTTAAATGTGCGTGGATGTAGTGCGGATGACAAGAAACAGATGATTGCTGATGTTATGAATGAAAAGAAGTTGGATGTCCTGGCCCTAAGCGAAAAAAGCTGAAGGGGGTAGGAGAGTTTCAGTGGGGGGAAATAAATGGGATTAAATCTGGAGTATCTGAGAGAGTTAGAGCAAAGGAAGGGGTAGCAGTAATGTTAAATGATCAGTTATGGAAGGAGAAAAGAGAATATGAATGTGTAAATTCAAGAATTATGTGGATTAAAGTAAAGGTTGGATGCGAGAAGTGGGTCATAATAAGCGTGTATGCACCTGGAGAAGAGAGGAATGCAGAGGAGAGAGAGAGATTTTGGGAGATGTTAAGTGAATGTATAGGAGCCTTTGAACCAAGTGAGAGAGTAATTGTGGTAGGGGACTTGAATGCTAAAGTAGGAGAAACTTTTAGAGAGGGTGTGGTAGGTAAGTTTGGGGTGCCAGGTGTAAATGATAATGGGAGCCCTTTGATTGAACTTTGTATAGAAAGGGGTTTAGTTATAGGTAATACATATTTTAAGAAAAAGAGGATAAATAAGTATACACGATATGATGTAGGGCGAAATGACAGTAGTTTGTTGGATTATGTATTGGTAGATAAAAGACTGTTGAGTAGACTTCAGGATGTACATGTTTATAGAGGGGCCACAGATATATCAGATCACTTTCTAGTTGTAGCTACACTGAGAGTAAAGGTAGATGGGATACAAGGAGAATAGAAGCATCAGGGAAGAGAGAGGTGAAGGTTTATAAACTAAAAGAGGAGGCAGTTAGGGTAAGATATAAACAGCTATTGGAGGATAGATGGGCTAATGAGAGCTAGGCAATGGGGTCGAAGAGGTATGGGGTAGGTTTAAAAATGTAGTGTTAGAGTGTTCAGCAGAAGTTTGTGGTTACAGAAAGTGGGTGCAGGAGGGAAGAGGAGCGATTGGTGGAATGATGATGTAAAGAGAGTAGTAAGGGAGAAAAAGTTAGCATATGAGAAGTTTTTACAAAGTAGAAGTGATGCAAGGAGGGAAGAGTATATGGAGAAAAAGAGAGAGGTTAGAGAGTGGTGAAGCAATGTAAAAAGAGAGCAAATGAGAGAGTGGGTGAGATGTTATCAACAAATTTTGTTGAAAATAAGAAAAAGTTTTGGAGTGAGATTAACAAGTTAAGAAAGCCTAGAGAACAAATGGATTTGTCAGTTAAAAATAGGAGAGGAGAGTTATTAAATGGAGAGTTAGAGGTATTGGGAAGATGGAAGGAATATTTTGAGGAATTGTTAAATGTTGATGAAGATAGGGAAGCTGTGATTTCGTGTATAGGGCAAGGAGGAATAACATCTTGTAGGAGTGAGGAAGAGCCAGTTGTGAGTGTGGGGGAAGTTCGTGAGGCAGTAGGTAAAATGAAAGGGGGTAAGGCAGCCGGGATTGATGGGATAAAGATAGAAATGTTAAAAGCAGGTGGGGATATAGTTTTGGAGTGGTTGGTGCAATTGTTTAATAAATGTATGGAAGAGGGTAAGGTACCTAGGGATTGGCAGAGAGCATGCATAGTTCCTTTGTATAAAGGCAAAGGGGATAAAAGAGAGTGCAAAAATTATAGGGGGATAAGTCTGTTGAGTGTACCTGGTAAAGTGTATGGTAGAGTTATAATTGAAAGAATTAAGAGTAAGACGGAGAATAGGATAGCAGATGAACAAGGAGGCTTTAGGAAAGGTAGGGGGTGTGTGGACCAGGTGTTTACAGTGAAACATATAATGTGAACAGTATTTAGATAAGGCTAAAGAGGTCTTTGTGGCATTTATGGATTTGGAAAAGGCGTATGACAGGGTGGATAGGGGGGGCAATGTGGCAGATGTTGCAAGTGTATGGTGTAGGAGGTAGGTTACTGAAAGCAGTGAAGAGTTTTTACGAGGATAGTGAGGCTCAAGTTAGAGTATGTAGGAAAGAGGGAAATTTTTTCCCAGTAAAAGTAGGCCTTAGACAAGGATGTGTGATGTCACCGTGGTTGTTTAATATATTTATAGATGGGGTTGTAAGAGAAGTAAATGCGAGGGTCTTGGCAAGAGGCGTGGAGTTAAAAGATAAAGAATCACACACAAAGTGGGAGTTGTCACAGCTGCTCTTTGCTGATGACACTGTGCTCTTGGGAGATTCTGAAGAGAAGTTGCAGAGATTGGTGGATGAATTTGGTAGGGTGTGCAAAAGAAGAAAATTAAAGGTGAATACAGGAAAGAGTAAGGTTATGAGGATAACAAAAAGATTAGGTGATGAAAGATTGAATATCAGATTGGAGGGAGAGAGTATGGAGGAGGTGAACGTATTCAGATATTTGGGAGTGGACGTGTCAGCGGATGGGTCTATGAAAGATGAGGTGAATCATAGAATTGATGAGGGAAAAAGAGTGAGTGGTGCACTTAGGAGTCTGTGGAGACAAAGAACTTTGTCCTTGGAGGCAAAGAGGGGAATGTATGAGAGTATAGTTTTACCAACGCTCTTATATGGGTGTGAAGCGTGGGTGATGAATGTTGCAGCGAGGAGAAGGCTGGAGGCAGTGGAGATGTCATGTCTGAGGGCAATGTGTGGTGTGAATATAATGCAGAGAATTCGTAGTTTGGAAGTTAGGAGGAGGTGCGGGATTACCAAAACTGTTGTCCAGAGGGCTGAGGAAGGGTTGTTGAGGTGGTTCGGACATGTAGAGAGAATGGAGCGAAACAGAATGACTTCAAGAGTGTATCAGTCTGTAGTGGAAGGAAGGCGGGGTAGGGGTCGGCCTAGAAGGGTTGGAGGGGAGGGGTAAAGGAGGTTTTGTGTGCGAGGGGCTTGGACTTCCAGCAGGCATGCTTGAGCGTGTTTGATAGGAGTGAATGGAGACAAATGGTTTTTAATACTTGACGTGCTGTTGGAGTGTGAGCAAAGTAACATTTATGAAGGGATTCAGGGAAACCGGCAGGCCGGACTTGAGTCCTGGAGATGGGAAGTACAGTGCCTGCACTCTGAAGGAGGGGTGTTAATGTTGCAGTTTAAAAACTGTAGTGTAAAGCACCCTTCTGGCAAGACAGTGATGGAGTGAATGATGGTGAAAGTTTTTCTTTTTCGGGCCACCCTGCCTTGGTGGGAATCGGCCGGTGTGATAATATAAAATATAATATATATATATAAATAATATGTGACTGTATAATATGTGACTGTATAATATGTAACTGTATAATATGTGACTGTATAATATGTGACTGTATAATGTGACTGTATAATATGTGACTGTATAATATGTGACTGTATAATATGTGACTGTATAATATGTGACTGTATAATATGTGACTGTATAATATGTAACTGTAATAATATGTGACTGTATAATATGTGACTGTATAATGTGACTGTATATGTGACTGTATAATATGTGACTGTATAATATGTGACTATAATATGTGACTGTATAATATGTGACTGTATAATATGTGACTGTATAATATGTGACTGTATAATATGTGACTGTATAATATGTGACTGTATAATATGTGACTGTATAATATGTGACTGTATAATATGTAACTGTATAATATGTGACTGTATAATATGTGACTGTATAATGTGACTGTATAATATGTGACTGTATAATATGTGACTGTATAATATGTGACTGTATAATATGTGACTGTATAATATGTGACTGTATAATATGTAACTGTATAATATGTGACTGTATAATATGTGACTGTATAATATGTGACTGTATAATATGTGACTGTATAATATGTGACTGTATAATATGTGACTGTATAATATGTGACTGTATAATATGTGACTGTATAATATGTGACTGTATAATATGTAACTGTATAATATGTGACTGTATAATATGTGACTGTATAATGTGACTGTATATGTGACTGTATAATATGTGACTGTATAATATGTGACTATAATATGTGACTGTATAATATGTGACTGTATAATATGTAACTGTATAATATGTGACTATAATATGTGACTGTATAATATGTGACTGTATAATATGTGACTGTATAATATGTGACTGTATAATATGTGACTGTATAATATGTGACTGTATAATATGTGACTGTATAATATGTGACTGTATAATATGTGACTGTATAATATGTGACTGTATAATATGTGACTGTATAATATGTAACTGTATAATATGTGACTGTATAATATGTGACTGTATAATATGTGACTGTATAATATGTGACTGTATAATATGTGACTGTATAATATGTGACTGTATAATATGTGACTGTATAATATGTGACTGTATAATATGTGACTGTATAATATGTGACTGTATAATATGTAACTGTATAATATGTGACTGTATAATATGTGACTGTATAATGTGACTGTATAATATGTGACTGTATAATATGTGACTGTATAATATGTGACTGTATAATATGTGACTGTATAATATGTGACTGTATAATATGTAACTGTATAATATGTGACTGTATAATATGTGACTGTATAATGTGACTGTATATGTGACTGTATAATATGTGACTGTATAATATGTGACTATAATATGTGACTGTATAATATGTGACTGTATAATATGTGACTGTATAATATGTGACTGTATAATATGTGACTGTATAATATGTGACTGTATAATATGTGACTGTATAATATGTAACTGTATAATATGTGACTGTATAATATGTGACTGTATAATGTGACTGTATAATATGTGACTGTATAATATGTGACTGTATAATATGTGACTCTATAATATGTGACTGTATAATATGTGACTGTATAATATGTAACTGTATAATATGTGACTGTATAATATGTGACTGTATAATGTGACTGTATATGTGACTGTATAATATGTGACTGTATAATATGTGACTATAATATGTGACTGTATAATATGTGACTGTATAATATGTGACTGTATAATATGTGACTGTATAATATGTGACTGTATAATATGTGACTGTATAATATGTGACTGTATAATATGTGACTGTATAATATGTAACTGTATAATATGTGACTGTATAATATGTGACTGTATAATGTGACTGTATAATATGTGACTGTATAATATGTGACTGTATAATATGTGACTGTATAATATGTGACTGTATAATATGTGACTGTATAATATGTAACTGTATAATATGTGACTGTATAATATGTGACTGTATAATATGTGACTGTATAATATGTGACTGTATAATATGTGACTGTATAATATGTGACTGTATAATATGTGACTGTATAATATGTGACTGTATAATTTGTGACTGTATAATATGTAACTGTATAATATGTGACTGTATAATATGTGACTGTATAATGTGACTGTATATGTGACTGTATAATATGTGACTGTATAATATGTGACTATAATATGTGACTGTATAATATGTGACTGTATAATATGTAACTGTATAATATGTGACTATAATATGTGACTGTATAATATGTGACTGTATAATATGTGACTGTATAATATGTGACTGTATAATATGTGACTGTATAATATGTGACTGTATAATATGTGACTGTATAATATGTGACTGTATAATATGTGACTGTATAATATGTGACTGTATAATATGTAACTGTATAATATGTGACTGTATAATATGTGACTGTATAATATGTGACTGTATAATATGTGACTGTATAATATGTGACTGTATAATATGTGACTGTATAATATGTGACTGTATAATATGTGACTGTATAGTATGTGACTGTATAATATGTAACTGTATAATATGTGACTGTATAATATGTGACTGTATAATATGTGACTGTATAATATGTGACTGTATAATATGTGACTGTATAATATGTGACTGTATAATATGTGACTGTATAATATGTGACTGTATAATATGTGACTGTATAATATGTGACTGTATAATATGTGACTGTATAATATGTAACTGTATAATATGTGACTATAATATGTGACTGTATATGTGACTGTATAATATGTGACTGTATAATATGTGACTGTATAATATGTGACTGTATAATATGTGACCTGTTGACCATAACTGTCGATCCCTCTTATCAACCCAATGTGTCAACCCTAACTGTTGACCGCACCTGTCAACCCCACCTGAAGACCTCTTCTGTCGACCCCCTCCTGGCGCCCTCTACCTGGCCACCTCTATCTGGTGACCTCTACCTGGCGACCTCTACCTGGCGACCTCTACCTGGCGATCTCTACCTGGCGACCTCTACCTGGCGACCTCTACCTGGCGACATCTACTCGGCGACCTCTACCTGGCTCTCAGTAGTAGTAACCAGTTACCAGTAACCAGTGTACCAGTAGATGACTCACTACCAACCGTCTCTGCCTGAGTCACTGTCTGTATTCATATTGTGCTGACCACAGCAGTATTCAAAGACCCTCTCACATATTGGTACTGTGGGCGGCCAGTCAGTGTTATGAGAGTGAGCAAGGAGACAAGGTTACGGCTGTTAGGGTGCTCCCCACATTATCCGTAATTATACGTACTTCCAGCCTACGTGAGTATTACTTTACCCTATCCACGTGTTCGAACCCCACATGATAAATGGTGGCAACGGTGTGGAGCGTGGAAATTAAGCTTTTTAAGGGTATTTCAAGAGGTTAAAGTTTGTGAGTAGCCGGCGGGTCAAAGGTAAACCGTCTCACCCATCTCAAGCTACTCGCTCCCCTCACAACCTCCACCTCCAGCTTGCAAGCCTGTTGCAGCTGTTTCAAGCTTCCTGGCTTAGTTCGTGTGCTAATTGCTTCAATCTCCGAGGGGTTGACCCGGATTTTGCAATTAAGCCAGTCAGTAAGCCAGACTGTGGAAGTGAACGCCAGCCAGCCTATCATCCAGCCTGTCTCCTGTCATCCACCTGCTCCTCCGTGCTGTGTGCATCGTTACCCGTCTTCCAGTCAGCCATTCTCGTGGGTTAAGCCAGTCAGCCAACCCAGCTTCTAACCCAGCTGAGAGAGAGAAGTAAGCCATGCATCCTCTGAAGTATTGTTTCATATATCGCTTTGTGCTCCCAGTTGGATGCCAGTTGGATGCTAAGCGTGGTCTTCACCATCCCTGTGGCATAGTGGCTTATCAAGCCACCTTCGTGGGTAGTGAGTGGAGTGCGCGCCAGTGAACGCCAGTGAGAGTCACACCCACCACCACCACTCTACTCACACCACCACCACCATCACCCACCACCAGCCATCCACCTCATCTACCTGTGGTTGTTTGCACCCTTGTACCGGGTCCTAATACTGTTTTGGCTCACATAATTGGTCAAGAGATGTAGCTGAGCGCCAACGATAAAGCCAGTTATGCGAGTTCACCGAGAAAGCACATTTCTTCACGACGACAGTGTGAGTGTCAGCGTCATCACCGCTCAGGACAACCTTCCTCATCACCAGTCATCACCGTCGACTACTACAGACTTCAGTGATAATTTTCTGTTTAGAGACATTTTTCTTGCATTTAAAGACATTTGCGTGTGTGAGACTACAGTGAATTTCTTGTGTACTCTAAGCCTTTCTCAGTGTAGACTCAGTGTTTCTTTGACTCATTTTTTTTTGCAATATTTTTCAGTGTTATCGCTCATTTTTTGCCTTATGTCCTTGAGTAAGTTCCCTGAGATCATGTCCCAGTCACTTTTGAATGTTCACTTAGTGTATCATGCCAGTCAAAGTCAATATGAATCAGTCCACAGTACCAACATTCCCTTACTGACTGAAAGACAATACCTAGCCCTTGAGCAATGTGTTTGTTCTCACAGCTTGTATCTGAGATTTGTTAAGTGCTGCGAAATGTGAAGTTCAGATTAAGTTCCTATAGATCCGTGAATTATTTATTAACGTAGCCGAGCGGTCAGGCACTAGTATACTGTCACTCCTGTCTGGATTCCAGCCACAATATCATGAACGCAGGATAGTGCTGAGACTACTATCCTTGCGATGGTGACTTGTTCAAGTATTCGTTCCTTCCCAGGGGACGCTTTGAGAAGAACTTTACTTGCAATGAGTTATGCCATCTCTTGCTGATGCCACAAGCCGTGCAGAAAGACGTTTCTGTGGCTAGTGTGCTCACTTGGTGTTGTTGTTGTCCCTTGTGTTTCAGATTGTGATCCCATCCTAGTTGACAGTAATCAGTGCATTGTAAGAAGTTATTTCTCGAGTAACTTCCACGTTGTTAGCGTTTGTAAGTGTAGTTTCTTTATAGTTGATACCTCGTGTCACTGTGTGCGACTCAGAATATCAGCATTGTTCACCGTGTTCATTTCTTTTCTCCTGTGCTTGCAGTTTGAGATAGTAGATTCGTTCTCCCTTGCTCATATTGCGTGTTATAGCGTTAATTTTTTTCAACCGGGGGGAGTCATCCACTCCACCGAGTTTGTTCATTCCTCCAGTAAGAAAGAACCGATACCTTGTATTCTGTATAGGTGAATAATTACAGTATCAACTTGTCAGTATTCAAGAATTTTTTTTTTTTGTGTTCACATTCTCTTTGAGTTCTGAGAGTTAACAGTCTAGATTTGAGTACACTGAATCTGCCTTTCTGTTAAACACTCTTTTTTTGTATATATTCCTTCCTCAGAATCCGTAGATCACATGAATACAGATCGATCGATCAAATTTTTTTTTATCACTTCCACTGTGTAATCCCAACGTTGAGTTTCATTCGATGAGTTGTGCTATATTATACCTTGTATTGCATTACAGTTTCAGTTACGTAAGCTTCCATTCCAATGTTCTACTTATGTATGTTATAATGTTTAATTGTTGTGTACTTTGACATTGTATAGAATCAGCCCAAGCCGTACACCTGCCATCTCTAGTTTGTATTAGTTGTATGTCGGGACGACATACGTTAGCGTCGCCGAGCTCTCAGTAGAAGTAACCAGTTACCAGTAACCAGTGTACCAGTAGACGACTCACTACCAACCGTCTCTGCCTGAGTCACTGTCTGTATTCATATTGTGCTGACCACAGCAGTATTCAAAGACCCCCTCACATATGGGTACTGTGGGCGGCCAGTCAGTGTTACGAGAGTGAGCAAGGAGACAAGGTTACGGCTGTTAGGGCGCTCCCCACATTATCCGTAATTATACATACTTCCAGCCTACGTGAGTATTACTTTACCCTATCCACGTGTTCGAACCCCACATGATATGGCGACCTCTACCTGGCGATCTCACCTGTCATTCAGACAACATTTTAACAGAAAGATCTGACACCACATGAGTTTCTCGATAAAGAGATCAAATCTCCATCACTCCAATCTGTTTAACAAGATATCACAGCTTCCCGAAAATAAACATCCTTGAGCATAGAGTACAAACACTAGACCAAATGAACTCTAATGTAAAAACTCTTTTTCCTGGTAAACTTAAAAATACATGAACAACAATTTAAGGTTCGGTTGTATAATACAAAAAATCGACACAATGGCGGTCTTGATTGATGAGGGCATTGCCGTTGTAAATGAAATAAACGAAAAAATAACACTCGTTCAATATTTTGAGATTTTTGGAGCGATGTTTAAAACTCGTGGGAATCTGTAGTCCCATGGACGGGTCCTATCATTGATTCTATTATTATTATTATTATTATTATTATTATTATTATTATTATTATTATTATTATTATTATTATTATTATTATTACTGTAGTTCCGTAGATGAAGAGGACATTGGTAATGTTTACGACAGCTCGAGAGAACCTCCCACGTCACTCTGTGTTCACACCACCAGCTCCCATCCTCTGCATCGTTCATGCCAGAAACATTGGGAAGCGTCCCTCCGTACGTAGGGCTAATATAAGATATCGCCAGTAGTCATACCTTCAAGACCACTTAACAAATCGTACTTTACGTACCACAAATCATCTGCGTCAGAAGGAGTTAGTGGTTCCCACACTCGTGACGTATATTGGATTCAGCAGTATCAGTCTGTGAAATGCCTTATGGCTCTCGAATCAATACTTGTAATAATAATAATAATAATAATAATAATAATAATAATAATAATAATAATAATAATAGTACTGTTAGTTCGCCCCATAATGGCAATTATTATTAAAAAAGGCCAGGCCGAGCCACCATATGGAGAAGACCCGGGCCGGAAGTACCGGCAAACCTCTAATGAATGAATGAAATGGCCAGAGGTCACCTACACATGCCTGCAGTTCCATGAACTTCACCCAGGTTCCGATAAATAATTTACAGTGATGATAAATGATAGCCTTTATATCTACAAAATACAACTTCACTGCTGACTCGGGAATAGTGGACATTATTGACGTACCTTGTATGATGCTCCTGGCTACATGTAGTGGGCAGCCTTAACTAAAATAAACTTTGTAACTACTTAATGGATATAAATTAACTGGTTTACAGGAATGTTATAGTTAACGATCTTTGACACTAACACTTTGGTTAAGGACGATGACATTGTTGGAATTTTTGCTAAATAATTTGTTGGATATTTTTTTTTTTTTTTTGTAAAATTGTTGGAATTTTTTGGAAAAACAATTTGTCGGATTTTTTGGGGGATAAAACATTCTGTTATAATTATTGTGGTTTTTTATTACAAATGTCGGTCAATAAACAAATGCAAAGACTAATCTCCAGTTCAGCATTACTACACAGGACAATAATCTAAAGACCCGTAGAATGTATTAGCATCGCGTTGACAGTTTAAAGCCGATCGCATGAAGAGTTCTCAAGTAATAAACACAAACCTTAGAGAATTAAAAGAACATTTTTCCTGATTCTTTAATAATAATAATAATAATAATAATAATAATAATAATAATAATAATAATAATAATAATAATCTTTATTTCTACAAGTACATGATACAAGGTATACAGCTGACATCAATGACATACTATATAGAAAGCCCCTGGTTATGCAGAGCATTTTAGGCAAATTACGTTAATTTTGTCCCCCCAGGATGCGACCCACACCATCCGGCTAACATCCAGACACCTATTTATTGCTTGGTAAATAGGGACAGCAGGTGTCTTAAGGAAACACGCCCCCAATGTTTCCACCGGCACCATGGATCGAACCACGGACTTCAATGTGTGAGCTATGGGACAGTTTATGAGAGGATCAACAATAAAACCAAAGGAAAATAGGATATTTAAAGGCTCACTAGGCTCATGAAAATTAAAAACGCCATAAAAACGCCTTTTTCAAATTTCTCAACGTTCTCTTCTCGTTTATATTCTATTTCAAATTCCCTATAATCTTATTAGAAAATTAATAGATTCATTTTAAGAAACTGGAACTTGCATACTTCCTCTGAAACATCAGGAGAGGACAGGTGAGGAGCTGGAGTCAAAGTTTGCACATTTGCATCTATGCGGTTCAGTAACAGTCTAATTCTTCCTGTAAGTATGATATACCGTATTTTCCGGCATATAAGGCGCGCTTCTTCACAGAAAGTCTTGGACAATCACCTTGCGTCTTATATGCTCAAGGTCAGGGTCAAGGGTAGGCTGTGGGTTACGCTTCAGCAGTTGTTTACTAACGTTACGTTACAACTGTTTGCAAACATTGTTTCATATGCATTATATGGTCGTGCGTCTTATATGCCGGAAAATATGGTATCAGCGTTGAAGGTGTGATAAGACGAGCTATTGGTAAATTATCACACGAAAGCCAGTATTTCAAGTTTTTTTCAAATATCTTGAATAAAATTGACGAAGTGACACAGACACAACCAAAGTTCAATCCAAAAATGTATGTTTTAGATTGAGCAGCAGTTAGGGTTTGAAGCCGATCAGAGGAGATATTCTCCAGTTATTGCGTGGAAACTGATTTGTTTAATAAAACTGAAAAAATGAAAATCTACATGAGCCAAAATTAATGCTAATCTTTCTTTGGGAAAAGACCGCTATTGCTAAAAGTTTGAAGCTTATCAGGAAAGGCATTCTCCAGTTATTGCTCGGAATAAAAAATTCCAAGTTTATTAACGAATTTATATTATGAAACAAATAAATTTGTATCTATTAAGCTTAAACTTATTGAGTACCGTCCAGGCGTTAATATGTGTCAACCATTAAAGATTAAAGCATTTCAGAAGAAGCCTACTCAAATTACTGCAAGGAAAAATATCCTACTAGAATTTGTATTGGCAAATTGGCACCTACAAACCTTAACAACAATCACAACCATCTTCTAAGAAGGATAAACCACCGTTGAAAGTTTACCGCCACTGTAAAGTTTACTCAAGTTACCGCACAGAAACCAAAATCGGGAGGCTACCTGTATATGCCGGAAGTTAAAGGAATCTTTCCCTTATTTACAGTACATCACATAATTCTGCATTTGTGTTTATTTTTCTATCTAATAAGATAACCTTGAAGGAAGAAAAAAAATCAGGTAACCGCTTCAAGGTGTCCCGTCGGAAATTCCTAATTATAAACTCAAATTAACTTAAATTATAACCCACAATAATATGAACGAAAGATATTTTTATTTTCATTTAACCCGTTTGAACGTTACTGCGGGCGGAGGCGACGAGTGTTTGGGAAAGTGGCAAGACCCAGCAGGTGGCACCAGGGTCGCCTGTGGATATTTATATATATGTATCGTGTCATTGGCGTACCACAGCACTGTACCATTAGAGGTGCACATGAGAGTGCACAGCTGCCAGCCATGAGGAAGGTGACCATTGTTTTGGCGCTCTTGTGCTGCGTTGCAGCCCAAGGTAACATTGACCAGGTCACAGTCCAAGGTAACATTGACCAGGTCACAGTCCAAGGGACATTGACCAGGTCATAGTCCAGGGAACATTGACCAGGTCACAGTCCAAGGTAACACTGGCCAGGTCACAGTCCAAGGTAACATTGACCAGGTCACAGTCCAAGGTAACACTGACCAGGTTCTTTACAATCACTGCCTCAGCCACCAACACACAACCACCTTCACCACTGCGCCACCAAATCACAGATACAGGAAATATTTTCAAATGTATAGTAAGTAGATAAAAATTAGACACTTCAGAAGAGAATCTTCAACTGAAAGGACCAGGGTTCGATTCTTGAGTGAGACAGGACGTGCGGTCAAGACTCCTTCCACCTGCTGCCCCTCTTCACCTAATAGTAAATTAGTATATTACCAAGAGGACCGAAGGACCAGAAATGATATAAATTACATTGCTTGGCTCTCCTGAGTTACCCTTGGGTAATAATACATCAGTGTAATGTGGGAATTATTTTTGTCAAGATTTTTTTTTTCTATACTGACGAGGTCTGAGTCACAAGATGACCATCTAGACTGAAAAGGAAATATTACAGGAGCAGGAGTTATTAATGCACGTTCGGGACAGTAAAGATAAGCGTGTACTGAATGAACGTAAGTAGAATTATATAAGATTTACCTGCTGTCTTATATATATTATACATATTATATTTCCTAGTTATTGTTTAATATTATTTCATGTTTGTCTCAGAATGCAACCCTCGCCAGTTCACATATGACAGTGTGGTTTGCGTCTGCGACGCTACCTACTGCGATCAACCAGGCGTCATAGAGTTCCCTGAAGAAGGAAGCTTCACCGTCATCACCTCCAGCAGAGAAGGCCTCAGGTTCAACGTGGAAACTCTCCCCGTCTCCAGTGAAGAAACTCCAGGTAAGCTACCAGTGAGGTAGTTAAGCTATTTCTACCACTGCTATTTTAGCCATGACCCTCAAAACGTACAGCCAGAAAAGTGGTCATCAAAATCCCACTGGCAAGTCAGCTTAAGCTTAAGGTCGGTGCAAGTGTGCAAATTACCACAATCCTCTTATGATATTAAAAGAGGTGATTAAAGACTACAAACAGGAAAACTATTGCCGTAATAATTCTGGTAATCAATTTGACTTAAAACGTAATGCCTAACCCAACGTCAGAACTCCCAGCCAAAGTTCTGTAAATGTTATCATAAAAATTATACACGGAAAAACATGAAATAAAAAATTGTATCCTAGTTGCTCAATCCTTCCACTTTCCGTCTCATTACACAAACTCACATATTCAGAATTAACAACAATAGAATATAAATATCTTGAAAGTTAATTATTTCAAAGATGTAAAGTTTTCGTTATAATGTACATTTGTCAATCAAATAATCGTTCATCCAAAATTAAAATTTTATAATCCCTTGAATTCGTACGTATAATTATATGTAACACCAACTTAATATTCAGTTGTTAACAACACTGCACATTGCAAAGTGCGCTCACATACCTGTACTAATTCTTGTGCTGTTATTATGTTATTCATCAGAAAACAAGATGAGTGCCTCATGTCACGGGTCCAAATCATTTAGATGACCTATTAGTAATCAATTTGTGCTTCCCCAGACGCTGAGGTAGTGACACTGAACAAAGAAGACGTATACCAGACCATCTTAGGCTTCGGTGGCGGCTTCTCTGACTCCACAGGTTACAATGTAGTTTCTCTCTCCAGCGAACTTCAGGACCAGTTCTTCATGTAAGACTCTAAGGGTTAAGTCTAGTTTTTTCAGATCTATTATAAGGTAACAAAATAATAATAACTGATGACAGTAATAATGAATCAATAATAGTGAGAACCCTCTGCAACATACCCATATTAACAATCATTATCAAGTACTGTGTTCAATTGTTCTCTGGTTGAAAACTAATAATCTAACTGTTAATACGTGCAGATCTTACTTTGCTCCTGAAGGAATCGGATACACCTTTGGTCGCATCCCTATCGCTGGCACCGATTGCTCCACCAGGATTTACTCCTACGATGATGTGGAGGGAGACGTTGATCTTGAGTACTGGAGCCTAACGGAAGAGGATCACGAATATAAGGTAATGACTCAAGGAATGAATGTGATTTACGAGCCCATGATAGACTGACCTGTAAAACTTTCAAGATCTAAGTTTTAGACACGTCTTAAACTCAGTTGTTATATATATATATATATATATATATATATATATATATATTATATATATATATATTATATATATATATATATATATATATATATATATATATATATATATATATATATATATATATATATATATTATATATACATATATATTGATAAACAGAATACATGTGCAGAAAAACACAAACATGAATACAATGCAGAAGGACATATGACCTAAATAAACATTTCCATCACAAAATTCGAGTGGTCGAAATTATGACCATAGTTTCTCGTGACCAACTCAAAAAGTTATCGTTTGAGATTGTTTTATGCTTGATGTTCTTTGGTAAGGATGACAGTCTGGTAATCCTAAATCGATGGCTTAGGACCAACTTGACTGAACTTTGTATAGCGAAAAAAATTGTGTGTAAGGAACCATGGGGATGCAATCCCTAAGTGTTACCACTCAGCAATTGAACATGCAAGCATTGTGGGAATGAGTTTGAAAAATCAACAAGCTGATGAAAAGATAAGTGTTTCTGAGTATAAGGGTGTCGAGTAAACGACTATTGTTGTTGTTTTTCCCTTTTAAATTGAACTGAATGAAAGGCTCAGCAGCGCAGAGATCGTCTCCGAGCAGGAATAGATCAAGTGTCTGATGATGAGGCTGTTATAGACATGCCTCAACCAGGATACTCCAGCAGGAAAATGCCACGGAATTTCTTGTCCTCAAGGAACTATATGTAGAGATTCGGTGTCTCGATAATGGGTTCAGTTCTACAATTGTGAAAGGCCTCAGTTGTAAGACCAAATTAATTTTTTTTACAAAAATTCCCACTGTCACTCGGAGTTACGTGAGATAATTTATAATTATGTACCCAACGCTCCTCCCAAAGAAAACATAAGTTTAGCAAATTGTGATGAACCTTGGGATGCGATCCACCATGCTTATTGCTCCCAGACAGACACCTCACCACTCGTGACACCAAACATTGTTACTGGTTTCATAATAACGTGTTTTAGGCAATTTATCCCAATCATTCTTACCCGTGACTCCAGATTCCACAGTAACATGAAGCAACTAACGAAAATTTTTACAATTCTTTACGGATTTTAACTTGAGTCCTGATGCTTTTTATCTCCAAGCGTTAACCACTATACTATCTACAGGTAAATATATCAGAATCAGTGAATCACATGAGTTTCTCTCAGGGATGCGGAATGTTCATCATCATATTTTTCATATTTCTCTATATAAACAAATATCTTATGCTTAAGACTTGATTTTATTAGTGTTATGAAGACTGAGCTTTTATATAAAGAGCTAAAACTAATATAAATCATTTTAATTTTAGATTCCTCTGATCCTGCGAGCGCATGATTTGACAACTTATCCGCTGAAGCTGATCGCCACGCCTTGGGCTCCTCCTGCCTGGATGAAGAGTAATGGCGCGGTCAATGGCTCAGGAGTACTGATAAGAGAGTTTTTTCAACCCTATGCTAATTACATTGTCAAGTAAGTGTTTGCGAGAGTTTTGTTGGGTGATAATTTTTGAGTGGCAGGTTGATACAGGTGTCAAAGAAGAGCCTTTTACTTCTTCAAGAAGTGGGCCATAAATAGGGATACGTGTTATAGATGAGACTGTAAAAGAAATGAATCCTAGAGTGTTATGGGGAAGCGCATATTTAAAGGATAATGAATCTGCTTAAAAATTGAGAGATTCAAAGGAGAATTTTCAAATATTTGAGTAGGTGTTTTAGAGAAAGTGTAAAAGATGAAAGTTGCAAATGAACATAGAAAAAACAAAGTGATAAGAGTGAGAAATACAGAGCATTAAAGATTTTTGTAAATGCCATATAGTTTAGAGTAGCCTTACAGTGCGGATGAACATAAGACTGCTCAATACAAAAATAAAAATAAATTAACGGTTCGTATGGATTTTTACGTCCAGAAATTTTAACATACTTTTTGATCCAGCGATTTAGCTCTGATTACAATTGTACTGTCTCGTAATAAAATATGTAATTACATTAAAAAATATATGTTATATGGTAATAGACTGGCTATTCTCAGATTTGTAGAGGCATATGAGGCTGAAGGAGTCGAACTGTGGGGGCTAACTCCAGCGAATGAACCTCTTGGTGGCCTCATTGACGTAAGTATCTGTTAAGCCAAACTATCTCTAAATTTTATTCAAGATTTTAAATATCTTCTGAAAATATTGTTGGCAATGTGTTTAGGCATTACAGCAACACAGTGTTAATAGCATGTTATTCTTGCAGTGGGATATTAACACTTGTGGATGGTCTTCTGAATCAATAAGAGACTGGTTGAAGGATAACCTGGGACCAGCGTTAGACACTGCTGGATATAGTGGCCTGAAAATAATGATACATGACTTTAATAGGAACACACTGCCCTGGAACATCGATCCGGTAAGTCCTCAGACACACTTACCTATTATGAATTATTTGTCAAGAAAATAATTTAAGGTCTAAGACTACCCTTTTAAAACCTACCCAAAGTGGTCAGGTTACCTAACCTTACTAACAATTTGTTTCCTGTCTAACCACTTTTTCCGCTTCTCTATCCTACCCCAATCCTTCCAATCCCCATTCTTGCCATGGATCTCATGACCTAATAAAAAGAGTACTAAGGTATATTCTCCTTTCGTAAAAATTTCTTCATAATACCCAGCCTCTTCAAACTCATATTTGCATGTCATACTAATCAAAATGCCAGTGCGCCAGAATACATTTATCCGGTTTTCATTAAAGGTCAGATTCTCGAGATATCTAACTCAGCAGCGAACTGCTGGGATGCTAAGTTTTGTAGTTAAATTACTGGTAATTTTTATTTAGCTAGGTTTCGTAGTTTATGTATGGAGTCTACTGCAAGAAAGTTGGAGAATAAATTCTCACGCAGGATTTTACCTTCTTGATCAGTATCGGTGTATCGAATGATTGTGTGGAAGGCGGATTTTCGGTTTGGTAGGGATATTCATACAACCATTCATACCATGGCCCTTGTTTTGGTAGTCATAGGCAGAGAATGGTTATCAGTGGTGTATCATGTCGTTGGGAGTGTAGATTCAGTGTTATCAGCCACTGCCTTTTATTTTGAGGACTAAAATAATTCTTTTACAGCGACTACATAAGTACTTGTGTACTTATGTAGTATACCAGTACTTACCGGTAAATAATTATCTAAATGTATATATCCTTATCTGTAGATCCTTGAGGACCCTGACAGTGCTCAGTACGTCTACGGTATAGCTTTACATTGGTACGAGGACACCAGAACAAACCCGGAGGTTCTCGACGAGGTCCACGAGCTGTACCCAGACAGGTTCATTCTTTACACAGAGGCTGCCCATGGTAAGTACCTAGTAAATGGCGTAAGTTCTGCGCCTTTTTGTTCATAACACTTTGAACATTAATGACACTTGTTCAGCGATTGTATTTTATTTATAGCATAGCCAAATTATAATATGACAGGGTAGGTTATAATCATAGATACGCATTAGTAATCAATTTTTTTTTTCACATATTTCTTTTGTGATGTCTGTTCTCACTAGATGTCTTCAGATAAGAATACTCTTATTTTTATGTAATTTTATAGAAAAAAAAAGCTTTGACGTTGAAAGATAGACATTTTTTTTGTGTGTGAAAGAGATTTAAATGTCTTTCAAAAACCTACAGAACACGGAATACAACTTGGGTCATGGGAGCGAGCTGAGGAATACGTCAACTACATGTTGGATGTAAGATCTGGTTGTTTTTACTCGTCACTTCACATAAAAATTATGAATTGGACTTTAAGAGTAATGTAATGTTTACTGATGATACTAGATGAGACACTTGATCAAAGGATCCTACTGGCATTACTGTTAAATTCCACGCTGTTCGTTCTGCACGTTGACCATGTATTGTATCTCAGGTTGCTTTTTGAGGAATTCAGATATATAAAACGGAAACATATGAGTAAATACGAAGAGATGACATGACACAGAAATGCTTTTATTCTTGCAGGATCTGAATCACTATTCCACGGGCTGGCTGGACTGGAACATGGCTCTCGACACTGTGGGAGGACCCAATTGGATCCACAAATACCGCGATTCTCCCATCATTGTAGACGCTGTCAGTAGGCTTATACCACACCTAGGCCTTTGCCTCAATTATTTTTTATATTTAAATACTGTTCTGAAATACAGGACAATCTTAGATAAGGAATAGTTTTGGAGTGTTAACAATGCAGAGGCATGTTGACACTTTTATGAGGTTATCGGCATGAATAATATAAGGATTTAAAATAATAAGTTTACTTGTCTAAATAAACAATATATTCAAAATGAGATGTCTGCAAAACGCTGGTTAAGTTAGAATTCAATGGTCAGGAGTGTGTAGTCTTAGTAAAGTGTTCTCTAGTACTTCGTAAATTCTTTAAGAAACTAGAATTTATTACTTCCAGGGGTTGACGTTTCAGTACAAATTATATTTCACCTGTGCAGGAAGCGGACGAGTTTTACAAGCAACCAGTGTTCTACACTATTGGTCACGTGAGCAAGTTCGTGGTCCCTGGTGCTGAGCGTATCTCCTGGTCGACGACGGCCACTACCTTGCAGGTGGCTGCCTTCAATGACCCGTCAGGCCGCACCGTCGTTGTTATCCTCAACCTGTAAGCAACAACCGTTTAGTCAATAGTTTTCTCTTTGGTTGTTTTAATTAGTTTTCCGTGGACACTAGTGTAACAAAGTTATCAAGAATTGTCGACCAGAAATGAGCCTTCTGGTCAAACCTGTTCAACACCAATTCATAGAATCTGAAACACCGCCCAAATCCATAATATTTGCTGAAGGATTTCTAACCAGTATTAGCCTTTGGCAGAAACTTGCAGTATTTTTGAAAAAAACAAAAACATTACCGATTACTGTCTACCCACTGCATTAGTACCTCCTCACCACTGTGTTGGTATGTATTAGATACCGACAAGTGGAATAAAAATACACATAAGAGAACACTAAGATATTTTGATCAGAAAACGTTTTCTAATAAGTCCCAGTGTTTGCAAATTTGACTTTTGGACTCTGCTTCTCACGCCGTTACCCACCCAGTATTTTAATCTTGATTCTCCAGCCATAGCTGGACAATATAGCTTTGTATTAACATCTATTATTAAGAGCTGTTATAAAAAGTTATTGGTATTTTTATCGCAATGTTTATAATGATTGCTAAAGATTTGTAATGTTAAACTTTCTTAACTTAACAGTCAGTAAGTCGACATCAGTAATTCAAAATAATTGACAGATTTACTGTCCACAATAAAATGTTTATTTGTAACTTGATCACATATAACGGTTTATAATTAATTTTATCGCTACTAATTTGTAACGAGAAACTGTTACTTAATAATATAATAATCGAATGAAATTAATATATTCATGTGAAAGCGCTAATCGTGTAGGGGTTTTAGAGTGCCTCTGGATGGAAGACAATAAAAAAGGCACTGGCACCTTTAAATATATGGATTAAGCATATTATATTCATTGAAAACAAATGAATATAATACACAAACATAAGAACATAAGAAAGAAGGAACACTGCATCAGGCCTACTGGCCCATGGGAGGCAGGTCCAAGTGTCCTACCGGCTTAAGCTAATGCCCTAACCTAGTCAGGTCAGGTCACATTCACTTAAGGAAGGAGCACGGCATCTGACCTAGTAGCACAAGCTAGTCAGGTCCAACTCACACCCACCCACACCCACTACAAAATAAATGAATGACTTGTTACAAGCATTTTTATATATAATTTTAACGTTCATTTAGTAATTATGGGTTTTTGAATCTCGTTATACAGACTAAACTAAAAGTTTCCTTTCATTCTTATTTTATTCGTTAAGGCATTCTAATGTTAGTGTCTAGGTGAATTAGTCATAATTAGCCAAGTGCAGTCTATAAGCCTTTAACGTAACAAGTTGAGTATTCTTAGCAACGTTATTGACAACCATGACAGAACTTCACATAAATAGTCCTTTCCCGGTGACACAACATTAATAACCTCGCGTTTTTGACCACAGAGCTGAAGTGGAAGAAGATGTGACCGTGACAGATGGATCTGAAACTTACCTCAACTTCAGGATACCAGCTAAAGCCATCCAGACAATCCTATACTAGCATCCTTCAGCACCAAGCTAAACCTTCTCAGCTAATAGATCTTACTAATGGTTCGCTCCTCAGAATCTGCAAAATGTTTAATAAAAGGCTTCGACCTGATCAATACTGCAGGGATGACCAGATTTAGCCTGACTTACGTCAAAGACCAAAGAAGGGGAAATATCTTGTTTTTTTGTCCGCTTGATAATCTTCGCGAGATCAGTTTATCCATCAGTCCAAGTTGAATTTAGGACCGGACCTCAAGACCTCTCTTGGTTTATATTTTCGTTTTATCTGCAAAGTAATTTATTATGGAAATATTGTATAGGAATGATAATCTAGATCTTATAGAAGCTTTTTTTTTTTTTTTTTATTCACCGGTATTCTCCCGGCCCGGGTCTTTATCTCACTAATATACGTGTTGAAATTATTAGCTAGATTCTGATAATTGTGCTGAACTTGTATAAAATAAAATTATTATTATTATTATTATTATTATTATTATTATTATTATTATTATTATTATTATTATTATTATTAAATTAATGAAAAAGTGTTAAACCTATAACAATCACAATGCACCTAGAAAAGGATCGATCTAAGGAAAGAGAGGATAACTCCAACTCCTTGGACCAAGAGTCATTTACCAACCTCATGGAACCCATCACCCCCTTTGAAAGATATAGCATATTACAGTTGCCACTTAGTATACTTATTATTACCAACTGAATATGACTAGACAAGACAGTACAATACACTCGTTTAATATACGTAATAATATTTTCTCCTTTTTTTTTGGGTATAAAGTATAATTTTTGGGTTAATCCTGGTTGTCTCTCATTAAGCAGTTACTAATTATAATTAGCACTTTATTCTTAAAGCCAATAGCATTATAAAATCTTTTATCAGAAAATACTGGATGAATCAATACCTGATTATTTCTAAACAATTTTTTTTTTTGAAAAACATATGACACTGAAGAAATTTATTAGAATTAATAAAAACAGTAAAAATTTAACTTTTCCTCTAAAAGAGACGACACAAGAGCTTTGACGACACAAGAGCTTTGACGACACAAGAGCTTTGACGACACAAGAGCTATGACCAGCATCTGGCAAACCAAACATTCTTCCACCACTATTTTTTTTCAGGATTTAACACTGAAAAAAAAAAACAGAAAATGTAAAAAAATGTGTGCCTCATATCTCAATAAATCATTTATTATACATGCCATGTGTCAGGCTCATCTTAGAGTATGCAGCACCAGCATAGAGCCCTGGCCTGGTAATGTAGGTCAAGAAAGTGGAGAACTTGCTGACGTTTGTAACAAGAGTAGTTCCAAAGCTAACACTAATTAACAGACTAAAGGAAATGAACCTGACTAAACTACGTGATAAAAGAACCAGGAATGCCATGATAATAAGAACATAAGAACGAAGGAACACTGCAGAAGGCCTACTGGCCCATGCGAGGCAGGTCCAAGTCTCCTACCGGCTTAAGCCAATGCACCCAACCTAGTCAGGTCAGGTCACATTGACTTAAGGGAGGAACACGGCAACCGACCTGGTAGCACAAGCTATCAGGTCCAACTCACACCCACCCACATCCACTCATGTATTTATCCAACCTATTTTTAAAGCTACACAACGTTCTGGCCTCTATAACTGTACTCGGGAGTTTGTTCCACTCATCCACAACTCTATTACCAAACCAGTACTTTCCTATATCCTTCCTGAATCTGAATTTTTCCAACTTAAAACCATTGCTGCGAGTCCTGTCTAGGTTAGATATTTTCAGCACACTATTTACATCCCTTTATTTATTCCTGTCTTCCATTTATACACCTCAATCATATCCCCCCTAATTCTACGTCTTTCTAGAGAGTGCAGATTCAGGGCCCTTAGTCTATCCTCATAGGGAAGGTTTCTGATACATGGGATCAACTTTGTCATCCTCCTTTGTACATTTTCCAGAGAATTTATATCCATTCTGTAATACGGTGACCAAAACTGTGCAGCATAATCTAAATGAGGCCTAACCAAGGATGTATAGAGTTGAAGAACAACCTGAGGACTCCTATTATTTATGCTTCTTGATATGAAGCCAAGGATTCTATTAGCTTTATTGCGAACACTTATGCACTGTTGTCTTGGTTTCAGATTACTGCTAACCAGAACTCCTAAATCTTTTTCGCAATCCGTAATATTAAGATCTACATTATTTAGTTTATATGTGGCATGGTTATTGTCCTGTCCAACATTTAGAACTTTGCATTTGTCTATATTAAACTGCATCTGCCACTTCTCCGACCACTGCATCAGTCTATTCAAATCTTCCTGGAGTGCTCGAATGTCCTCGTCAGAATGAATTCGACGGCCTATTTTGGTGCCATCGGCAAACTTGCCGATGTCGCTCTTTATGCCCTCATCTATGTCGTTTATGTAGATTGTGAACAGCAGGGGGCCCAACACTGACCCCTGTGGAACACCGCTCGTGACGCTTCCCCACTCTGATTTCTCCCCATTTATGCAAACTCTCTGCTGCCTATTTGTTAACCATGCCTCTATCCAGGAAAAAAATTCTCCTCCTATTCCATGTGCTTTAATTGTCCTCAATAGTCTCTGATGTGGGACCCTGTCAAAAGCCTTACTGAAGTCCATATACACAATATCATATTCATTACCATGATCTACCTCCTCAAATACCTTAGTGAAAAAAGTTAATAAATTCTTAAGGCAGGAACGCCCCTTTGTAAAACCATGCTGAGATTCGTTGATTAATTTATGCTTTTCAAGGTGGCTACGAACTGCCTCGGCAATTATTGATTCCATAAATTTTCCCACTATGGAGGTTAGGCTTATTGGTCTATAGTTCGAAGCTAAGGACCTGTCACCTGTTTTGAAAATAGGTATCACATTTGCCATTTTCCACTTATCTGACACTATGCCAGTTTGTAGTGATATGTTGAAAAGATTAGCCAAAGGTGTGCTAAGCTCCTCTTTACATTCCTTTAGAACCCTTGCATACAGTTCATCAGGGCCTGGGGATTTGTTAGATTTTTATTTATTTATTTGCCTAAGGACCATGTCACTTGTGACTCTAATCGTGCACAGTTTATTATCGTCCTGTTCTACATAATTTATCATTACTGGAATATCGCTGGTATCCTCCTGTGTAAAATCTGAGAGGAAGTATGTGTTAAAAATTCTACACATTTCCTTATCACTGTCAGTGAGCTGACCCGAGGAACTTTTGAGTGGGCCTATCTTGTCCCTGATCTTACTTCTGTATACCTGAAAGAATCCTTTTGGGTTAGTCTTCGATTCTCTTGCAACTTTAACCTCATAATCTCTTTTTGCTTTTCTAATTCCCTTTTTTATTTCTCTCTTTAACTGAATATATCGATTTCTTATTTGCCCCTCTCCTCTTTTGATTTGCCTATATGTGCCTCTCTTTTGACCAGTCAGATATTTTAATCTATTGTTCATCCATTTAGGATCATTTTTGTTTGATCTGATTTCCCTATTTGGAACATAATTTGACTGAGCAGCTAGAACTATGCCCTGGAAAGCATCATATCGGCAACCATCACCACCTACCTGACCCTTAGTCAGGTCATTCCAGTTCAACCCACCTAAGTAATTTTTCAGTCCTATGAAATCAGCCAAGCGGAAGTCAGGGACAGAGACTTGATTGCCATTATTAGGGGAATTCCATGATATATTAAAACTGAGTGATTTGTGATCACTTTCCCCAAGCTCATCATTAACCTCAAGATTATTAATTAGTGTTTCCCTACTGGCAAGAACCAAGTCAAGGAGGTTGTTTCCCCTAGTTGGCTCTGTCACAAACTGTTTTAAAAAACAATCCTGGATCGTATCAAGAAAGTCACCTGACTCTAAATTTCCTGTCAAATTGCTCCAGTCAATCTGTCTATAGTTGAAATCTCCCATTAGCACAACATTTTCGTATGTAGATGCCTTACGAATTTCGTCCCATAGAAGTTTACTGCACTCCCTATCAAGATTTGGGGCCCTGTAAATCACACCCAAAATTAGTTTTTCTCGGCCCTCGAGAAGCTGTAACCAAACAGATTCAGTGGCTGACGCTTCTAATTTAATATCTTGTCTAACACAACAATTTAAATTGTCTCTGACATACATCGCTACTCACCACCTTTCCTGTTGACCCTGTCAGTGTGGAATAATTTATAGCCTTGTATGTGACATTCAGAGGGCATCTCTCTATCTTTCAGATTGAGCCAGGTCTCTGTTATAGCAATAATATCTATGTTTCCTGCACTTGCAATTAATCTTAGCTCATCTATCTTATTTCTTACACTCCTGCTATTAGTATAGTAAACCTTAAGGGAGCTAGTCCCTTGCTGCCCTCTGCTGTCCCCCTTTGTTTGCTGACTGATCTATTGTCTTTATTTATAACTTCATGCTGAATGCCTTTTATACATTTACTGTTTCCAACCCTAGTGTTGCAACCTGCTTGTTTCCCACACATACCCATACCTCTATCTTCCATCAGTTTAAAATCATAGGCATTTCACCAATGGCCTTCTCAATCGAGTCTGCAAGTGCTACCACCCTGCCCCAGAGAGATGTACCCCATCCCTTGCATACATATCATGTTTGCCATAAAAGTTGTTCCAGTTGTCAATGAATGGGATTGCAAGTTCCTTGCAGTATCTGTCTAGCCAGCAATTTACACCAATTGCCCTAGACAACCATTCATTTCCTACTCCCCTTCTAGGCAAGATGCTACATATGATTGGGATCCCTCCCTTAGACTTAATGAAATCTATAGCTGACCTGTACTTATCTAGCAGCTCTTCTCTCCTACCCTTCCCAATATCATTTCCACCAGCACTGAGACAGATAATGGGCTTGTTCCCATTACCTGACATGATATTATCCAGCCTGTTGACAATGTCCCCAACACCAGCTCCAGGGAAGCACACTCTATCTCTCATCTTCTTATTCCTATTACAAAAAGCACGGTCAATATATCTTACCTG
The DNA here is from genome assembly GCF_026875155.1 of Cherax quadricarinatus. Classification (NCBI taxonomy): domain Eukaryota; kingdom Metazoa; phylum Arthropoda; class Malacostraca; order Decapoda; family Parastacidae; genus Cherax; species Cherax quadricarinatus. The sequence goes on along the minus strand of NC_069417.1, from coordinate 28,880,149 downwards.
AGAGTCACCAACCACAAGAATGCGCTTACCTCCATTAGCAGGGGCAGTAGTACCCTTACCTTCACTGGCCACTGAAGTACATTCATCCTGAAGAACAGAGAAGCGATTTCCTTCCTTCAGATCTTCATTCTTAACTTTCCTTACTCTGATGCGCCTCCCATTACTGTGAACCACTCGCCACTTGTAGCAGGTGCTGGGCTGCACCTCACTGCTGGTAGCCGTTGCTACTTCCCCAACTACAGCCTCCTCACAGCGAGAGACAGACTGCACCTCACTGCTAGAAGCCTGATTCCCCACAACTCCAGCCACCTCACACTCTCTCCCAGACCCATTGAGGTGGACCTTCTGCCTCCTAATCTCCTCCTGGAGAAGCAAGACCTCCTTCAACTCTCCAACCTCAATTTTTAAAACACTGCAGAAGCAAGCCATGCTTTGTAACCGTCCACGCTAATCCCCAAAGCAGCTCAGGGTCTCTGACCTCACGTGACGACTGACCACTGACCACTCAAATGGCGGACGAAACACGAGAGTCATACAGGGTTGGGTCTTTAAAGTGTGGAGAGAAATTCAGTGTTCGAGAGGCAGGAAAAGGCCCCCAATGGAAATTAAAGACCCCCACTGGAAATTAAAGGACCCCACTGGAAATTAAAGGACCCCACTGGAAATTAAAGGACCCCACTGGAAATTAAAGGACCCCACTGGAAATTAAAGGATCCCACTGGAAATTAAAGGACCCCACTGAAAATTAAAGGCCCCACTGCTAATTAAAGGACCCCACTGGAAATTAAAGACCCCACTGGAAATTAAAGGACCCCACTGGAAATAAGTCACTTTGTCTGACCTTTTTGGGTTATCCTAGGTTCTCTACACATACGCTGGTATGTAAGAACTGTTTGCAAGGGTGTTAAAGGAATGTAAAGAGGAACTTAGCATACCTTTGGCTAATCTTTTTAACATATCACTACAAACTGGCATAGTGCCTGATAAGTGGAAATTGATAATCTATGTAACTGTATTTGTGTATACCTGAATAAACTTACGAAACGGGAAAGAGAGCTCATAATTATACGTTGAAAACACAAGGATATCAGGAAGCATTTCGTCAGTCTAAGAGTGTTCAGAAACTGGAAAAATATGGACGAATATATAGTTTTTAAGAATAGATAAGGCCAGGAGCTAAGGCTCGACCCTAGCAACCACATATAAGTGGGTAAACACGCATACACATGCACACACAGAGACTTGATCTTATGCTGCACAAGTGGCTCTTTTTTAAGAAAGACAAGTTTGTCTGTCTTAAGACAGCAACCTTCTTGATGTTTGTAGTAAGACAGCTCATCTAGTGTAGATAGGGACTATTTTTATTATCAGCATTCTCATTATTCTTATTATTAATATTATTTATTAATTCCATTATTGGTTTTTATCATCATCATAAATAGGGATGAAATCTTTGCTTCAACCCTTGACGAAAATATTCAACTTACACAACGCAGCTTATTGTGGTTCTTTCCACAATACTGCTTTCCCAGGAACTTGACCTTGACTGAGTGAAAATAAAAATCATTTCACTTTATTTGAGCTTTATCTCACTTGAAAGTTTCACTTATATCTTCTATCAATAATTAATTCTGCTCACTACCTAATATAGCTCTTGAATTATCGTTACTATCTTTGTTTAATTTTCAGGCAAGAAAAAAGGTGTCTCTTGTTGGCCGGGCGACTATATAAAAGTACTCCAGATACTCTGTATTGTATTACAGACAAGATTAATTGATAATCACTATCCTGGAACATTACTATGAGGATCTTTTTTTTAATTCTATGGACATTCAGCTGTGGCAGAACAGTGGATGTTTCACTTCTTAACTGGTCATCGCCTTTAAAACTTTGCCTTGTGGTGTCAGCATAGTTGCTGATCCCCTACATGTGTTGTATAGCTTATCTAAGTATCATAGTTAGCACCATCCATATGTTTTACATACACGACCCCTTTGCTAGGCCTAGTGACTAGTTTGTATGACGTCACGTGATCCCGAATGAGTGCGTGGGACGCGCTACATTGGTCTCGGTTCCCCGTTATCCAAGCAGGCGACAGGACAGGCAGTTTGGGCTCTCTCCCTTCATACTCTGCTAATATATGTGTTACCATCCAACAAGTGTGTTTAACTCCAACCATCATATCTCCTATGAACCTCCACTACAGTGGTCTTCACAGACACAAGGCAAAGTTTATAAAAGTCTAAGTTACCTACGTAGCAACAAGTACGAACCACTAATCTCTATCAGTCAAGCTATTCAACACGGAAAAAAAAACTTTCCAGAGCCCACAAATATGCAAAAACTAGAAGAGTAAATCCTGACAACGTTTTATAACCTCCCAATATGACTAACAATCCTGGATAATATCAAGGAACGTCCAGTCCCATTATCAGTATTGTTTTTATGGATAAATTACAAGAAATATTTTCTCACTTGGAAGAGGAAGGGAAATACATGAATATTGTTATCGAATTTGGGTGGCGTCGAGTGTTTGAGAAACTGGCTCGTCCCAGCAGGTGGCATCAGGGACGACTGTGTGTATATATATATGTATTGTATCAATAGTGTACAGCAGCACTGTTTCTCAAAATACGTACACGGAGGTGTGTACTGCAGCCAATCATGAGATTGTTGGTGATTATATTGGCGTTTTTTAGGTTGCGTTGCTCCGCAAAGTAATAATAACCTCTTGCCCTTGACCACCTCCTGCCCCTGACAACCTCCTGCCCTTGACCACCTCCTGTCCCTGACAACCTCTTGCCCTTGACCACCTCCTGTCCCTGACAACCTCCTGCCCTTGACCACCTCCTGCCCCTGACAACCTCCTGCCCTTGACCACCTCCTGTCCCTGACAACCTCCTGCCCTTGACCACCTCCTGTCCCTGACAACCTCTTGCCCTTGACCACCTCCTGCCCCTGACAACCTCTTGCCCTTGACCACCTCCTGCCCTTGACAACCTCTTGCCCTTGACCACCTCCTGCCCCTGACAACCTCCTGCCCTTGACCACCTCCTGCCCCTGACCACCGCCTTCCCTTGACAAACTCCTGCCCTTGACCACCTCCTGCCCCTGACCACCTCCTGCCCTTGACCACTTCCTGCCCCTGACCACCTCCTGCCCTTGACCACCTCCTGCCCCTGACCACTGCCTTCCCTTGACAACCTCCTGCCCTTAACAACCTCCTGCCCTTGACCACCTCCTGCCCCTGACCACCTCCTGCCCCTGACCACTCCCTCCCCTTGATCACCATCACTGCCCTTGATCACCATCACTGCCCTTGATCACCATCACTGCCCTTGATCACCATCACTGCCCTTGATCACCATCACTGCCCTTGATCACCATCACTGCCCCAGCACCGACATAAAATATCTCTTCTACACTGTTCACAAATCAGTCTACACTTACTGATTCAACATTTAGAGGATTATCCTCGTTGCTTCAACAAAAGAAATAAGTAAAAACAGTCATTTTGAACAAATTTCACATCACTATTCAGAAAACCGTATGACAAAAATTTCTTCAACTGAACACCCATCATTTTGCGTACTAAGAAGTTCTATTTATCCATCACACTCCAGAAGCAAGGTATGACAGAGAAAACAAGGTCTTTACAAACAGATCAAAGGGCAGGGAAAACGTAGATGTTATACTTTTATATAAATGATTGAAGACTTGTGATGAAAGAATCTGAGAGAGAAGAGTGCTCTCTTCAGTAGTGCTCCGTTGTTGTGCAACATTCCTACACTGGCCAATGTAAGGAATTTCTAGCACGCAGGTATTATTTTAGAAATATATTAAGACAGCAACCTTCTTGATGTTCGTAAGACGATATAGCTCACCTAGTGTAGGTAAGGACTATACTTATTATCATTATTCTCATTCTTCTTCTTATCATTATTATTATTATTATTATTATTATTATTATTATTATTATTATTATTATTATTATTATTATTATTATTATTATTATTATTATTATTATTATTATTATTAATATCCTCATGAAAACAGGAAAATATTCTGCTGGTCGCAGTTCCTTCCACACCATTACGTTCCCACGAGCTTAACCATGAAAAAGTTGAAAAATACATACTTCATTTTTCCTTGAGGTTTGCGTCTCTCGAAATTTTCACTTATATCTTTTAATAATAAAGAATTCTGCACATTAACTAATATAACTTTGGAATTATTATTACTATGTCCGCTTAATTCTCAAGCAGGAAAGAGACAGCGTCTCTCTGGTTGGCCGGGCGACTATATAACTGTACACCAAATACGCTGTATTGTACTACAAACATGATTAATTGATAGTATTGATAGTCACTATCTTGAACCATTCCTGTGAGGATTTTTTGTAATGCTGTGTTCAACACGCACTGCTTTTAGGCAGTGGGTGATGAATCACCTAATGGCTCATCACTTCAAAAAATACTTTGTCTTATGGTCTTCACACAGACACCAACTCTGTGGTAAATTTATAAAAGTTTAGGTTACCTACGTGGCAACAAGTACGAAACACAAATCTCTATCAGTCAAGCTATTCAGCACGAAAAAATAAATCCCATAGCCCACAAATATGCAAAAACTAGAAAGTAAACCCTGAAAACATTATATAACCTCGTGGATAAATCAAGGAATATCCATTCCCATTATCAATATTGTTTTTATGAATAAATTGCAAGAAATATTTTCTCACTTGGGAGAGGAAGGGAAATAAATACATGAATATGGCTATCGGATTTGAGTGGCGTCGAGTGTTTGAGAAACTGGCTCGTCCCAGCAGGTGGCATCAGGGTCGACTGTGTGTATAAATGTATTGTGTCAATGGTGTACAGCATCACTGTTCCTCAAAATACGTACACGGAAGTTTGTACAACAACCAGTCATGAGGTTGTTGGTGATTGTATTTTCGTTATTAAGCTGCGTCGCTGCGCAAGGTAACTATAACCTCTTGCTGTTGACCACCTCCTGCCTTTGGCCATCTCCTGCCCTTGACCACCTCCTGCTCTTGACCACTTCCTACCCTTGACAACCTCCAGCCCTTGACCACCTCCTGCCCTTGACCACCTCCTGCTCTTGACCACTTCCTACCCTTGACAACCTCCAGCCCTTGACCACCTCTTGTCTCTGACCATCTCCTGCCCTTGACCACCACCCGTGTCTAATCACCATCACTGCCCAAACACCAACATAAAATGCCCCATCCGACTAGAATGTTCACAGGTCTACACTTAATGACGCAACATTTAACAGAGGAATAAGTAAAAAAATAATAATATTTTAATCAAACCCGTATAATAAAAATTTCATCAACTGGACATCCACCAGCATCTGCCGGTTAATCCTATGTAATATTATTCTGCGTCCAGACAAGTTCTATTTGCCTAATATACTCTGTACAATGTAATATAATTTCTAATACACTGGTATTAGATTAGAAATATATGACGTTTACTTTCATTATAATTAAAAATCAAATTTTTATTTCATGTCTGCTTTAGAATGCAACCCTCGTCAGTTTGAATACGACAGTGTGGTCTGCGTCTGCGACGCGACCCACTGTGACCAACCAGGTATTATTGACTACCCTGAAGAAGGGAGCTTCACCGTCGTCACCTCCAGCAGAGATGGACTCAGGTTCAACGTGGAAACTTTCCCTGTCTCCAGTGAAAGGAATCCCGGTAATTGGTCATTGTTCGGTTGGAAAATATCCCGATGAAAATATCCCAGGTAAACTCCAGTCCTGAAAAGATCGCATCTTACGTTAGCAGATACATTAAAACGGAATTATGAGAGTGAAGTGGGCGCTTGAGAGGTTCCGTTGCCTAACGCTTGTGTTTAGCCATAGTTTATATTTTTTAACCATTACCTTTGTGAGAAATTATGTGTATGAAGTTTACAGGCACAGTTCTGAATTATTACACACATAATTTGGGGAGGACACAACTAAAACAGACATAACACTTACTGATATTAGTTGTACCTCGGAGAAAGGTGGGACTTTAGGTAGAGTGGGTCACAGCACTGTCCCTCCTTCGATGCCCACCTACTCATCCCACACTCACATAAGCTGGACCTTTAAAGAGTTATGAATTATTAAATTTAAAGCAATAACACTGGTAAATTATGGTTGTGAACTGTATATGGATTAGTAATGACCTGACTTAACCAGTCAGTGGTTTAGTCTACAAAATATATACACGTTTATAAGAGAATGTATATAGAAAATGTACATAAATTTCATATATCAATTTTATATTACATAATAAGTGGATCATTATAAATACAAAATTTTGATGAAGACTTACCCAAATATTTCTTGGGTGTGACATCTTAACGCTTCCCTAACAGACAGCTATACCAGAGGTTGGCCAACATAGTAATCTACTGTACAATTAACTGGTAAGCTTAAAACTTGAGTTGTGCCAAATTCCCAGACGACGTTGCGTCTCTTATATTCCACTTTTCAGCTCTATTGTGGCTGAATTTCACAATTACAAGAGACCACGACATACAGATATTGCACTTTTTTTTTCACTCACGCCGATACACTCCTAATCGTACGAGAATTTTTCTGTATTACACTCTCCAAAGGGTTTTATACTACGCTGTATTTCGACGTCCCCTTAACCTGACCATTGGTTCTCTTGTGACTTGAAACTTATCCAAAAGTCACACCAACACTACATTTTATAACTGTTATATTATTCAGTCTTTACACACTTATTTCAGGAAAACTATACAAAAATTCCACAAACATTATAATTTTACAAAAAAAAAAAAAAAAAAAAAATATGCTACATTCATAGTGCATAACTCGTGTGTTTCCCAGATGCTGCTGATGTGGTATTGAACAGAGAAGATATGTACCAGACTATGCTAGGCTTCGGTGGAGCCTTTAGTGACTCAACAGGTCTCAATGTGGTTTCTCTCTCTAGCGAGGTTCAGGAACACTTTCTCAGGTAAAAATATAAGGGTAAAATGTGCTCAATTTTCTGTGATTTTTGGAACATTCTCCGAGGCAATAGAGAAACGATCCCACGTATAGTTAAATACCCCATCACTTGCACAGTATAAAGAATAATACATATGTTAACTTTTTCTAGAAGGTATCGTTAAAAACGTATTAAACAAACGGTTCAAATCTGCAGATCCTACTTCGCCCCTGAAGGAATCGGATACACCTTCGGTCGCGTCCCTATCGCTGGTGCTGACTGCTCCACCAGGACCTACTCCTACGATGACGTGGAGGGAGACGTCGACCTTGTATACTGGAACCTGACTTATGAGGATTACGATTATAAGGTGTTGATTGAGAAAACGGATACATTTTAAGAGTGTTTAAAAATTCTTGTCCGCGAAATTTTTACCCTGTGCTGTTTTATTGAGTGTCGTTTATCGAGCGCTGGAGTGTTGGTTACATTAATATTAAATAGTCGTCTTGTGAGTAATAATTTCACTAATAAATAAAAGCCTTTTGAAAATTTGACATTTGACCGTTGGTCAAAAGACATCAGTAGCCATTATGATAACATAACGATTAAGTTCATAGTTTTTCGTAGACGGGTAGAGTAGAGCACCACCTCCATCACCCATAAATTTATTTCAGAAAGTTCAATAATTTGCGTTAGTTAACAAGTGTTGAGTGGATTCTGAAGCCACTTGTTTTACCTAGTAGCTGTCTTGATTGTGTTTGTGTTCTCGTGGTAGTTCTAATTCATGTCTTTGTAGTTTACGGAATTACGGAACTAGCGTGTGGTTTAGGGCGCGACACCAGTCCTGATTTACTACAGCTTCCATGTGACGTGAGCGATGTTCCTGGGCTCTGTAATCGTGCTGGTAACTTATACCTCCTTTAAATTGTACCTTTAATTTACCACAATAGTCAAATATGTGCTAGTTCTTAAAAATGGCATTTCCCATTCCACAGATTACATGCGCTTTTCAAAATCTGCTACTACGATAATTTTCATATATCCCGCATTATACTGTGTATATATATATATATATATATATATATATATATATATATATATATATATATATATATATATATATATATATATATATATATATATATATATATATATTTCAACACACCGGCCGTATCCCACCAAGGCAGGGTGGCCCAAAAGAAAAAACGCAAGTTTCTCCTTTTACATTTAGTAATATATACAGGAGAAGGGATTACTAGCCCCTTGCTCCTGGGATTTTAGTCGCCTCTTACAACACGCATGGCTTACGGAGGAAGAATTCTGTTCCACTTCCACATGAAGGATATATATATATATATATATATATATATATATATATATATATATATATATATATATATATATAAATATATATATATATATATATATATATATAAATAAAAGTATTAGTCAGAGGGCAGAAGAGGGGTTGTTGAGGTGGTTTGGTCATTTAGAGAGAATGGATCAAAGTAGAATGACATGGAAATCATATAAATCTATAGGGGAAGGAAGGCGGGGTAGGGGTCGTCCTCGAAAGGGTTGGAGAGAGGGGGTAAAGGAGGTTTTGTGGGCAAGGGGCTTGGACTTCCAGCAAGCGTGCGTGAGCGTGTTAGGAGTGAATGGAGACGAATGGTACTTGGGACCTGACGATCTGTTGGAGTGTGAGCAGGGTAATATTTAGTGAAGGGATTCAGGGAAACCGATTATTTTCATATAGTCGGACTTGAGTCCTGGAAATGGGAAGTACAATGCCTGCACTTTAAAGGAGGGGTTTGGGATATTGGCAGTTTGGAGGGATATGTTGTGTATCTTTATACGTATATGCTTCTAAACTGTTGTATTCTGAGCACCTCTGCAAAAACAGTGATAATGTGCGAGTGTGGTGAAAGTGTTGAATGATGATGAAAGTATTTTCTTTTTGGGGATTTTCTTTCTTTTTTTTTTGGGTCACCCTGCCTCGGTGGGAGACGGCCGACTTGTTGAAAAAAAAAATACATATATATATATATATATATATATATATATATATATATATATATATTATATATATATATATATATATATATATATATATATATATGTCGTGCCGAATATGTAAAACTGGTCAATTAGCAAGAACTCATTTAAAATTAAGTCCTTTCTGAAATTTTCTCTTATACGTTTAAAGATATATTTTTTTCATTAATGTTAATGTAAAAATTTTTAATTTTGCACCAAAAGAATCTTTGAAAACTTACCTAACCTTATTATAACAAGCGCAATTTATTTTAGCCTAACCCAACTAAATATATTTTAGATTTGTTTACAATAATTTAATACTAAAAAAACTCAGTGAAATATATTTTTTTCGTTAGGTTCAGAATGATTTTGGCGAAATTATTGCATACACAAATTTTCACTTGTCCTATATGGCAAGATGAGCCTTGCTATTTAAGCCAAGATTGCAAGTTCTGCCTATTCGGCACGACATATATATATATATATATATTATATATATATATATATATATTATATATATATATATATATATATATATATAATATATATATATATATATATATATATATATATATATATATATATATATATATATATATTACAGATTCCTCTGATTCTGAGAGCCAAGGAACTGGCACCATACCCGTTAAAGTTGTTTGGCACTCCGTGGGCGCCTCCAGCGTGGATGAAGACTAACGGCATGTTCAACGGGTCGGGAATACTGCTCGAAGAGATGTACCAACCCTATGCTAACTACATCCTTAAGTAAGTACTTTTAATAATATTGTTGAACGATCCATTCATCGGAGGCGTTGACACTGGTGAAAGGTTCTTGATCCAAAGAACTGGGGCAACATTCTTCCTTGGATCAGCACTTATTACCACCCCATTACCCAGGCGTTGTATGTGCTTATCACAGCTGGAAAATTAAATTAGAATTTTTATTTTTATAAGCCAGAAATTTAGTTGTGGCAAAATATTTTTTTTAACTCTTAATAAATTTTATTATTATTATTATTATTATTATTATTATTATTATTATTATTATTATTATTATTATTATTATAAACAGTAATAGCAGTAGTTGTGTTATTATTATTGTGTTTGTTATTATTATTACTGTCATTAATATCATTACTTTTACTATTATCATTATGATTATTATTATTATTGTTATTAACAATTATAGTATCATTATTATCATCATCATCATTATTAAGAAAACGCTAGGCTCCGTAAAGAACATACAGCAAATGGGGAATAGGAAAAAATCAGGTTTGATTCATGGAGATGGAGAGTAAATCCAGCTGCTAAATCAAGATCCCTTCACCGGCATCAAGGGCCCCACGTTGAAGAGTTACTGAATTACAGAATAAAAATACAGTACAATCTCACTGGATAATTGACGTCATCTGGCGCATCGCGGCAGGTTTGTGGAGGCGTATGAAGCTGAAGGAGCCGAGATGTGGGGACTCACGCCAGCAAATGAACCACTCGGCGGCTTCATTGATGTAAGTCTCTCAAACCAAATTTATCCCTTATTCACATTACATCTCTTAAAACACCCTTGATAATACTAGATATTGAATTACTTAGCTAATAGGGTCTTGATAATGTTAAATGAGGTATTTGTTGTGGCTTCAGTGGGGAATTAACACATGTGGATGGTCGTCTGAAGCAATGAGGGACTGGATCAAGGGTAACCTGGGACCCACACTGGAGGCTGCTGGCTACCGTTACCTCAAAATGATGATACATGACTTCAACAGAGACTCGTTGCCTTGGTACATCGAGCCGGTATGTCCTCAAAATCTTGTCTATTATTAATTGTCGGGAGAACTGTTTTAAGTACAGTATATTATACTGTCACTTTGAGTGATGGACTCTTACTAGGATCATGTCATTAACTGGCCTCTTAGAAACTGTCACCTTCCATAAAATACAT
>NC_069417.1:28776687-28864187 GCF_026875155.1 Cherax quadricarinatus | reverse complement strand
TATAATATAATTCCGTACGGTAGGGGTTATAGTTAACTCAGTGTGTATCCATCTTGGTATATATAAACAGTAAGAAGATATGAAGGTATCTGTAATTGGCAGTCAACCCTGAGAGCTCTTCTTAAAACTGTCTGCCAACAATTGGCAAAAGTTCCACATATGGATGTCGAACGTATTCATTTGTATTCATAATTAGTATGCTCGTCTTAAAAACAGTTAGCAGCGTTGATGTATATACTACTGCCTTCTATCCGTGCGAATATTCTGATGTGTTTGCTTCGTTTCAGTTCATAGGTACTGTTACAAAATATTCATTTGCATATTCATCTCCCTTAAAGGGAGGAGCCCTTGTACCCATTATCTCCCCTTTATCCCCTCTTTCCTTGGAAAGATCTTTATAGCTTCCCATTTCTAAGCCACTATTTGATAATTAAGACACATGTGCAGCAAGTAGGTATCTTTATTCCGAAAAGTATCGAGTACACAGTAGGTGTCTTCAGTCGGATACAGAGCAGACATCAGAAGCAGTAAAGATGATATAATCAGTCCAGCCTCCATCGACGAAGTAGTTTTGAGGTGGTCAGTCCCTCAGCTTGGAGAAGGGTTCAGCTCCATGGTCTGAAACGTTTCAGAATCAAGATACCTAATTGTTGCACATGTATCTTCTTTATTTATCGGTAGTAAATAACATTATTATATCCGTATGCGCTATATGATCCCTAATTGTTTAGCGCTTCCCTTGATCAAAATGAAAAAAATATATATATATATTTTCCTCTTATACTAATTTTAACAATAATTTTATGGCACCTGATTTCTGACAACAGCTTTTGTAGATTAATCATTTTATTATTCAACGAAAATGACAGCATTTAAATGTATAAATAACTTAATGTTTTTGACCACAGGGCTGAAGAGGAAAGGAATGTGACAGTGAGAGATGGATCTGAGTTTTATCTCAACTTCGCGATACCTGCTAAAGCCATCCAAACAATCCTGTACTAGCACCTTCACCACCGAACCTGACCAAGATCTCTCAGCGAATTAATCTAACGGATGATTATATATATATATATATATATATATATATATATATATATATATATATATATATATATATATATATATATATATATATATATATATATATATATATATATATATATATAATATATATAATATATATATATATATATATATTATTTAATTGGCTAGCTTCAAAAGTGTTCCAGGAATGATCAACTATGACCTGAGTTTTAAACGGGATGAGATAGAATTGTTAAGTAAATAACGCAACACAATCCAGTCTTTTTTTTTTTGTCCTATTGATAAACTTAATGAGAAAAATTATCTGTCAAACAAAGACAGAAACAGACATACACATTTATATATATATATATATATATTTATATATATATATATATATATATATATATATATATATATATATATATATATTATATATATATATATATTTTATTATATAAATATATATATGTGAACAGTATTTAGATAAAGGTAGGGAAGTTTTTATTGCATTTATGGATTTAGAAAAGGCATATGATAGAGTGGATAGAGGAGCAATGTGGCAGATGTTGCAAGTATATGGAATAGGTGGTAAGTTACTAAATGCTGTAAAGAGCTTTTATGAGGATAGTGAGGCTCAGGTTAGGGTGTGTAGAAGAGAGGGAGACTACTTCCCGGTAAAAGTAGGTCTTAGACAGGGATGTGTAATGTCACCATGGTTGTTTAATATATTTATAGATGGGGTTGTAAAAGAAGTAAATGCTAGGGTGTTCGGGAGAGGGGTGGGATTAAATTATGGGGAATCAAATTCAAAATGGAATTGACACAGCTACTTTTTGCTGATGATACTGTGCTTATGGGAGATTCTAAAGAAAAATTGCAAAGGTTAGTGGATGAGTTTGGGAATGTGTGTAAAGGTAGAAAGTTGAAAGTGAACATAGAAAAGAGTAAGGTGATGAGGGTATCAAATGATTTAGATAAAGAAAAATTGGATATCAAATTGGGGAGGAGGAGTATGGAAGAAGTGAATGTTTTCAGATACTTGGGAGTTGACGTGTCGGCGGATGGATTTATGAAGGATGAGGTTAATCATAGAATTGATGAGGGAAAAAAGGTGAGTGGTGCGTTGAGGTATATGTGGAGTCAAAAAACGTTATCTATGGAGGCAAAGAAGGGTATGTATGAAAGTATAGTAGTACCAACACTCTTATATGGATGTGAAGCTTGGGTGGTAAATGCAGCAGCGAGGAGATGGTTGGAGGCAGTGGAGATGTCCTGTCTAAGGGCAATGTGTGGTGTAAATATTATGCAGAAAATTCGGAGTGTGGAAATTAGGAGAAGGTGTGGAGTTAATAAAAGCATTAGTCAGAGGGCAGAAGAGGGGTTGTTGAGGTGGTTTGGTCATTTAGAGAGAATGGATCAAAGTAGAATGACATGGAAAGCATATAAATCTATAGGGGAAGGAAAGAGGGGTAGGGGTCGTCCTCGAAAGGGTTGGAAAGAGGGGTTAAAGGAGGTTTTGTGGGTGAGGGGCTTGGACTTCCAGCAAGCGTGCATGAGCGTGTTAGATAGGAGTGAATGGAGACGAATGATACTTGGGACCTGACGATCTGTTGGAGTGTGAGCAGGGTAATATTTAGTGAAGGGATTAAGGGAAACCGGTTATTTTCATATAGTCGGACTTGAGTCCTGGAAATGGGAAGTACAATGCCTGCACTTTAAAGGAGGGGTTTGGGATATTGGCAGTTTGGAGGGATATGTTGTGTATCTCTATACGTATATGCTTCTAAACTGTTGTATTCTGAGCACCTCTGCAAAAGCAGTGATAATGTGTGAGTGTGGTGAAAGTGTTGAATGATGATGAAAATATTTTCTTTTTGGGGATTTTTTTTTTTTTTTGGGTCACCCTGCCTCGGTGGGAGACGACCGACTTGTTGAAAAAAAAAAAAAATTATATATATATATATAATATATATATATATTATATATATATATATATATATATATATATAATATATAATATATATATATATATATATATATTATATACATGAATGAAACCACGAAACAAGTGGTTATGAATCATTTACCAAACTGCGGCAGGCCAGGAATTGACCCCACGACGCATTGTCCCGCCTCATGAGGCCACACAATGTGCATGTCACCTTACCAACTGAGCCGTCGATCCTACAAGCAACATGAGCCTAGCGAACTAGGCTTGTTTTGTGTTGCGAGAACACTCGTGGCAGTATGTTCATGGATTAATTTCAGCCTCTTCCTGTTTGAATACCCGCTTCCACAAACAATCTACATAGCAATGAAACTACGAGACAAGTGGCTTCAGGCAGGAAGAGGCTAAAATTAATCCTTGACTATACAACTGCCACTAGTGTCCTTGCAACATGAAACAAGCCTGCTTCGCTAGGCTCATGCTGTTTGTTGGATCGATGGCTCAGTTGGTAAGGTGACATGTACATTGTGTGGTCTCATGAGCCGGGACAATGTGTGGTGGGGTCGAATCCTGGCCTGCCGCAGTTTGGTAAATAATATATATATATTGACCAATACCACTTGTTCATGGTCACAATAATTATATATATATATATATATATATATATATATATATATATATTTATATATATATATATATATATATATATATATTATATATATATATATATATATATATATAATATATATATATATAATATATATATATATATATATATATATATATATATATATAGGAGAGTTTCAGTGGGGGGAAATAAATGGGATTAAATCTGGAGTATCTGAGAGAGTTAGAGCAAGGAAGGGGTAGCAGTAATGTTAAATGATCAGTTATGGAAGGAGAAAAGAGAATATGAATGTGTAAATTCAAGAATTATGTGGATTAAAGTAAAGGTTGGATGCGAGAAGTGGGTCATAATAAGCGTGTATGCACCTGGAGAAGAGGGGAATGCAGAGGAGAGAGAGAGATTTTGGGAGATGTTAAGTGAATGTATAGGAGCCTTTGAACCAAGTGAGAGAGTAATTGTGGTAGGGGACTTGAATGCTAAAGTAGGAAAAAGTTTTAGAGAGGGTGTGGTAGGTAAGTTTGGGGTGCCAGGTGTAAATGATAATGGGAGCCCTTTGATTGAACTTTGTATAGAAAGGGGTTTTAGTTATAGGTAATACATTTTTTTAAGAAAAAAAGGATAAATAAGTATACACGATATGATGTAGGGCGAAATGACAGTAGTTTGTTGGATTATGTATTGGTAGATAAAAGACTGTTGAGTAGACTTCAGGATGTACATGTTTATAGAGGGGCCACAGATATATCAGATCACTTTCTAGTTGTAGCTACACTGAGAGTAAAAGGTAGATGGGATACAAGGAGAATAGAAGCATCAGGGAAGAGAGAGGTGAAGGTTTATAAACTAAAAGAGGAGGCAGTTAGGGTAAGATATAAACAGCTATTGGAGGATAGATGGGCTAATGAGAGATAGGCAATGGGGTCGAAGAGGTATGGGTAGGTTTAAAAATGTAGTGTTAGAGTGTTCAGCAGAAGTTTGTGGTTACAGGAAAGTGGGTGCAGGAGGGAAGAGGAGCGATTGGTGGAATGATGATGTAAAGAGAGTAGTAAGGGAGAAAAAGTTAGCATATGAGAAGTTTTTACAAAGTAGAAGTGATGCAAGGAGGGAAGAGTATATGGAGAAAAAGAGAGAAGTTAAGAGAGTGGTGAAGCAATGTAAAAAGAGAGCAAATGAGAGAGTGGGTGAGATGTTATCAACAAATTTTGTTGAAAATAAGAAAAATTTTGGAGTGAGATTAACAAGTTAAGAAAGCCTAGAGAACAAATGGATTTGTCAGTTAAAATAGGAGAGGAGAGTTATTAAATGGAGAGTTAGAGGTATTGGGAAGATGGAAGGAATATTTTGAGGAATTGTTAAATGTTGATGAAGATAGGGAAGCTGTGATTTCGTGTATAGGGCAAGGAGGAATAACATCTTGTAGGAGTGAGGAAGAGCCAGTTGTGAGTGTGGGGGAAGTTCGTGAGGCAGTAGGTAAAATGAAAGGGGGTAAGGCAGCCGGGATTGATGGGATAAAGATAGAAATGTTAAAAGCAGGTGGGGATATAGTTTTGGAGGGGTTGGTGCAATTATTTAATAAATGTATGGAAGAGGGTAAGGTACCTAGGGATTGGCAGAGAGCATGCATAGTTCCTTTGTATAAAGGCAAAGGGGATAAAAAAGAGTGCAAAAATTATAGGGGGATAAGTCTGTTGAGTGTACCTGGTAAAGTGTATGGTAGAGTTATAATTGAAAGAATTAAGAGTAAGACGGAGAATAGGATGGGCATAAACAAGGAGGCTTTGGGAAAAGGTGGGTGTGTGGACCAGGTGTTTACAGTGAAACAAAAAGGGTGAACAGTATTTAGATAAGGCTAAAGAGGTCTTTGGCAATTTAGGATTTGGAAAAGGCGATGACAGGGTGGTAGGGGCATGGGCAGATGGGGCAATGTATGGTTAAGGTAGGTTACGAAAGCAATGAAGATTTTACGAGGATAGTAGGTTTCAAGTTAGAGTATGGTAGGAAAGAGGAAATTTTTCCCAGTAAAAGTGGGCCTAACAAGGATGTGATGTCACCGTGTTGTTTAATATATTATGGTGGTTGTAAAAGTAAACGGGGTCGCAAGAGCGTGAGTTAAAGATAAAGAATCACACACAAATGGGAGTTGTCACAGCGCTCTTTGCTGTTTGACACGTCCTTGGAGATTCTGAAGAGAAGTTGCAGAGTTGGTGGATAAATTGGGTAGGGGTGCAAAAGAAAAAAATTTAAAAGGTGAATACAGGAAAGAGTAAGGTTATGAGGTAAACAAAAAGTTTAGGTAAATGAAAGTTTGAATATCATTGGAGGAGAGATATGGGGAGTGAAAAAAATTCAGAATTTGGGAGGGACTGTCAGCGGATGGCTATGAAAGATGAGGTGAATCATAGAATTGAGAGGGAAAAAGAGTGAGGGTGCACTTAGGATCTGTGGAACAAAAAACATTGTCCTTGGAGCAAAGAGGGAATTAAAAATATAGTTTAACCAACGCCTTATATGGGTGTGAAGCAGGTGATGAATGGCGGAGGAGAAGGCTGGAGGCATGAATGTCATGTCTGAGGGCAATGTGTGGTGTGAATAAATGCAGGAATTCGTAGTTTGGAATTAGGAGGAGGTGCGGGATTACAAAAACTGTTTGTCCAGGGGCTGAGGAAGGGTTGTTGAGGTGGTTCGGACATGTAGAAAAATGGAGCGAAACAGAATGACTTCAAGAGGTATCAGTCTGTATTTGGAAGGAAGGCGGGGTAGGGGTCGGCCTAGGAAGGGTTGGAGGGGGGGGGTAAAGGAGGGTTTTTTGTGCGAGGGGCTTGGACTTCCAGCAGGCATGCGTGAGCGTGTTTGATAGGAGTGAATGGAGACAATGGTTTTTTAATACTTGACGTGCTGTTGGAGTGTGAGCAAAGTAACATTTTTGAAGGATTCAGGGAAACCGGCAGGCCGGACTTGAGTCCTGGAGATGGGGAAGTACAGTGCCTGCACTCTGAAGGAGGGGGTGTTAATGTTGCAGTTTAAAAACTGTAGTGTAAAACCCCTTCCCGGCAAGACAGTATGGAGTGAATGATGGTGAAAGTTTTTTTTTTTCGGGCCACCCTGCCTTGGTGGGAATCCCGGCCCGGTTTTGATAATAAAAAAAAATAAAATAATATATATATATATATATATAATATATAAAATATATATTAAAAATTATATATATATAATAATATATATATATATATAATTGTAACCATGAACGAGTGGTATTTAATCAATAACAACACTGCGAATAGCCGAGGACTCGAACCCATGTGGTCGCATGGCGGGCTAAGAAGACAAGGGTTCGAGTCTTCGGCTAGTCTCAGTGTTGTTATTCATTAAATACCACTCGTTGGTGGTTACAGTAATATATATCATGCTCGTGGAGGCTAGTACACCAAACGGGGAGTAGAATGAAATTAGCTCTGAGGCACCCACACCATCGTATGTCCTCGGATCACTGTTAAACTTCTAGCCCTGCTGGGTGCATGATCTTTGTAGTCTTGGGTGGTCCCATGGGTTAGAGCATCGTGAATTTTCTCTCGCCATGAGGCAGGCTAAAATGACAGGTTCGAGTCCTCGGCTAGTCGCAGTGTTGTTATTGATATATATTTTATATATATATATATTATATATATATATTATAATATATATATATATTTTTTTAAAATATATTATATATATATATATATATATATATTTATTTATTTATTATTATTTTTCACACTGGGCCGATTCCCACCAAGGCAGGGGGGCTCGAAAAAGAAAAACTTTCACCATCATTCACTCCATCACTGTCTTGCCAGAAGGGTGCTTTACACTACAGTTTTTAAACTGCAACATTAACACCCCTCCTTCAGAGTGCAGGCACTGTACTTCCCATCTCCAGGACTCAAGTCCGGCCTGCGGTTTCCCTGAATCCCTTCATAAATGTTACTTGCTCACACTCCAACAGCACGTCAATTTATTAAAAACCATTTGTCTCCATTCACTCCTATCAAACACGCTCACGCATGCCTGCTGGAAGTCCAAGCCCCTCGCACACAAAACCTCCTTTACCCCCTCCCTCCAACCTTCCTGGGGCCGACCCCTACCCCCCCTTTCCCTTTCCCACTACAGATTGATACACTCTTGAAGTCACTCTGTTTCGTTCCATTCTCTCTACATGTCCGAACCACCTCAACAACCCTTCCTCAGCCCTCTGGACAACAGTTTTGGAAATCCCGCACCTCCTCCAACTTCCAAACTACGAATTCTCTGCATTATATTCACCCCCACACATTGCCCTCAGACATGACATCTCCACTGCCTCCAGCCTTCTCCTCGCTGCAACATTCATCACCCATGCTTCACACCCATATAAGAGCGTTGGTAAAACTATACTCTCATACATTCCCCTCTTTGCCTCCAAGGACAAAGTTCTTTGTCTCCACAGAATTCTAAGTGCACCACTCACCCTTTTCCCCTCATCAATTCTATGATTCACCTCATCTTTCATAGACCCATCCGCTGACACATCCACTCCCAAATATCTGAATACATTCACCTCCTCCATACTCTCTCCCTCAAATCTGATATCCAATCTTTCATCACCTAATCTTTTTGTTATCCTCATTACCTTACTCTTTCCTGTATTCACTTTTAATTTTCTTCTTTTGCACACCCTACCAAATTCATCCACCAATCTCTTCAGCTTCTCTTCCCGAATCTCCCAAGAGCACAGTGTCCCTCAGCAAAGAGCAACTGGACAACTCCCACTTTATGTGTGATTCTTTATCTTTTAACTCCACGCCTCTTGCCAAGACCCTTGCATTTACTTCTCTTACAACCCCATCTATAAATATATTAAACAACCACGGTGACATCACACACTCTTGTCTATATATAAAATATATATATATATATATATATAAATATATATATTATTATTGGGTGTGTGTGTGTGTGGGGTGTGTTTTGTGTGTGTGTGTGTGTGTGTGTGTGTGTGTTGTGTTTTGTGTGTGTGTGTGTGTGTGTGTGTGTGTGTGTGTGTGTGTGTTGTACTGCATAACCTGCGTAACCAATTTCGTATGCAGGTTCTAAACAGACTACTACCATTAGCTACTAGCTACTTATTACAGTATACCGTCAGAATGGCACTACTATCTACCTATTATGGTAGCAGAAACATTTGTTTAATAATGACAGCAGCATATTCTCACCTCCACTAACCTACGAGAGATGCTGTACTTTCTGGAAAAGACCGCATACAGCGATACAGACAGTGGGACGTGATTTCCTTTCCGACGAGATAAACATGTAGAACAGTGTATCATAGTTTACCCTCAAAACGTAAACAGAGAAATTAAACGCTAATATGGGTATACTCTCGCCTACCTACGGCGATGTTAATTTTATACCTTCCCGGCATACCCTGTTTTCGACACTGACGGACGGGATCGCAAAAGGGCAAAACGTGAAGGACAGGTTTGGAGAACATTGGTCTAACATCACCCAATTCTCACGTAATGAGCAATCCAGGGATTTTTGTATAGCATCCTTGCTAAATATTGTGCACAATTGGCTCTACTAAATAGGTATCGAGTTTGTACATTGCACCTTCACAGACGGGCAGGATCTCAGAAGGGCGAAACGTGTAAGGCAGGTGTGGGGAATACTGGTCAAACGTCACCAAATCCTCATGAGACCCATTTGTATAGCATCCTTGCTTAAGATTGTGCACAGTTGACTGGACTAAATAACTGTCAAGTTTGTACATTACATCACTTGAATTACGTAAGGCATTCCTATCGTGTCTGATGAGTGTTCAATTATGTTCCTTTCCATGATGGAACTTTTGGGTATAATTAACCTGAGCTGCTGCCCACCCTGGCGGATAATAGCAAGTATTAATATGATTAAAGATTGCAGTAGACTCCTGAACCGTCATTACCGAGTACCGATGTTGGGCTAATCTGATTTCAAGTGGTTTACCTGTCTACTTGATGTACGAAAGAGAGCATAGTGTGCATGGGACCTTGTAAACACCACCAACAATGTTGGATGGTGCATTCTTCTGCTTCACCGTCCTGATGTTCTTGAAGACAATATTTATACTGAGTTTTGATAATGCATCACACAGACTGGGCATATTCTCATTGTAGGGAAAACCAGTATATTTTTCCTGGAAGGTAGAAAATCTTCTTGGCTGCAAACAATGCCTTATCTACAAAATCCCTGGGATATCTCAGTTTAGTGGTTAGTTGAATATCTTATTAATTTCATCATCAAAATATTCCAGGCTACAAATACGTAAAACTCTCAAGAACATTATGAAAAAAAAACACTCCTTTTAACCCTAGATTCATGATTGGAATAGTAGTGGATGTATGACGGCACATTAGTTGACTTCCTGTACACTGTCTTTTCTAGAAAGTGCAGCATCTCTTCTGGTACCGGTTTGATATAATACTATAATGGGTAGATAGTAGTAGCTAGTAGTTAATGGTAGTAGTCAGTCTATTTAGGCCCTGCATATAATGCGGTTATGCAGTTCTATACAAAATATACAGTAACATACTAATGAAATCACAAAACAAGTGATTCTGAATCATTAACAGAACTGCGGCTAGCCAGGATTCGATCCTGCGTCACCATGCCCAGCCCTATGAGAACATGACAACGTACACATCCCTCTATGCACTGGACCAACAGTTCTCAAACACCAGGCGCTCAGTGGAACTGAAAGTGGTTTCCCTAATGTGAGAACATCCGTGGTCTTGGAGCCTCAGAAGCTAATTTCAACCACATGCTGTTTGGGTACCATCCATCACAACACAATTGGAAATCTAGCTTTCGTCCCTTTAATGCTAATTTCAAGTATCATTAAAAGTGGTAATGAACGACTGCTTGCATGACCCTTTCCCTAGTTACAGCACACCAGTGTTGAAACTTTCAAATCGATCGGATCAACCTTTCTCAAGTTATAAACGGAAATCTAGGAGGAGGAAATAGAAAATGGAACCCCATCAGGCATGCTTAAATTACCTGGAGTGATTATTATGAAAGAAATCAATTATCAAGAAAAGTCATACTGACAAAGACTGTCAGTATACAACTGGTAAGCAGCCGTGCTACCCATGCTTAACTGAATCTATCCCAGGAGTTCTGACGATACTTTTCAAGTCAGTTGATCATGATATTTCGCTACAGTTGATAGTAACATTTCACTGCAATTTTGAAAGTCTGGAGCCGATTGAGTGAGGCATTCTCTAGTTATGAGGGAAAAAATAAAGTCTAAAAGCAGGAGGAAGAAAAAAAAAGGAAAAAGAATTCAGGCAACTGTTAGAAGGCATCCATTCGGGGATACCTAATAATTGCTAGCTGCACGGACCACTAGACACACGGGCAATTGATTTCAGTATAGGCAAGCCATCTGTTGCTGTTCCCATGGCTCAACCTTCATATATGTGCTCCTTAGACATGGTCCTTTTCCGGCGCCGTCATGGGGCCGGCACCTGTGTCAGTTGATTTTACCTAATGAATAAACAATAAAACATAATGAAACTCCTAAGGTGGACGCTCGGAAGCAGTTTCCTAGGTTAGATACAGGCAGATCATTTAAAATTCAGTGTTTATCACTCATAAGTTACATTTAACTAATAGTCATTTTCTTCTTGGTGATTGAACTATTATATATGATACAGTTTTGACATGATACCAGCGCCATCAAAGCCACTGAATTGACAGTTTTTTTTTATAAAGCTATTTGCGTATTTTAAAAAGAAAATGTAACTTTTCTCCAATTTTTAGACCTTGAAGAGTGATAACATTTACATCGGCATCACGATAAGTTCTGCCCAGTTCCCAAACTCCTGAAGTATCGTGAGTACTTCTCAACATTTGAGTGTTTCGTAACACTTTTTTAATGTATCTCATTCTTCCTGGATGGGTTCATTTGTTGTATCTGCAGGACACCCATCATTTAATAAAAATCAGAACAGGTCCAATATGAACAATGATCCACTCCCACTTCCGTCTCCCCATTGTTGTACAAGAAAGTTCAGGATAATGTGCTTGTATATGATTGGGTGTTATGCTATTATTGAAATAAAATATAAAAATAAATAAGTTGAACTTGGATTTGTGGCCTCGCAGCGGACAACCTAAATTGTTACTTAACCAGACTATGGTGAGTAAAACAATAATAGATGTCAAGAACCACTCGGATAGTGTTATACTTCCTGGAGACGAGACTTGTGTGAGTCTTCCCATCACTGGTCAGTTTAGGTACGAAACACCGCTTCCGGAATATACGTGAGAATTTTATTTAGAACCGTCTCTCCGACCTTGACATTCCTGCTTCTTATGTATTATCAGCTGTCACACATCTAAGACGACTTAGTGACGTACTTTGTAACTTAAGTTTCCACAATAGCTTCCCATCAGGTATCATATCTGTGTAAGTTATCCTGAGTGGTTCTCACACTCGTGACGTCTCTGCCAATCAGATATGCCTTATGGCTCAAGTAAATTTAACTAATTTTTCTGAGTTATCTTTCACGAATCTCGTAAGATTTTCTCTATCAAATTTTGGAAAAATCGAATTGATACATATAGATCTTCGGTGGCTGTTGCGAAAGTTGTATGTTTTTTTTTATTTTAAATTAGACATCAATAATGTCCAACATTTATAATACTTATAATCATAATAATAATTCCAAATTCTCATATTGATAATTATATTAAATGTAGTGACCGGTAAAATTAATATGCACTTAAACATATACAAAAACTGTGAGACACAAAGTAAGATGATTAGAATTAAAATAAAAAAAATATGTATACAGCGAGATGTGTATTTTCAGTATATATACACTGAGTTTAAAATAGGCTCCTGTGACAACACTATATTACACCTTTTAAAATTATAATAATTATTATTATTATTTATATAAATAAAATAATTACTAAATTATTATAATTATTATTAATATCGACAAGGATTAAACTCGTAAGGATAATACAGCGCAGGGGAATGGCAGACAATAATGTTTGATCTAAGGAGGGGAAGGGATAGCACTAATTCCTTAGATCAAGAGCCCATCACCAGCATCAAGTAAATCTAATCGCAATAATAACAACGAATAATGCTGAGGATAATAACTGTAGAAATTGTTAATTAAACTACCACAGGGAAGGAAACACGTACACAGCAGCACCACTGGTTGTACGTACAATGAAGCACTTACAGTGTAGCACCACTGTTACCTACATAATCTTTGCTTTCCCTAGCGAGTAATCTTGATGCTTTAGGACTCTTGATAAATATCCAACTGAACTTTTAGATGATTCTTGCCACGTTCCTTGTCCTCAAAATGTACTTTCTAATGCATAACTTGTTAGGCTACGGCAGAGTACGTATATATATATATATATATATATATATATATATATATATATATATATATATATATAATATATATATATATATATATATATATATATATATATATATATATATATATATATATAATATATATATATATATATATATATATATATATATATATATATACATACATATATATATATATATATATATATATATATATATATATATATATATATATATATATATATATATATATATATACTATATGCAAAACAACCACTGTGAAAGAATAGAGAAGTTCCAAGCGCTTTCGTGACTACTCACATTATCAAGGAACAATGAAAGTAAAGCATCAAAGGAAGGTATATAAAGGGTCTAGCCCACACAAAATATATATATGGTTGTTTTTATATATATATATATATATATATATATATATATATATATATATATATATATATATATATATATATATATATATATATATATATATATATACTATATGCAAAACAACCACTGTGAAAGAATAGAGAAGTTCCAAGCGCTTTCGTGACTACTCACATTATCAAGGAACAATGAAAGTAAAGCATCAAAGGAAGGTATATAAAGGGGTAGCCCACACCTCACTATCAGATCCCACAACAACGAAACACCTGATGCGAGACAGCAGGCCCGCCGGCCGAACTAGACAGGTCTTTCATACAACCCACCAACAAACTATTCTACCCAAGAAATAAGAAATTTAAAAAAAATATTATTTGTCCAATGTATTATTAAATTCTTCCCAAATTCTATTAATTATAAATGGATCTAATTTATATAAACCAAAGGAAATATTCATATTATTGTCAAAACTGCTTTTTATGAAACAAGAATCAATTATATTCCTGTCGACCATGGACTTGCTTGATACTACTTTCTCAACTTTTTGAAAATCAATTGGATGGTTAAAATCTCATTTAACCATCCAATTGATTTTCTTTTAACCATCCAATTGATTTTCAAAAAGTTGAAAATCAATTGGATGGTTAAAATCTCTTTTAACCATCCAATTGATTTTCTTTTAACCATCCAATTGATTTTCAAAAAGTTGAGAAAGTAGTATCAAGCAAGTCCATGGTCGACAGGAATATAATTGATTCTTGTTTCATAAAAAGCAGTTTTGACAATAATATGAATATTTCTTTTGGTTTATATAAATTAGATCCATTTATAATTAATAGAATTTGGGAAGAATTTAATAATACATTCGACAAATAATAATTTTTTAAATTTCTTATTTCTTGGATAGAATAGTTTGTTGGTGGGTTGTATGAAGGACCTGTCTTGTTCGGCCGGCGGGCCTGCTGTCTCGCGTCAGGTGTTTCGTTGTTGTGGGATCTGATAGTGAGGTGTGGGCAACCCCTTTATATACCTTCCTTTGATGCTTTACTTTCATTGTTCCTTGATAATGTGAGTAGTCACGAAAGCGCTTGGAACTTCTCTATTTTTTCACAGTGGTTGTTTTGCATATTCTGAAATCAACTGTTTACTGTGATCTTATTGCATATATATATATATATATATATATATATATATATATATATATATATATATATATATATATATATATATATATATATATATATATATATATATATATGTATATATATATATATATATATATATATATATATATATATATATATATATATATATATATATATATATATATATATGTTTTATTGTTCCCATGTGGGTTTTATTGACTCTGTGACCATTGTGAGTGGAAGATTAACCGAGGACCAATACCGTCCTTTTTTTGACAGGGTAATCCGAAAAAGAAATGCTTTCATCATAACTCACTGCAATATTTTTTTTATAGAGGCCCGCCTACACTGTAGTTCAAAAACTGCAATATATCTCCACTCCTCCTTCAGAGGGCAGGCACTGTACTTCCCACTTCTAGGACTCAAGTCCGTCTAACCGGTTTCCCTGAATCTCTTCATAAATGTTAAGTTGCTCACACTCCAGTAGCACGTCTTGTCTTCAAAAACCATTTGCCTCCAATCGCTCCTATCTAACACGCTCACGCACTCTTGCACACAAAACCTCCTTTACCATCAACCCTCTGCTAGGACGTCTCCCTTCCACTATCATTTACCCATGCCACCCCAAGCTTACCTACCACACCCAATAT
Source organism: Cherax quadricarinatus (assembly GCF_026875155.1). Lineage (NCBI taxonomy): Eukaryota > Metazoa > Arthropoda > Malacostraca > Decapoda > Parastacidae > Cherax > Cherax quadricarinatus. The sequence goes on along the minus strand of NC_069417.1, from coordinate 28,849,003 downwards.
AAAGTTTCTCCCACTTTTGCATTCAAGTCCCTAACAACAAAATTCCCTCACTTATTTCGAAACTCCCTAGACACTTAACATCTTCCAGAATCTCTCTCTCTCTCCACTACATTTCTCTTCATGTGCATAAACACTTATTATAACCCTTTTTTTTTTTTGCATCCGACCCTTATTTTCATCCACATAGTTCTTGAATTTATACATTTATATTTCCCTAATTAATTAATTAATTAATCAGGTTAATCAAAAGCAGTCATGGATTACAAATAACAGATTGTGTATCCATCTATCCCAACCATGACATAATATTCTACGATATTTCGAGCCAATTGTGAGCAAGGCATCCTAAGGACCTATCCAACTTTGTCTTGTGAACAGTGCCACAGACGAGCGTTCCTGAAAAACCTTGGAGATTCTATACACGTGGCAACAATGTCAGGGGTGTGTGTATATATACTGCGTCTGAGGTGAGCAGCAGAGCAGTACAGCAGCAGAGTCGTATTGCAGCAACAGGAGAAGGAAGGTGCAGAACTTCCTCGGCTAGCCATGAGGACTTTGGGGATAGTGTTGGCGCTCTTGTGCTGTGTAGCAGCTCAAGGTAATGAATTATGTACGTCAGCACAGCCCTGTCTGTCACCGCCACTCTTATTACCAACACATTACCTTCATTGCTGACCCAACACCATCACATTTCCACCAGTGCCCCCAACATTGTCATCACCTCTGTCCCGACACATTATCACCCCCCACTGCTCCACTTGTGAATTAAATATGTTCTAAGTAGATAGATGAGCTCCATCCTCAACGCCAAGATACCAACATATTCTCTCATATTTCAATGTGATGACTGTATTTGAAAGACCGTGTGATTTACTCCAAATGTACCAATTAGGATGCCTTTTATCACACTACTTCTGTGCAACACTTATGGGGCAAGCTACAATCATTTGGTTCATACAGTGCCTGAGGGAATCGGAGGCAAGCAGATTCAAGCTCAAGAAGGGGAAAGGAGCTTAAATTCCTCGGATCAGGAGCCCTTCACTGACATCAAGGCACTCCTAGTGAAGGTTAAACTTTGCTTCGTAACTCCAATATTACTTGTTAGTGTAGTGATTTGGCAACTCAACGTACCTTGCTTATTACGTCTCACTCTTGGCAGATCATCTATTACACTTTCCTATTAAACATGGCTTCACATTTTATAGCTGAGACACGTGCGACTGTATTATTATTTCAACTATTACTACTACTACTACTACTGCTACTGCTACTACTGCTACTACTGCTACTACTGCTACTACTACTACTACTAATACTACTAATACTACTAATACTACTACTAATACTAATACTAATAATTACTGTTATTTATTGTTTACTTCAGAGTGCAACCCCCGCAGTTTCGGATATGACAGTGTGGTTTGCGTCTGCGACGAGACCCACTGCGACCAACCAGGGGTCATTGACTTCCCTGATGAAGGTAGCTTCACCGTCGTCACCTCCAGCAGGGATGGACTCAGGTTCAACGTGGAGACTCTCCCTGTCTCCAGTGAAGCGTCTCCCGGTAAGTGCAACTCGTCTCTCTACTCTTCTGCCTCGACATCTTACTTTCAGTAACTGTCCTTTTTACTAACCTCTTATTACTGTTGCCTTTACAGTTTCCTGACATGACTAGCAAATTTTAATATTTCTCTTTTTACTATCCGAAGAGCTCAAAGCATAAAACCAATACTGTTTATAGCAATACGAAAAACAAAAATATTTTTAAGAAAAGTTAGTTTTCAAGTACATATATGATGAATTCCAACTGCAATTCAGAAGTGTTAAAATGGCAACAAGTTCAGGCTCCTGCACTAATTCTTGTGTTCTGCAGATGCTGAGGTGGTGACACTGAACAAGGATGACGTCTACCAGACCATGCTAGGCTTCGGTGGCGCCTTCACTGATTCCACAGGTCTCAATGTGGTTGCTCTCTCCAGCGAGGTTCAGGAATACTTCCTCAGGTAAGGACGTGAAAACAGTATTCTAATGTTCTATAATTTAAAAGACATCTGCTGGGATCTGTGTTAAGGGCCAATACCAGAAGTACGAACATGTACGATAACCCTCTGAGATATACTGACGTTAGCAAAAGTTTTCAGATATATTCATCATTATTATAGTCGAGAAAGCACCATACCCATATGCCTCATACTGCTCAAGAATGTTCAGTCTGTCTTGAAGGTGACTCCTATAGTTCTTTAGTGACAAGTGCTTAATTTTTTTTATTCTGTAGGAGAGTAAATGACATTCAATATTTATTAACTAGAGAAATTATATCTTTAATAAACCTAGAAATCGGTATTCCTTAAATGCAAATAAAGTGAACATTAATATTTTAGATTTACTATTATTTCAGTAAAATTATTTCTATTTGTGAACTCCCAAGAGGGCCAATTATCTTTTAATAGGATAAAAATCTAACTCGATGGTAGCCAGCGGCTGCTTATCAACTTAATGGGACATTATCTGACAAGCTTCCAAGTCTGGTGACGCTGAGCCTGTTTTATGATAAATTACACTTACCTCATATAAGTATGTCATATAGCTTTGATATTACGGTGAAACCTTCATCACAATTCTGACAATGGGAAATTTTTTTACTCTTTAGGTTGCTAGTTTTCCGGCTTGGGAGGGATCAGTTCCCATTACAAAATATTGTTTAGGCTTCTGTTTATTTCTCAGTCTTCTGTTCATCTATGATGTCTTGTAAGGCTCTTTTCTACCTATATTTTTTTCTTATTAATGATCTAATGAAACATCCAATTACTATATCTTTTTTTATTCAACAACCATTCTGTGAAAATACCACCTCAAATCTCTTATGATGCCAGTGATATCCAGTCTGTCTAGACTTGTCTTCGGGGCAAAAGATAGTTTTCTTTGTCTTTCCATAACGGGAAAAAACTGTCGTTTTCTGTAACCTATTTAAAATACAATTTTACTGTATAATTGTTAAAATCTGCAGATCGTATTTCGCACCTGAAGGAATCGGGTATACCTTTGGTCGCATCCCCATCGCTGGCTGTGACTGCTCCACCAGGACCTACTCCTATGATGACGTGGAAGGAGACGCTGATCTTGTACACTGGAACCTCACTTTTGAGGACTACGATTATAAGGTAATAACACGTAAAACAAATGTATTTTGAAAAGGCGTAATAAAATCCATCTGTGACTATAAGTAAATAGAGATTGAGAAAGCCAAATTTTGGTTATATTACAAACAATATTTCAGTATGTATTATAAATATTATTAGACAGCCTGCATTCATATCACAAAAAATAATCGTATAACTTTCTATAATATCAGAACAAAGGGAAAACTGTTCACAATTTTACCTTCTTTTAAACAGTTATGTACTTGACTATACACTCATAATCATTTAAAAGAAATAACTTAATTTTTTTAAATTTTAATCACAGATTCCTCTGATCCTGCGAGCCAAAGAAATGACGACATATCCACTGAAGATGTTTGGTTCGCCCTGGTCCTCCCCAGCCTGGATGAAGACTAACGGCATGTTCAACGGGTCAGGAATACTGATAGCCGAGTATTGGCAACCCTGGGCCAATTATATCGTTAAGTAAGTAGTCATTCATATATTTTAGTAGTTGCCTTCCTACTTCATCTTATTTAAAAACTCATCGGAATCCACGAATGTTTCCCGAGGGGCCAGTGTTTAATCCACCTCAACCACTAGAATCAACACTGTGTTGCTCTCTTCTGTGACTCTGCCTGCTGACCCACCTAGTCAAGACCTTCTCTGGACGACTGCCTGTTAGTGATACCTGTTCCTGTTGCTCTCATATCGCTCACGAACGCTCCTCTAAGCCCTTGTTATTTATCTACGACTTCATATATTGTTATTCGCCTATCTATGCAGCCTGTCTCCACTTAAGGCGGGCGTGCAGTGGCAGAGCCGTTTCTAAATTTCTTAAAGGTTGATCTGGAGAGGTGAGATAATTCAGCAGGGTTGGTTGTGTTGGGTTATATTGACCTTGACGTATACCTGGACTTGTTACGTTGAGAGGAGGTACGGTGGCTTACTGGCGAATTTAACTGTGCCTTCACAGTCTTATGTACAGTTTCTTGCAGAACATGGAACTACTGTAGGTAAGAGACGTGTAGAAAACAAAGTTGTCTCATTCCAGTCCTTTTTCGTAGATGTCTACCTCTTCCTCTTCCTGAGAAGATTCAGTAGGTTAAGTCTCCGTGGTCTTGGAGGTGGCGGCTTGTAGTGCAGGAGAAAGTTGAAAGGGGTGAGATAATGGCCGTGGCTGGGCTGGAACATTGGGGTCCTTGGGTAATGGCTTGACGGCTGGCTTTGTGTGAGAAGTAATATTGAAGATTTGGAAGGCAGTGGTTAGCTGTATTGAGGTGGTTCCAGTGGTAGAGGGCTTCTAGGCAGCTGGAGTAAGTTAAGAAGCAGTAGATTAGGCAGCAGATGTCAGGTCAGCTGGGGCAGTGAAGTTAACGTTAGGAATGATTTTCAGAATGTCGGTAGGAGGTAGAGAGTCAGGAAACTTGAAGCTTGGCATACTGCTGAGGCGGAATAACTAGTTGATTGTAGCGTTGGAGGAACCTGAGGTGGCTACATTGGCGAGGTGTGCGCACACAATGCATTTAAGAACTTTAGAAGTTGATAAATGCATTTTTCTCTTCTCTGGAAGTAGAGAGAGGGAGTTGACAGTGGTGGGTGCTAGCTGAGTGACTTTCAGAATTTGATTTTTAAATACTACTACCAAATTTAGTCTCACCTAAGTTAAGTTAGGTGCAATTAAGCTAAATTGTATTTTGTTAATTGTGAAAGGATTAGGTTAGGTCGCTAAGTTAGCCTTCATGCAAAATACAAACATTTTATTTCATGTTAATAAACAAAAAGTATACTTTTCAGTGCACAAGATTTAAAAAAAATTAGAACAATTCGTCTTGTAAGCCCTCAGTAGCGTTTTTTATTCCCTTCCAAGCATGCTTCTTCCATTACGTTTGCGCTTGAAGTCCCCGCGCTGAGAGCATCTTAGCAAACGACTATAAAGGCCATTTCTCATTGACCTGCTGACCTAGCTGCTCACACCTCCCTTTCTCATGGACTTGGCTCATTTAACACACTTGACCTAGTGCACAGAACCCCAATAAGTCACTCGCTCTGCTACCTGCAAAGCAACTACGATACTAGTCAACATACTACACAACAGCCAGGTTAAATTTGCCAGAAAACATGCACCCTAAACCCAATAGTCTTCTCTGATTGATTGCTTAATATGCATATTTACAAAAGTCAGGTCGCACTCCTGAGTCTTAAACTATTTTTTCACCTGTATTTGGGGTTTCTTAGACATTATCGTACCTACCTCTGCAACCGTGCAATGAATTTGCCTCTACTTCTTCATCCATCTTTTTCCATTTTATTACCACCAAAGAAGTATTTCATAACATCCTAATAATTCTACTGTGTCTTCAGCTTCCACATGTTTCTCTTTATTCCTGTTTCTCATAATTCAAATAGTCCATTACCTATTAATTCCTCATAAAATTAAAAATATTTTTATCTTGTGATGTGTCATATGCCTAGTGAAGGAATGTCCAAACTGCTCATATGCTTTATGAAGACGATACAAGAATGTGTACCAGTATTCTTTAGAAAGAAAATCCACAAATGCTAATATCCATTTGATAAATCAATTTAGGTTTGATGAAAATGCACATACAAGGGTGTTTACTAAATATCAGAATAAAATATACAAATATTTTGTAAATACTTGATGTCTTTACGTTAAATTTGCTCTACGTTAGGTTTGTGGAAGCTTACGAAGCTGAGGGAGTTGAACTATGGGGTCTCACTCCACAGAATGAACCTCTCGGTGGCCTTACTGACGTAAGTTTTTGTTGCATTATTTCTCATTGACGACTGTATTATATACCCTTTAAAGTGTTCTTGCAAACAACAACAAAGTAAGTTTTATGATATTAACTGCATTTGTTTTGACGGCAGTGGAAAATTAATGCTATTGGATGGTCGGCTGAATCAATGCGAGATTGGCTCAAAGGTTACCTGGGACCCACACTGGAGGCTGCTGGCTACCGTCACCTCAAAATGATGATACATGACTTCAACAGAGACTCGTTGCCTTGGTACGTCGAGCCAGTAAGTTCTCATGTGCACATTCCAGTTCTAGCTTATTAGTCATCAAAACTGTTGTTCCATTTTATGATGTACTTTGAAACATAATGTTTTACAAAAAACTGTGCTCTCGCCTCCCTTAGAAACTTCTCACAAACGCATTCGTAACCTCTATCATTCCTTTCAACTCAAATAGCCTCCTTAAAGAGGCATTCGTTATGTACTATTTACTGAAAATGACATCCGAGAATTTAAGCCCCCTTATACTGGAATTAACTTCTAACTTACTAAAAGGCTTCAGATACTTATATCGTTGGTCGATTTCCAATCACCTGGGCACGCATCAAGAATTTTAACGTCTTTTATACGAAATACTGTCTTGATTCGGACGAATGTTTCACTCGTTGAACTTTTAATGTGATTTTTTTTAATCACGGTTAATATCACATGAGAATTTTTTTTTCATAGACCATGAGCATATTACCTAAACGAATATGAACTACCGTAGTCATCACTCTCGACAATGTAATTGGACTGCTTCACAATCTGAAAGACAATCTGCAAAACTGGGGAGTGAGAATGCTGTCTGATACGTCGGTCGTTGTGCAGAATTTGCCAGAATTGATTAGGCTTTGATAAAAAAAAATCCATCACATTTTACAGTTCTTACTGTTATTCAAACTCAGGAAACTATAAAAGGTGGTAAACGCTACTGAAAAAAATGAGTATAATTCCCACTAGGTAATGAAAAAAAATACATTTTAACAATTCTGGGAATCATGTAAATAGTTCGAATCCTTCCTGTACAACATATTGATTATTGTAAAATCTGTTTTATCTTTGAGTTTGTATTTACATTCATTGCAATAACTGATCTTAGAACATCACGCATATTTACTTGTGTTCCTCTAAGGCCTAACAATGCAATCTGCTACTACTTCAGTTAAATATTATTTTCTTTGGAAATTATAGCCTCTCTACTTTCATTGTCATTGTTAGTGTTTTTATTGACTCACTAACACTGTTCCTGCAGATGCTCAATGACCCAGAATGTGCCCAGTACGTCGATGGAATAGGTGTCCACTGGTACTCAGATCATATAATTCCCCCAGAAGTTCTTGATGAGACGCAAGCTCTGTCTCCAGAATCATTCCTTCTTTACACAGAAGCCTGTCAAGGTAATCAGAAAACTTAGAATGCATATAACTAAAGTAAAGAAGGGTTTGTATTTATGGGAAAAAATGTGTAGGGTAATTATTGTTTTCTTCACGTGAGCAATTTCAGAGCCGGGAGGTAATTAGGTTTGATCCCAGAAAGAAAAGAACACCTTCAGTTGCTTCTGCAAAGAGAATTTCACTAACATGAATGTACCCCAAGAATTAAATCTTAATTCATAGGTAGAATGTTTTGTGGGTTGCGTGAAGGACCTGTCCAGTTGGGCCAGTGGGCCTGCTGCAGTGTTCTCTTTTTAGGAGTCGCGCATCAGGTGTTGCTTTGTTGTGGGATGTGATGGTGAGGTGTGGCCTAGACCCTTTATATGTCTTCCTTTGATGCATTACTTTTATTCTTTGATAACGTGAGTAGTTACAAAAGCGCTTGGAATTTCATTATTTTTTCACAGTGGTTGTTTTGTATATATATATATAATATATATATATATATATATATATAATATATATATATATATATATATATATATATATATATATATATATATATTATATATATTATTAATATATATATATATATATTATATATATTATATATATTATATATATATATATAAATATATATATATATATATAATATATATATATATATATATATATAATAATGTATCCGGAGATTAAGTTGTAGGCTGAAACATGCAGTTCTCCCTTGTGCCACTAAGAACTGACTTTATCTTAGGATATTAAAGCAGGCTCATTGTTAGTGTCTCCGATGGAAATTGGCTTTGAATCTAACAAACATTACTTAAATATGAATTACATTTATTTTTATAAGAATATACCTCTGTCATTAGCAAGTTAATTACTGTTTAAAATGTGCATGACTAATCTGTTTTCTTCAGGCAATGAGGTTGAGGGTTCAGAATTAAGCGTGAACCTTGGTTCATGGCAGCGTGGTGAGGAGTACGTCCACTACATGCTTGATGTAAGACCCAGTTAACCTGTCACTTGGACATCTAAAAATTAGTGTTTTATTCTTAATTACACATTCAAAATATTTATGGTTGTTAAATGAACCTTTACTTATCAAAAGTGTTGCACATGTGTTCTGAATATTTCAACTTTCTAACACTTTAGCATACTAAATTTGAAGACAAAAATATGTTTATTCCAAGCCTGCTCCTTTAATTTGCGATTTTTTTTTCTGGATTTATGTAAAATGAAAGAGGATTGAGGAATCATACTGGACGTATACACATTGCAGGCAGTGAACCACTACTCCACGGGCTGGGTGGACTGGAACATGGCTCTGGACATTCTGGGAGGACCCAACTGGGCTAACAATTTCCTCGACTCTCCCGTCATCGTCGATACTGTCAGTAATATTCACATGCGTCCTTTTATTCAAAACAGTCCTTATTTTAAATCAGATATAATAATTTTTAATGTACACCATGAGGTAATGATAACTGTGACAGATTAAGATTATGTTATTGTTATATTCATTGAGAAACTATAAATTCGTATGTTTCAAATATCATGTGAAGGAAACAAGCTTGATCAGAGGGCTGGTAGAACAGCTACAATTCCTTGGATCAAGAACCTTTCACCGTCATCAAGGCACCCCTCATACAGGGAATAAGCTTGAATAACTATCATAGATTTTATTCAAAAACAAAACACAAGTATCGAATTTGCACGAGGCTAATATAGTTTAAATAAGTTTTCAGTTGTTATCATTAGCGAACTCAGGGAAAGCGCTAAAACTGCAAAAGTCATGTAGTGCCTGGGAAATGGGGGGACAATCCGAGGAAAAGGAGGGTAGCTCGAATTTCTTGGATCAAGAGGCCTTCACCAGCATCTAGGCATTCCCCTTGAAAGATTAAATCAGTCAATAATTCTAATACTGCAGACAAAAACAAAAACTAGGTTCAGTGATTCACAGCATTGTATATTTCACCTGTACAGGAAGCGAACGAGTTTTACAAGCAGCCAATGTTCTACACTATTGGTCACTTGAGCAAGTTCGTGATCCCTGGTGCTGAGCGTATCACTTGGACGACCACAGCGACTAACATTGAGGTGGCTGCCTTCAATGACCCGTCAGGCCGCACCGTCGTCGTTATTCTCAACACGTAAGTAACAAACACTTGGTGTACAAATTGAATTTTAGCTATTTTTTTCTAGTGTGCGACAGTCATGAGGTTATGTGGAATTTTCGCCAGACTTTGAGAGCGATCCACACAGCAGAGTGATGATGAAAGTAGAGGCACATGGTATAAAAGAATTGATCGCGTGGTTTGAGTATTGACTGACTGATACACAACAGAGAGTTTGCATAAATAATGAGAAATCAGAGTAGGGACTTTCAACGAGTAGTGTGCCACGGAGGTCATTACTGAGACCCTTGTTCACAATCTACCTAAACGACATAAATGAGGGAATAAATAGTAGCATAAGTAAATTTGCAGATGACATTAAAATAAGCCGTCAAAGAATTTCTGATGAATAGAAAATTACAGGATAACCTGGATAGGTTGATGTTGTGGTCGGAGAGGTGGCAGATGCAGTACAATACGGACAAATGTAAGATTCTAATCCTAGGACAAGAAAACACTGGAACTTATAAAAAAAACTATGGCACTGAATGCAAAAATTACTAAGGAGCTCTTATTAGCAGAGATTTGAAGCCAAGACAACAGTGCAACAGCTACTAGAATTCATATCTTTATATCAAGAGTATAACTTTATCTTTGGTTAAACTTTGTTTAGATTATGTTGCCCAGCTGAGTGAAACAAATGTTCAGGTAGCGTTATTAAGGCGAGAACTGGGTAGCTTTAAAAATATGTTGGACGGGTATATTAGTGGGTATGGCTGGGTGTAAGTTTGAACTGCCAAGCATGGGTCAGTAGACCTACTGCAGTGTTTCTTCATGATTATGTAACTATTCTTATATCGATAATTCTACCTAAAACTGTCCACCAGCAGTTCTCGAAAATCCACTAGTCAGGGTGTCGTAGGTGATGTTTAGGATTTCTAACACTACAAGATTTTAACTCACTTTCCTCATACAAAATGTAATTCATTTTGCTTCATAATAATAATCTTATTTATCCATATGCTTACATGTTAATGGATCGAGAAAGTTACTGTTGTAGATCAGGATACTTATAACTTATACATTACTTGTACATTATCTGATTACAGGAATGATGTGGAAGAAGGGTTGACCGTGACAGATGGGTCTGAAAATTTCCTTAATTTCAATATACCTGCCAAAGCGATCCAGACTATCCTGTACTAGTATAATGCAAGATGCAGCAAGATTCCATCATCGAAAAAAAATTTCCCCTGAATAACGAAGACAAAAATTTTTGTCTTGATTCACTATTTCATGATCTCAACCTCTCACCTAGTATATCAGTTGACTTCTATAAGATTATGCAGACAAATTATACATTCTTAGCCTACGTGTACGTGTGGATAATAATTATACATAGTACCACTTATTCATCACTTCTGTGGTAATTAAATAGCGACTTGTTCCTATTAGATAACTTTCATAAAACACCTATAACGGAAAATACTAAACTATTTAATACCTTTACTTCGTTTTATTCTTGCCTAGCAATATTTATAAAAAGCTAGAATATCCTAATACAGAGTGAAATTATATAATAACTGAGAACAGTGAAGTGCTGTAATGTTTCCCTCGAAGTGCAGTACACTGTATAAATGACCTGTATATCCTCTGTTTAGAATGACACACTCCACAAATTTGGAAATAACAAAATAGGCAACTGATGTCATCTTGTGATTAAATTTAGTTGTACGTACGTCAGTAGAAAAATGTTTAGCTACTCCGAGGAATAATATAACGATACTTGCGTATACACTCTTCATATATTACATTTAAATAACTCTACCAACAAGACATATATAGCAAATCTCACATAAGATACAATGAACATGCGACGAAAGCGCGAACAGGAATCATTTTCATTATTATTATAATAAAAAAGAAGCGCTAAACCACAAGGGCTATAGGATAATTTTCAGTTATGCATATTGAAGGTTGTTCTGAATAAGGAATCTCCAGACCTAGATCCAGTGAAATCTGGGCGGGAGAAGAACGAGCTTGTAAGAACTGTGGTGTCCCAATACTTCAGTTTAAATAGATCTTTAAAAACGTTGTGCGACAACATAAAAAAAACCTACAGAGGGAAAGTACCACCTACCAAATAAAAATTTTGAAATGCAAAATAGCCTAAAATCTATTCCTGTCTACAAGGAAGCTGCAAGGATTTCATGAGAGCTGAGTTACAGAAAAATAATAAACGTCCCAACTAATCAACAATCATTAATGAATATAAGATACAAATGAGTGATTCCCAAGAATTAAAATGCTCATTTGCTCAAACCACCAATACCTCGTAATTAATTTTCTATCATACGTCTAGATGCTTAAAATTCTGTTTTCTTCCCAGTCACCTAGGCATGCGTCAACAACATTAACATCTTTTCTAAGGAATACTGTCTCGATCAACAAGACTATTTTGTTCCTTGACCTCATAACACGTGATTTCTTTTTATCATTGTGAGATTTGCCTCTACAAATTTATTCAGTACCATCATAGACATTACAAGATGTGATGATGCACAGTAAGACATAATGATTAAGTCATCTATGTGTACAGTGAGCATATTCAAAGATTATAAAATATTCTTATCAACTTCAGGAATGTAACAGGACTTCATTGTAGTTCAAGCACCAATTTGTAAACGTGTTAGTAACTGAGTATCCAGAATGCTTTCAGATCCTTTGCTCATTGAGCAGAATGTGCTACAATTGATTGTTATTCTAATTCAGGAAACTATAAAGAAAACCATAAAACCTGCTGAAAAATGCAAATAATTTTTCCACTAGCTTATGGAAATGACTCATTGAATATTTCTGAAAATCATGTAAACAGTTCCAACCCTTCTAGTACAACGTACTGAAAATCACGACCCACTTGTTTTTTACCCACTGATCATTGCAGCTGGATATAGGGCGTCATGGGCATCTATATCACTTATTCTCTCCTGCATCCTCTTCAGGTCATTCAGTTTGTCCTTGAGGACTCTATCGATAGCCTGATGACCCAGTGGTGCTCCCAATAAGATGCTTTTGGGTGGGGTTGTAGATGAGGATTCAGAAAGGATTGTTCGCACAGCTGTAATTATTTCTTGGTTTGTTGTGATGATTTCACACTTGGAGGGATTGAGAATGAATCCTAAAGCTTACCCCTGTGACTTCACCAGCTGTAGGTCCTCTAACAGAGACTTCCGTACCTGCCATAGTGCCGTCATCCAGGTACATGTTGAGTTCGCTGCATAAGCTGAAAGTTAGTTCTCTTACCGCCAAGCAGAAGAGAAAGAGTGGGTCACCCTACTGAGCCCCCTCTGATGAGGGTATTTCATGCTCGCCAAATAAAATAAAATGAACTTTTGCTGTAGCCAGCTGAAATAAAGAGAAAAAGACTGGGGAACTGCTCTTTAACATCTAACAAGACCACGTCTCTTTTCACCATAATAAATGCATTACTAAAGTCTCGTTTGACTATGGCCTTGTCTTCTGGTAAGTCTCAGATGTAGGCCCTTGCTGCATGAGCTGCCGCTTCACTACCTTGAGAAACCCCAAAGCCTAATTGGTTTGGCTGGATTAAGCTGGCGGCTTGTGTGCGAATGTTTCTCACTGCTTCTCCTTCTTCAAAGCACATAATGAGGCTCCGAAAAAGAAAGGTTTAATTTCTTCATTAATCCGTCCCTCCAGATAGTTGTTGACGAAGGTTGTTAACTCAGAAAGGAGAAATGATACAGCTGTGCCAAGCATTGGATTTACCATCTCTTTGATGTGTTGTGTAAACTCCTGGAGATCCTGCTGGAAATGACGCTATCGCTTTATTTTGCCAAAATTAACTGTCCGGTGATGGGATCATAAGGGTTCTTAAAGACTCTGGTCTCCCTGGTTGGGTTATTGTCTCTTAGTGCTTGAGCTGTGGCCTTGGGAACAACTGTGTCGTCTTTTGTAATTATTCTGATTGCTCCCAATGTGTCCTTATTCATTTTTTGGTTAACCTCTGCACAAATTTTCTCGTTTTCAGTGAAATTTTTCACTTGGGCAATTAATTTCAATATAGGTAAGCCAGCTGTTGCTGTTCCATGGCTCAACCTTCATACATGGGCTCCTTAGACATGGTACCCTTCCGGTGCCGTCATGTGTCTGAAAAAAAAAGCAATTGCAATTTGTATATCTACTACCAATTCAGAGTCATGTACCTATATATCTGTTATATCTATGTGACTCTGATGGGTTAGTATTATACCCCTTCAAGAATTTTCTATTATTACACATACACTTTTTAAATTGCACCAAAGTGGTTGTGTCACTTACCTTTTATATCCTACCTCACTCCCCCCTCCCACCCTTTTCCAATATTTCTATCCTTACCCATCCTTCTTCCTTACCCATCTTACCAAAGCTCTGGTCATAAGAAGAAGAAGAATGTGTCTGTAGATTTTACCTAATAAATAAACAAAACATGATGAAGCTCCTAAGGTGGACCCCTCAAGGAAGGTTCCTTGATGTTGGTGAGGGGCTCTTGATTTAGGGAATTGGATCTGTGCTCCAGTTCCCGAAATTAAGCCTGAATGCCTTCCACCCCCCCCCCCAGGCGCTGTATAATCCTCCGGGTTTAGCATTCCCCCTTGATTATAATAATAAATCCTAAGGTGGACGCTCGGAGGCAGCTTCCTAGGTTAGATACAGGCAGATTACGTATTTAAAATTCAATGCTTATCATTCATACGTTACAAATAATTGATACTCACTTTTTTCTTGGTGACTGAACTACTATATATGGTACAGTTTTGACATAATATCGGCGCCATAGCAGTCAAATAATTGGTCTTGCTTCTTTATTAAGATATTTACGTATTCTAAAAAGGAAACGTAGATTTATTTGCAATTTTTAGACCTTGAAGAGTGATAACAGCATAACGATAAGTTCTGCCCAGTTCCCAAACTCCTGAAGTATCGTGAGTACTTCTCACCGCATGAATGTTTTATAACACATTGAAATGTATCCCGTTCTTCCTGGATGAGTTCATTTGCTGTATCTGTAGGACACCCATCATTTAATAAAAGTCAGGATAGGTCCCATATGAACAATGATCCACTCTCACTTCCGTCTCCCCATTGTTGTGAAACAAAGTTCAAGATAATGTGCTTGTATATGATTGGGTGTTATGTTAATATTGAAATAAAATATGTAAATAAATAAGTTGAACCTTGGTTTGTGGCCTAGCAGCGGACAGCCTAAATTTTTAATTAGCCAGTCTATGGTGAGTGAAACACCCACAGATGTCAAAAACCACCAGGATAGTGTTATACTTCCTGGTATAATTCACTTCGAAAATAATGTCTGACATTTATAATATTTATAATCGTAATGATAATAATACAAAATTCTCACACTGATAATTGTATTAAATGTAGTGATCAATCAACTAATATGTACTTAACTATTTACAAAAATTATGAGACACAAAGTAAGATGATTAGAAATAAAATAAAAATAAATATGTATTTAGCAAGATGTGTATTTTCAGTATATATAAACTGAGTTTAAAATAGAATTCGAATACATGATCATGTTGAACGTGACAGCTCCTGTGACAATAATAATAATAATAATATAATAATAATAATAATAATAATAATAATAATAATAATAATAATAATTTTTATTATTGACGAAAACTAAACCCGTACGCATAATACAACGCAGGGGAATAGCAGACAATAATGTTTGATCCGAGGAAGAGAGGGGCTAGCTCTAATTTCTTAAATCAAGAGCCCATCGCCACCATCAAGTAAATCCAATCGCAATTATAACTGAACGAATAATGCTGAGGATAATAACTGTGGAAACTGTTCACTAAAATGACCACAGTGATGGGAAAGAAAACTCGTACACAGCAGTACCACTGCTTGTACGTACAATGAAGCACGTACAGTGCAGCACCCCTCGTTGTAGGTACAGTGAAATAGCTACAGTGCAGCACCACTGTTACCTACATAATGTTAGCTTCTCTAGCGAGTAATCTTGGTGCTTTAGGACTCTTGATAAATATCCAACTAAACTTTTATATATATATATATATATATATATATATATATAATATATATATATATATAATATATATATATAATATATATATATATATATATATATATATATATATATATATATATATATAATATACATATATATATATATATATATATATATATATATATATATATATATATATATATATATATATATATATATTTTATTTTTTTTATTATCACACCGGCCGATTCCCACCAAGGCAGGGTGGCCCGAAAAAGAAAAACTTTCACCATCATTCACTCCATCACTGTCTTGCCAGAAGGGTGCTTTACACTACAGTTTTTAAACTGCAACATTAACACCCCTCCTTCAGAGTGCAGGCACTGTACTTCCCATCTCCAGGACTCAAGTCCGGCCTGCCGGTTTCCTGAATCCCTTCATAAATGTTACTTTGCTCACACTCCAACAGCACGTCAAGTATTAAAAACCATTTGTCTCCATTCACTCCTATCAAACACGCTCACGCATGCCTGCTGGAAGTCGAAGCCCCTCGCACACAAAACCTCCTTTACCCCCTCCCTCCAACCCTTCCTAGGCCGACCCCTACCCCGCCTTCCTTCCACTACAGACTGATACACTCTTGAAGTCATTCTGTTTCGCTCCATTCTCTCTACAAGTCCGAACCACCTCAACAACCCTTCCTCAGCCCTCTGGACAACAGTTTTGGTAATCCCGCACCTCCTCCTAACTTCCAAACTACGAATTCTCTGCATTATATTCACACCAACATTGCCCTCAGACATGACATCTCCACTGCCTCCAGCCTTCTCCTCGCTGCAACATTCATCACCCACGCTTCACACCCATATAAGAGCGTTGGTAAAACTATACTCTCATACATTCCCCTCTTTGCCTCCAAGGACAAAGTTCTTTGTCTCCACAGACTCCTAAGTGCACCACTCACTCTTTTTCCCTCATCAATTCTATGATTCACCTCATCTTTCATAGACCCATCCGCTGACACGTCCACTCCCAAATATCTGAATACGTTCACCTCCTCCATACTCTCTCCCTCCAATCTGATATTCAATCTTTCATCACCTAATCTTTTTGTTATCCTCATAACCTTACTCTTTCCTGTATTCACCTTTAATTTTCTTCTTTTGCACACCCACCAAATTCATCCACCAATCTCTGCAACTTCTCTTCAGAATCTCCCAAGAGCACAGTGTCATCAGCAAAGAGCAGCTGTGACAACTCCCACTTTGTGTGTGATTCTTTATCTTTTAACTCCACGCCTCTTGCCAAGACCCTCGCATTTACTTCTCTTACAACCCCATCTATAAATATATTAAACAACCACGGTGACATCACACATCCTTGTCTAAGGCCTACTTTTACTGGGAAAAAATTTCCCTCTTTCCTACATACTCTAACTTGAGCCTCACTATCCTCGTAAAAACTCTTCACTGCTTTCAGTAACCTACCTCCTACACCATACACTTGCAACATCTGCCACATTGCCCCCCTATCCACCCTGTCATACGCCTTTTCCAAATCCATAAATGCCACAAAGACCTCTTTAGCCTTATCTAAATACTGTTCACTTATATGTTTCACTGTAAACACCTGGTCCACACACCCCCTACCTTTCCTAAAGCCTCCTTGTTCATCTGCTATCCTATTCTCCGTCTTACTCTTAATTCTTTCAATTATAACTCTACCATACACTTTACCAGGTACACTCAACAGACTTATCCCCCTATAATTTTTGCACTCTCTTTTATCCCCTTTGCCTTTATACAAAGGAACTATGCATGCTCTCTGCCAATCCCTAGGTACCTTACCCTCTTCCATACATTTATTAAATAATTGCACCAACCACTCCAAAACTATATCCCCACCTGCTTTTAACATTTCTATCTTTATCCCATCAATCCCGGCTGCCTTACCCCCTTTCATTTTACCTACTGCCTCACGAACTTCCCCCACACTCAAAACTGGCTCTTCCTCACTCCTACAAGATGTTATTCCTCCTTGCCCTATACACGAAATCACAGCTTCCCTATCTTCATCAACATTTAACAATTCCTCAAAATATTCCTTCCATCTTCCCAATACCTCTAACTCTCCATTTAATAACTCTCCTCTCCTATTTTTAACTGACAAATCCATTTGTTCTCTAGGCTTTCTTAACTTGTTAATCTCACTCCAAAACTTTTTCTTATTTTCAACAAAATTTGTTGATAACATCTCACCCACTCTCTCATTTGCTCTCTTTTTACATTGCTTCACCACTCTCTTAACTTCTCTCTTTTTCTCCATATACTCTTCCCTCCTTGCATCACTTCTACTTTGTAAAAACTTCTCATATGCTAACTTTTTCTCCCTTACTACTCTCTTTACATCATCATTCCACCAATCGCTCCTCTTCCCTCCTGCACCCACTTTCCTGTAACCACAAACTTCTGCTGAACACTCTAACACTACATTTTTAAACCTACCCCATACCTCTTCGACCCCATTGCCTATGCTCTCATTAGCCCATCTATCCTCCAATAGCTGTTTATATCTTACCCTAACTGCCTCCTCTTTTAGTTTATAAACCTTCACCTCTCTCTTCCCTGATGCTTCTATTCTCCTTGTATCCCATCTACCTTTTACTCTCAGTGTAGCTACAACTAGAAAGTGATCTGATATATCTGTGGCCCCTCTATAAACATGTACATCCTGAAGTCTACTCAACAGTCTTTTATCTACCAATACATAATCCAACAAACTACTGTCATTTCGCCCTACATCATATCGTGTATACTTATTTATCCTCTTTTTCTTAAAATATGTATTACCTATAACTAAACCCCTTTCTATACAAAGTTCAATCAAAGGGCTCCCATTATCATTTACACCTGGCACCCCAAACTTACCTACCACACCCTCTCTAAAAGTTTCTCCTACTTTAGCATTCAAGTCCCCTACCACAATTACTCTCTCACTTGGTTCAAAGGCTCCTATACATTCACTTAACATCTCCCAAAATCTCTCTCTCTCCTCTGCATTCCTCTCTTCTCCAGGTGCATACACGCTTATTATGACCCACTTCTCGCATCCAACCTTTACTTTAATCCACATAATTCTTGAATTTACACATTCATATTCTCTTTTCTCCTTCCATAACTGATCATTTAACATTACTGCTACCCCTTCCTTTGCTCTAACTCTCTCAGATACTCCAGATTTAATCCCATTTATTTCCCCCCACTGAAACTCTCCTACCCCCTTCAGCTTTGTTTCGCTTAGGGCCAGGACATCCAACTTCTTTTCATTCATAACATCAGCAATCATCTGTTTCTTGTCATCCGCACTACATCCACGCACATTTAAGCAACCCAGTTTTATAAAGTTTTTCTTCTTCTCTTTTTTAGTAATTGTATACAGGAGAAGGGGTTACTAGCCCATTGCTCCCGGCATTTTAGTCGCCTCATACGACACGCATGGCTTACGGAGGAAAGATTCTTTTCCACTTCCCCATGGACAATAGAAGAAATAAAAAAGAACAAGAGCTATTTAGAAAAAGGAGAAAAACCTAGATGTATATATATATATAATATATATATATATATATATATATATTATATATATATATATATATATATATATATATATATATATATATATATATATATATATATATATATATATATATATATATATATATATAATGTTTTTCCTGTTTTAATGTCTCCATGTGTGTTTTAATGACTCAGTGACCACTGCGGGTGGAAGATTTACCGAGGGCCATTTCCATGATCGATCTGTCATATGTACACCCACTTACTGCCTAATTTTATTTTTTGGCAGGAAAAAACGCCCGAATAGATTGTTATTATTATTATTATTATTATTAATATTATTATTATTATTATTATTATTATTATTATTATTATTATTATTATTATTATTATTATTATTATTAATATTATTATTATTATTAATGTATCGGAGAAGTGCTATATACAATGACCATACACCGTCTAGAGAATGGTAATTAATCAGGTCAATCAAAAGCAGTGATGGATTACAAATATTATATTGTGTATCCATCTATCCCATCTATGACATATTTTACTGTATTTCGAGCCAAATGTGGGCAAGGCATCCTGAGAACCTATCCAACGTAGTCTTGTGAACAGTGCCACGGTGCAGTGCCTGAGAAACTGGAGATTCTGCATGTGGCAACAATGCCAGGTGTGTGTGTATATATATTCATTGCGTCTGAGGTGAGCAGCAGAGCCGTACAGCAGCAGAGCCGTACAGCAGCAGAGCCGTACAGCAGCAGAGCCGTACAGCAGCAGAGCCGTACAGCAGCTTAGTCTTACAGCAGCAGAGCCGTACAGCAGCTGAGTCTTACAGCAGCAGAGCCGTACAGCAGCTGAGTCTTACAGCAGCAGAGCCGTACAGCAGCTGAGTCTTACAGCAGCAGAGTTGTACAGTAGCAGCAAGAGGAAGGTGGAGAACTTCCTCGGCTAGCCATGAGGACTTTTGGAATAGTGTTGGCGTTCTTGTGCTGTGTAGCAGCTCAAGGTAATGATTAATGTACGTCAGCACAGCCCTGTCTGTCACCGCCACTCTCATTACCAACACATTACCTTCATTTCTGACCCAATACCATCACATTTCCACTAGTGCCCCCAACATTATCATCACCTCTGTCCCAACACATTATCACTCCCACTGCTCCACTTGTGAATTAAAAAATTTCTAAGAAGATGAGCTCCATCCTCAACGCCAAGATACCAACATATTCTCTCATATTTAGTTTACTGTATTTATTTGAAAGACCGTGTGACTAATTCAAGTGTACCAGTTAGGATGCCTTTTATCACACTGCTTCTATGCAACACTTATGGGAAAGAGCTAAACTATTTTGGTTCATACAGTACCTGAGGGAATCGGAGGCAAGCAGATTCAAGCTCAAGAAGGGGAAAGTAGCTTAAATTCCTCGGATCAGGAGTCCTTCACCGACATCAAGGCACTCCTAGTGAAGGCCAAACTTTGTTTAGTAACTCCAATATTACTCCACACTGTTGTTGCTAGTGTAGTGATTGGTAACTCAACGTACCTTGCTTATTACATCTCACTCTTGGCAGTTAATGTATTACACTTTCCTATTAAACATGGCTTCACATTTTATAGGTGAGACACAAGCGAATACTAATAATAATTACTATTATTTATTGTTAACTTCAGAGTGCAACCCCCGCAGTTTCGGATATGACAGTGTGGTTTGCGTCTGCGACGAGACCCACTGTGACCAACCAGGTGTCATTAACTTCCCTGATGAAGGTAGCTTCACCGTCGTCACCTCCAGCAGGGATGGACTCAGGTTCAACGTGGAGACTCTCCCCGTTCCAGCGAAGATTCCCGAAGGGTAAATGTGTGTCTCCAACGCCCCCTAATTTAGTTGTCTTTCACGTTCCTCCATTCTGTCCCCTCCACAGTGCACAAAATTTTCCCCACAATCTTCACCCCTGAGAAACCCTGCAAACTTACCCAGGTGTAGGGGCCCACTCACCTTTTTCCCTCCTCTCCATCATCCCAACCCCTTCCCATATTTCGACCTTAACCTCCTTTCTTCCTTCCCCAGTTTTTGCGTGCATTTGTCTCTCCTGTAGCCCTTCCTGGGCATCTTATTTCAGTAACGTTCTTTTTTTTATTTCTTTTTTATTGTTGTTTTACAGTTTCTTGACATGACAAAAAAATTTGAATATTTCTCCTTTTATTTTCCCAAAAAGGTCAAAGCTTTTAAACACTTTTTGTTATTTAACGGGGAAAAAATATTTTTTAAAAAAAAGTTATTTTTTTAAAGTATGAAACTAATTTTTTTCCCAGCTAAAATACGAACTGTTAAAAGGGCAAAAAAATTCAGGCTCCTGCACAAATTCTTGTTTTTCTGCAGATGCTGAGGTGGTGACATGAACAAGGATGACGTCTCCCAGACCATGCTAGGTTGGGTTGGCGCCTTCACTGTTCCACGGTCTCAATTTGGGGTTTTGCTCTCTCCAGGGTTCAGGAACACTTCCTGGGGTAAGGTTAAAGATAGAAACTAATGTTTTTAAAATTTTAATGAATCTGCTGGGTCTGTGTTAAGGGCCCAAATACCAAAGTCGAAATGTATGATAACCCTCGAATTAAAAAAACTGACGCTAGCAATATCTCCAATATATTCGTCATTTTATACTGAAAAAAAGCCCGTGCCTGTACTCATACTATTGATAAAGTTCAGTCGTTTTAAAAGGTGATTTATTTTTCTTTAGAAAAAGTGCTTAAAAATTCTGATTTTAAAGATTAAACCTATTCGTATCTTTTAAATAGATAAATTATTCTTTAGTAAGCCTAGAAATCGGTATTCCTTTAATGAAAATAAAGTGAAATTATATTTCGCTTTAGATTATTTAAATAAAATTTTTTATTTGTGAACTCTAAAGTGTGGAAATAATTTTTTTTTAATTGGGTAAAAAATTAACTCTTTTTGGTAAGCCAGCGGTTGTAATAACTTAATGGGTCTTTGACAAGCTTCCAAGTCGGTGACACTGATCCTGTTTATGATAATTTAAAAATTTAACTCACTCAAGTATTCGAAAGGTTTGGGGAATTACGGTGAACCTTCCCAAGTCTGACAAGGGCACAATTTTGTTACCTTTAGGTTACTATTTTTTGACTTCGGATGGTCAGTTTTCTTTATAGAATATTGTTTAGGCTTCTTTTTTATTTCTCATCATCTGTTCATCTGTGGTCTCTTGTAAGGGTCTTTTTTCCTACACTCTTCCTTTTTAAATTTAATCTAATAAAAATCCTTTACTATATCTTTTTTTTCAACAACCATTCTGTGAAAAAACACCTCAAATTCTTTGATACCGTGATACCCACTCGTGTAGAAGTGTCTTGGGAAAAAAAGATGATTTTTCTGTCTTTCCTAAGGGGAAACTGTCGTTTTCTTTAACCTTTTTTTAAAATAAATTTACTTTTTAAAATTAAAAAAAATGGTTTACATGCCCCAAAATTTTTTAAAGGGGTGGACCGGTAAGCGGGCGGAAGGCCGGGGTCAGTGACCAAAAGCCCCGGGCGGGTTCATTAAGACCCGGTCGGAAAACATTTGTCCTTTTTCTGACGAACCTTACTGACCTAACTATAAAATTTTTAAATCTCAGATGTTTTTGCCCTGAAGGGAATCGGATATCTTTTGGTCGTATCCCATGCTGGCTGTGCCCCCTGCTCCCCGACCAATCCTAGATGACGGGGAAGGAGACGTGATTTTTGTCACTGGAATCTTATTTTGGGGTTTTATTTATAAAGAATAACATGAAAAAATATTTTTTGAAAAGGCGCAGTAAAATTTCTCTGTACTAATTTAAACAGAAATTAAGGGAAAGAAAAATTTTGGTTTATTACAAACAATTTTTCAATATATATTACAAATATTGTTGAAACCTGATAATATCACTAAAAAAAAACGAATAACATTTAAATCAGAACACAGGGAAAAATGTTCTAATTTTACCTTTTTTAAAAACAATTACTTGACTTTCACTCATTATAATATTGAAAAGAAATACTTAAATTTTTTTAATTCTAACAAGATTCCTTTGACCCGCGAGCTCGAGAAATGACGACATCCCCACTGAAGATGTTTGGTTCGCCTGGTCCCCCCCACCGGGAGAGACAAACGGCATGTTCAACGGGTCAGGATATGTACCCGATTTATTGGCAACCCGGGGCCCAATTAATCGTTAAGTAAGAGTTTTCTATTTTGTTTTTGCCTTCCTCTTTTCTTATTTAAAAACTCATGGGGAACCCACAATGTTCCCCAAGGGGCGAGTTTTTAAAGTGAGACAGGTGCAGGTTTGCGAAAAATATCGTCTGCTTCTAATAAAGAACCAGGGCAAATGGCACAGGAGGTTCGTGACGATGGGAGGAAACAGGAACAGGTGCAGTTCGGGAAGGGTTGACCTGAAGGTCAGCACGAAGTAAAAGGAGAGGTAGCATACGGGGGAAAGTGTTGATTGTAAAGGCTGATCGGAGTAAAGCAAAATTTTGGGGGGAAAGCCGTTTTAAATTTTTTAAAAAGGTTTGTTCGGAGGTGCGTTAATTCCCGGGTGGCTGTTTTGGGGTTTTATATTGACCTTGACGTTTTCCCGGGGACTTTTTTCTTTGAAAGGAGGTATGGGGGCTTACTAGCGAATTTGATTTTGCCTTACACGTCTTGGTACACTTTTGCGGAAAGGAACGCTATAGAAAGGGCGGGAGAAAACGGGTTGCCCTGTCCTCTTTCGTAGATGTAACTCTTCTCTTCTGAGAAGGTCAGAGGTTTTTTTCCCCGTGTTCTTGGAGGGTGGCGGCTTTTTTCAGGAGAAATTAAAAGGGGGTGAGTAAGGTCGTGGGGGGCGGAGATTGGAGCCCTTTGGGTAATGGCTTGGGGCTGGCTGTGTTAAGAAGTGTATTGAAAATATGGAACAGTGTTAGGTGTACTGAGAGGTTTCCCAGTGGTAGTGGCTTTCTGCCTGGGATTGGCTAAGAAGTAGTGTTTGGGGCAGCAGGTCAGTCACGGGGGGCAGTGAAGTAACTTTTAAAATGTTTTCAGAATGTCGGGAAACTTAAAGGCTTGGCATATTGCTGAGGGGGAATAATCTTTGATTGTGTGTTTAAAGGAACCTGGGGTTTTTGCTTTGGGCGAGGTGTGCGCACACCATGTTAAAGAACTTTAGATGGATGCCGTCGGGAAAGAGAAGGGGGAAAGTTGACAGTGGGGGGTCCCCATCTGAGTATTGAAAATTTTGATTTTTAAATTACCCCAAATTTGTCTCACCTAAGATAAGTTAGGTCGATTAAGAAAATTGTATTTTGTTTTTTCCCTTCATGCAAAATTAAACTTTTTTTTTCAGTTAATAAACAAAAAGTTATTTTCGTGCACAAGATTTTAAAAAAATTAGAACAATTCGGCTTGTAAGTTTTTATTTTTTGCGTTTTTTTTCCCGCCCAATCATGCTTTTTCCCATACTTTGCGCTTGAAGACCCCCGCTGAGAGCATCTTTAGAAAACGACTATAAGGGCATTTCTCTTTGACCTGTGACCTGCTGCTCACACCTCCCTTTCCATAGGCTTGGCCTTTTTAACCACTTGACCTAGGACAGAACCCCAATAAGTAAAATCGCTCTGTACCTGCAAAGCAACTACGTATGTAAAACATACTGCCAAAGACCCAGGTTAACAAAAAAATGCACCCTAAACCCAATATAGTTTTCTCTGATTGTCCCCTAATTGCATATTTACAAAAGTCAGCTCGCAGTCCCGACTCTTAAACTATTTTTCATTGTATTTGGAGTTTCTTAGACATTATCGTTTCCTACTCTAAAACTTTCAATAATTTGCCCCCCCCTTAAACCCAAAAACCCCACCCCAAAAAAATTTTTCATAATTTCCCTAAAATTTGTGTGTCTTCAGCTTCCATTTTCTCTTTTTTCCCTGTTTTCATAATTCAAATACCCCATTTCCTTTTAAATTTCCCTCTTAAAATTAAAAATATTTTTTTTGTGATTGTCAAATGCCTGTGAAGGTGCCCAAAACTGCTATATGCTTTATGAAACGATACAAAAATGTGTACCATATTTTTAAAAAGAAAATCCACACATGCTAATATTCTTTGATAAAGCAATTGGGTCTGATGAAAATGCACATACAAGGGTGTTTACTAAAAGTAAAATAAAAGATACTAATAATTTGAAAAATATTGGGGTCTTTACGTTAAATTTCTCTTCTTTGGGTTTTTGGGGAAATTACGAAGCTGGGGGGAGTTGAACTGGGGGGTCTCATCCACAGAATGAGCCTCTCGGGGCCTTATGATGTAAGTTTTTTTTCAAAATTATTTCTTTTCCACTTATCCCCTTTTAAAATTGTTCTTGCAAGCAGTTTAAATCTTTTGTAAATATTAAAAGTGCACACACACACCACACACATATAATATATTTTTAAATAATATTAATTTATAATATTTTTTTTAATATATATTATATTATATAAAATATAAAAATATTATAATTTATATATTTATTATATATAAGCCAACAACAAAAAAAGTTTTACGATTTTAAACTGCATTTTTTTTGTCGGCTGGGCCCTTTAAATGTTTTTGGATGGCGGCTGAATCAATGCGAGATTGGCTTAAAGGTTTTCCCCTGGGACCCACCGGGAGGCGCTGGCACCTCACCTAAAAATAGACTGATTCAAAAGACTCGTTGCCTTGGTAGTCGGCCGAAAGTTCTCATGGCACATTCCAGTTCTGTTTTTAGTTGTCAAAAGTTTTTCCCTTTAATGATGACTTTGAAACTAATGTTTAAAAAAAATGAAAAAAAATTCCATCCTTTTACGTTTTTATAATTTTAAGCTTGGAAATTTTTAAAAGGTGTACAATTTCCCACTGGGTATGGAAAAAAAATATTTTAACAATTCTGAAATATGCAAATATTTCGAATCCTTCGTAGAAAAAAAATGATTATTGTAAAATCTGTTTTTCTTTGAGTTTGATTTACTTTCTTTGCAATAAGTGATTTAGAACATCACGCACATCTACTTGGTTTGCTAACAATCAATCTACTTCAGATTTTCAAAGCCTCTATAATTTTATTGTCTTTGTTCGATTTTCATTGACTCACTAACATGTTTTGCAGATGCTAAATGACCGGAATGTGCGCGTAGTCGATGGAAACAGCCCACTGGTACGCGACCGAAAATTGGCCCAAAAGTTCTTGTGAGACGAAGCTCTGTCCCCGAAAGTTTCCTTCTTTCACAAAACCCTGTATGGTAAAGAAAAAACTTAAAAATTGCATAAATTAAAAAAAAGAAATTTGTTTTTATAGGGGAAAAATGAGTAGGGAAATTTATTGTTTTTTTTCACGTGAGAAATTTCAGAGCCGGGAGGAAATTTATTTGACCCCAGAAAAAAAAAAGAACAGTTTCAGTTGCTTCTGAAAAGAGAATTTCATAACATGAATGCCCCCCTTTTTCCCCCTTAAATGGTAAAAAAAGGTAATAGTTAATTAATGGGGTATTGATCGATAACAGCACGGGAAAACCAAGGTTCAAACCGTTTTTTTGGCCCCCTTATGGGGGGGAAAACCCCGCAAACGCTCAAACCCCACAGGACCCCAAAAACTATAAGAACTACCCCCCAGCAAGCTGGTGTTTTATGTAACCCCGAGGACATACGGGGGTGGGGGTGGCCTCTGAGCAAAATTTCTTCCCCTCACCGTTTGGTTATCCCTGGGCAGCATTTTTTAAATTTTAAATTGTACCCACGAACAAGGGTGTTGATCAATAAAAACACGCGATGGGCAAGGATTCGAACCATGTTTTTTTGGTCCGCCTGTGGGAAAAAACCAATGCCCCCTCTTTTCTTACGGACCACCAAATCCTCAAGAATCATGCACCCTGAGAGCAGGTGTTTTTCCCGTGTCCGGGAAAATCGGGGGGTGTGAGTGTCTCTGAGCTAATTTTTCGTTCTACTCCCATTTTGCGTAATATATTATATTATTTATATTTTTTTATATATAATATATATTATATATATTTTTATATATATATATTAATAATATATATATATTTATATAATAATTAAATATATATATATATAATTTTTTTTTATATATTATAAAATTTTTAATATATATATATATATAATATTATTATATATATATATATATATATAATTTATATATAAATATATTATATTATTTTTATTTATTTATATATATATATTATTATATTATATATATGTATATATTATATATATATATATTATTAATAATATTTATATTTAATATATATTATTATAAAAAAATTATATTTTTGTAACCACGAATATTTATTAACACATTGGACTTTTTCCCACCAAGGCACAGTGACCCAAAAAAAAAAAAAACCTCATTCATCCATCAAAAATATTATGTAATTAATATATATATTAATTATTATTATTATAATTTAATTATTTATATATTTTAAAAATTTATATATATAAAATGTATCCCCGAAGACTAATTTGTAGGTAAAACAGCAGTTCCCCCTTGTGCCGCTAAGAACTTGTTGATGTCTCCGACTGAAATTGGTTCAAATCTAAAAAACTTTTGTAAAATTGTTTGGGTTTTTTTTTTTTTTCAAGAATAATCCTGTCATTAACAATTAATCTTTTTTTAAATGTGCATGGCTGGTCTTTTTTCTTCGGGAAATGGGGGGGGGTTCAAAATTAAAGTTGACCGGTTCATGGAGGGGGGCTGAGGTTTACGTCTACCCTGCTCGTGTAAGATCCAGTAAACCTTCCTTGAACATAAAAAATTAGTTTTTATTCTAATTTTCAATTGAAAAAATTCATAGTTTCCAAATAAATTTACTCATCAGGAGTGTTCCACATGTGTTTTGAATATTTTTAAATTTTTTAACACTTTTGCTCCTTTAATTTATGTTTATCTAATCTTTTTTTTTTGGATTTATATAAATGAAAGAGAAAAATAAGAAGTAACTGGGCGTAACGTTACATTGCAGGCAGTGAACCACTACTCCCCGGGGGGGGGCTGGAACTGGCTTGGACACCCTGGGTGGACCCCAATGGGCTAACATTTCCTGCTCTCCGTCATGTCGATCTGTCAGTAATATTTACATGCCCTTTTTTATTCAAAAAATCCTTAAATTTTAAAACAGATATATTATTTAATGGCACAATGTACACCGTGGGGTCAGGATAACTTTTAAAATAAAGATTTATTATCTTTATACATTTATGGAAGCTTTAAAATTTGTAGGCTTCAAAAATCATGGCAATTAAAAGGCTTGATCAAGGGCTAGGAGTTTAGCACAATTCCTTTCATCAAGAACCCTCGCCGTGTCGAGGCACCCCCTTTATACATTTAAAAAGGTGTTATTTTGGAGGCTTTTTAGCGGGGTGTGAATGATATATTTTCGGAGGCTTCTTTCTTTATTGTTAAGTAGAGGTGGGTTTTCACAGGGGTTTTGGGGTTTGTGCCCCTGGCCCGGGCGGGCCTGCACGAGGAGAGCGGGGGGTAATTGGTCTTTATGCCGGGGGTGTGTGAGTGGAGCGAGGCAAGTCTGGGCATATGAAAGTGGCAAGGCTATAGATGCAGCATTGAGTGGCCGGGAAAAAGAACTAACGGCAGACAGCAGGGCTGTCTGTGCAGGGGCAGACAGGGTGTTAATACGCTCGGGCCCCCTACGCGCGTCGTCCCGCGCGACAATACTGGTAGTAAAAGAAACTGGGCTCTTGTGGGAAAAGGGCACAGAAAACCAAAAAAAAAACATATATATCTATGGACATGGGAAAAAAAAAAAAATTCCTACAGGGAGGGAAGAAAAAAACATGTGGGTTTTGCTAAATGGGTCAAAGGCAGTGAGCGTCGAAGGGGATCACTGCAGTTTTCCCGCGTCTGGACAGTTGCAACACGGGGCATCGTGGGGAGCTGTGACGTAACGGTTACGGTTCCTCTGGAACGGTTTTAAGCAGTCTGTAGGAGTCGCGCGGTTTTACTCATGGGGCACGGGCTGTGGTGCCCTCAGTGAGGCGTCGACAAAACTCGGAACTGGGGGAGGACTTCTGGCAAGCGATAGGACACTTCTCGACTGGGACTGTCGCTGGGGTGTCACTGCCCGGGGAGCGTGGGGCGAGTTGGGAGGAGCGTGGCAGAGCGACTGGGCGAAACATTGGGAGTCGTAACTTAAACCCAGACTGCGTGAGCGACTAGCAGTCAAGGGAAACATCTTTGTGAGGCTGTCAGAGCTTGTGACACGGGGTGCAAGCGCCCGACAGGGCTGGCGCCCGGGTTTCAGATATCTCTCGACGTGGGGGTTATACAGAGGGTAGTCAAGGTCCCCAGATTGTTTTCTAATATAATGCACTCTGAAGGTTGGAGGGGAAATGAAACAAATCTCGATGGGGGAAACGTTTTCAGGTACATTCTGCAAACAACACGAGCGACGAGCATAAAAACTTTTGTACAAGGGGGCTCATACGCTCAGGGTAGAAAAAACTGTCAAACAGGGCAAGCGGGTGACTTGTGGTCAATCAAGGGGTTTACCAAGACCTCACTGGAACACGGGGAAAACTTACAAACACACCGCTGTAATCGGTACAAATGGGTTAAACAGCAAAAGAGCTTTTCTGCTCATAAAACTGACTAAAAATACTAAAAAGTGAGAACATGACTGAGAGAAATTTTAAATTTAACCAGGAATTATCTTCTCTCAATTTCCGCAATATGAAATAATTATAGACACTCGTGTGAATCATGTATGTCAGGGTGATGTCGCAAGGTGAAGTCAGCAAGTGGGGTCAACAACCTCAGGTGCGTCAGGGAGACATCGTGGGTGACGTCAGCAGACTCGGACGGGAGTCAGCAGACACGTGAGGGGCGTCAGCAGACATCGTGAGGTGAGTCAGCAGACATCGTGAGGTGACGTCAGCAGACTCTCGAGGTGACGTCAGGGAGACATCGTACGTCATGAAGTGGGAAACACGTGGGTGACGTCACAAATCTCGGGGGACGTCAGGCAGAATTTTGGCCTGGTTTGGGCAGCATGTGGGTGGGGTCGATGTGATGGGGCGCAGGGCCCCCAGCAGAGGCCCTTTGGGACACTGGTACTCACGTGGTTTTAGGTCTAGTGACATCGGCCCCCCACATGCGTCGTGATTTCCCCGTGTTCGATGGCCTGGGCACTCGGATACACAGCAAAGGGAATGAAATTTATACGAAAAACGCAGAAAACACAGCAGAGGGGAGTGGGGATGGTGGGGGGGTTTTTGGTAGGGTGAGCGGAGAGGGCGAGCGGGAAGGTGAGGAACAACTTCCCTCTCCTTCCCCCCCACCCACAAAAACATAAGAACCACACTGGACGCAGAAAAATCACCCAAAACTCACCTCTGGCTTTCTGAAACGGCTGTGCTGAGCTGAAAAAACAACACAAAATACAAGTGCGCTGAACACGTGACTTGAGAAAACAGGTGGGGCCTGTACGTGGGGTCACTGGGAGCCCCTTACAATTTCGGAGAAAATTTTGGCAAATTTCGGCTGGTCCTCTTGTACCTGTGTTGGGAAGCTCAAAAAGGGAGACACACATCGGAAAACCCTTGAGAGACGGATGCTTCTTGTTAGGGTGTGAAGGAAGATGCTTCATAACCCCCTCTTTCTCTCCAGGGAAACCAACTGCTGTGGAGCACCGCTGCCCATTTTTTACGGGTTTGTTTGGTTTTGCGGTAGCGGGTTTTGTGAATGAATACTTCTTCGGAGGTTTACTTTTTTGTTAATATAGGGGGTTACAAGGTTGTGTGTTGTGCCGGCCCGGGGGGGCCATGCCACGAGAGAGAGCTGGGAGTACTTGTGTTTTTTGCCCCGGGCCCCGTGTGAGTGAGAGCGAGGCAAGTCTGGGCATACTGAAGTGGGAAGGGGCCCATAGTGGGGCACTTGAGTGGGGCGAAATAGAACTAAGTGGCAGACACATGGGCTGTTGTGCAAAAAGTAAGGCTGTCTACATAAGGGAATTTTTGCTCGTACCCATCTTAGATTTTATTTAAAAACAAACCAGTGTCGAATTTGCACGTGGGTTTAAAATAGTTTAAATTGGGGTTTTTAATTTTTTCATTGCGTATTCAGGGAAAGCGCTAAAAATGCAAGCCGACAGTGCTTTGGGGAAAAAGGGGACAATTAAATTTAATCCCAGGAAAAGGAAAGTAGCTCGACTTCCCTTGGTCAAGTTCCTTCACCAGCAAACTAGGGATTCCCCTTGAAAGGTTAAATCAGTCATAATTTAATACTGCAGACAAAAACAAAAAAAAAAATAAGTTCAGTGATTTACAGCATTGTTATCATATTTCACCTTACGGAAGCGAACGAGTTTTACAAGCACCAATGTTCTCACTTTGGTCACTGAGCAAGTTCGGATCCCCGGGCTGAGCGATCACTTGGACGACCACAGCGACTACATTGAGGGGCTGCCTTCAATGACCGCGGCCGCACGTCGTCGTTTTCTCAACAAGAAGCAACAAACCCCTTGGGGACAAATTTCATTTTTAGCATTATTTTTTTGTGTGTGACAGTCATGAGGTTTGAAGAATTTTTTGCCAGACTTTGAAAGTGATCCACACAGCAAAATGATGAAAAGCGAGGTACAGGGGTAAGGAATTTTTTCCTGGTTTGAAAGTTGCGACGATACACAACAGAGAGTTTGCATAAATGATGAGAAATCAAATTGGGGACTTTCAGCGATTTGTGTGCACGGAGGTCATTATGAGGACTTTTTCACAAACTACAAAAAGGGGGTTTTAAAGAGGGGATAAATATAACAAAAATAAAATTTCAGCATTTTAAAAAAAAACACCCCAAGAACTTCGATGAAAATTAGAAAGTTACAGGATAAAACCGGATAGGTTTTTTTGTGGGCGGAGGGTGGCGTTTCGTTCAAATGGGGAAAAAGCAAGGTTCTTTTCCTAGAAAGAAACACTGGCACTTATAAAAAAAAACTATGGCATGAATGCAAAAAAAGACTAAGGAGTTTTTATTAGCAGAGAATTTTAACCAGACAAAAAGGGCAACAGCACTAAAATCCGTTTCTACAAAGGTGTAACTTTATTATCTTTGGTTTTAAAAATTTGTTTTTAAATTATGCTGCCCGCGGATAAACCCCAAACTTCCAAGTAGCGTCATTAAGGCGGAACTGGTATTTTAAAAATATATTTAACGGGGGATTGAGTGGAATGTTTGGGTGTAAGCCTGACCTCCCCAGCATGGGTCAATGGCCTACTGAGTGTTTCTTCATGTTTAAAGTAATTTTTATTCTTCATCGTAAATTTGCCTACAAGCGTCCACCACCATTCCGAAGCTCTACTAATCAAGGTGTCGTAGGGGATTTAGGATTTCTAACCTCAAATTTTTTTAACTCAATTAAAATTTTGATACAAATAGCAATTAATTTCCCTTAAAAATAATCTTGTTAGGCATTTTTTACTGTTAATGGATCAAGAGCGATCTAGTAACTTGGTCAATATACTCTTCACTAACTTACAAAGTTATTTTGGTAGATCAAGATATTATACATTTGTGATTACAGGAATGATGGGAAAAAAGACTTTTACCGAACGATGGGTCTGAAAAATTTTCCCTTAACTTCCAGATACTGCCAAACATCCAACTATCCTGTACTAGTATTGCAATCCCCTTCAAGTCCCCTCGAAAAAAATCTTCCAGACATTTCCTTGAAAATATAAAAAAAAAAAATTTGTCTATTTACCCTTTACTTTTTAAGATTAGCAGACAAATTATTCATTCTTGCCCTACGTGTAGTGTGGGTAATAATTAATTAGTACCACTTATTCACACTTCTGTCGTATTTAAAAGTACTTGTTCCCATAGATAACTTTCAAGACACCTAAAACGGAACAATTAAACTATTTAATATCTTCGTTTTTTTTTTTCCCAGCAGTATTTATAAAAACCCAGAAATCCTAATAAAATTTTTAAAAATATAATAAAGAAAACGTAAAAGGGTGAATGTTTTCCTTTGAAAGTGCAATAACTGTATAAATAAAGTATCTCTCCTTTTAAAAATGAACCTCCACAATGTGGAAACAAAAAATTGGAAAATGTTATATCTTGTGATTAAATTTAGTTGTACTTCAGCAAAAAATATTGCTACTCCCAAATAATGTTTAATGATATTGCGTATACGTCTTTATATCTATTTTTAGTAATTTTTCAAAACCCCGCTCCAGATCTCACAGACAAATGAAAAGCTTTGAAAACGCGAAGGGGAAAAAGATTTTAATTATATTTTTTTTAATCATGGGGGGCGCTTTAAAAACCTAGGGGTTTACAGCACATGTAGGGGGGGTGAAAGGGGTTCAGGGTTTATACAGGGAATGGAGCACAGATCCAATTCCCTAGACAAAAGCCCCCCACCACTCAAGGAACCCCTCTTGATGGGCTGTGGGAAAAACAAGGGGAAGAAGTTGAGGCGCACCGACGTGGTTTACAGAAACCCCTAGATAGAACGTAACCGGAAACGGAACCTAGATGGTCCCGGACTAAGGAAACATTGCCATAAAAGGGGAACGGTCCTTCGTTTTAACTGTTAATCACAAGAGGACAACAGCGGCCCCTTTTGCCGTGGAAGTAACATATTACATTCTTGTCATAGCAGTTAGAGACAGCTGTGTTAGTCAAATGGGCCCGTGTGTAATGAAAAAAAAGCGGAGTGTGAAATTTCCCAGGGGGCAAAATGTCCGCTGGGGAAGGCGTTATGAAACAATGCTTGCAATGGATCTTGTGATTCACAACAGAAACCCCCGACCATCGGGTACCAATCACCTCACTCCTGTTCTTGTTGACTGAACCAGCTTGTTACAAGAACCCAAAAGGGTACACAGGGGGCAGTAAAAGTGGTGGGAAAAGGAATATAAATGTCTAGCGGCAGAACACACGGGTGATCAAACACCCAAAATACAGCCACACTGACCGACTTTATTGGCGAAGTCTCAATCTAAGTCAACTCCCCTCGTCTGTAACTACAAGTGTTCCCACAATAACTCTAGTCTTTCCTGACTCGTAAGTCAATAATTTCAGGCTCAGCCTACCCTGTAAGCAGGACTTCATCGCGAGAGTGATTAATGCCTGCGCAACATTGATGCAGCGTAATCCAGTTGACTACTTAGAATCGGAGACCAACTTAAATCTACTGAAGATGAGGCAACGAGCCTACACAGCAGAGTATGAGCAACTCGAGGACAAGCTGATGAGTTCAGAAGACTGGACTGAACTGAATGACGTTCAGGAACGTTATGCTGAAAGGGAAGAACATGTCCTTGAAGCGACCTGTCGCTTTAAATGAACCCTTAGGCAAATGGTCCACAGTGGGCTGGTTGCCTCCACCATTCCCTCCCAGGGGCCATTAAACCACGTCCCTCAACTACAAATGCTACTGCGATTACCCCAAATAAAACTGCCCACATGTGACAGGCAGGAATTTGAAGAGTTCTTAGTGAGTTTGTGGTCGCTAATTGACTCGGTACGACATTGATGACCCGGCTAAGTTCAATTACTTGAGAACTCAACTGAGGGGAGAAGCTTATGACCTTATCAAAGGTCTTGATATCACAGGTGCTAATTACCAGCACCTGTGATATCAAGGTGTTCGTAATTAGCAGCATCTTGATATCACTGTAATTAAGTCCTAGAACTTAATTACTATGATAAGGATCGGATTACACCCCAACACGTCTACAGGTTGGTTGATCTCACACCTTCACACTGCTTATCAGAGTTACAAGCATTCAGAATCCCTCTGGATAACCGTCTTCGGTCTCTGGCCTGTTACGAAAAAGTGAAAGAGAGCGACTGAGGTTTCGGTCCCATTGTAGAGAGGCAACTGCCAGAAAAGACTCTAGAACACCTGAATTTACAATTTGTTAAACGAAGATTCACCTGTGCTGAGATTAGTGAAGGCCAACAGCATATTGTGGCCTATATGTAAATTAATACTAGGCATGTTAAGCCACCATCTCACAGGTCCTCACCAAAGCACCATCACCTAAGATACCACCTGTCATTAGATACTATGCTAACGACAGTATGACTGTGGATGTGTTCCTAGTCGCCACACAAAATAACAAAGTAAAAATTAGGAGCAAGGGTAAGTGGATGAAGTCTACCCCACCTGCCTCCATTCGTACTCCGAAATGTCTCCTCTGTTACGGCAAGCACTGGGCTCCATCCTGTGATAAGTTCACAATAGTACCTGCCTGAGAACAGAGGGCCCATGTCTAGTAAGGAGCTACCCATTGATGGGTAACTCCTTACTAGAAAAATTCTTGACAACCACCTCTTGTGTTTACACATCCCTACAAATACAGGGAAAGGGCGAGTCCTTTGAATCCATGAAATAATGAGTAAAACAAGTCTATCTGGAGGGTATTCTGAGGATCAACGCCCCCGTGGCCCGGTCCACGACCAGACCTCCCTGTGGATCAGGGCCTGATCAACCAGGCTGTTTCTGCTGGCCGCACGTAGTCCAACGTACTAACCACAGCCCGGCTGATCCGGCACCGACTTTAATTAAGTATCTGTCCAGCTCCCTCTTGAAGGCAACCAGGTGCCTATTGGTAATTCAATTTATGCATGGTGGGAGGCTGTTGAACAGTCTTGGGCCCCAGACACTTATTGTGTTTTCTCTTGGTGTACCAATGGTGCCCCTACTTTTCATTGGGAGTATTTTGGACTGCCTGCCCAGTCTTTTACTTTCGTAGGGAGTGATTTCTGTGTGCAGATTCGGGACCATTCCTTTTAGGATTTTCCAAGTGTAGATTATGATACATCTCTCGCTTGCATTCCAGCGAGTACAAGTCAAGTGCTTCCAAGCGTTCCCAGTAGTTGAGGTGTTTGACAGAACTTACATGTGCAGTAAAGGTTCTCTGGACACTACAACTGCAATTTCACCTGTACAGCAATATTGCAGCCTAGAGAGAACAAGTGATTTGAAAAGGATCATCATTGGCTTGGCATCTCTTGTTTTGAAGGTTCTCATTATCCATCCTATCATTTTCTTTACAGTTGTAATCGTGGCACTGTTGTGATCCTTGAAAGTGAGATCCTCAGACATTACCACTCTTAGGTCCCTCACATTATTTTTTCATTCTATTGTGTGATCAGAGTTTGTTGTATTCTCAGTTCTAGTTATTATCTCCTCCAGTTTTCCATAACGTAGTAGTTGGAATTTGTCTTCATTGAACATCACATTGTATTCCGTTGCCCACTGGAAAACTTGGTTTATATCTTCTTGGAGGTTAACCGTGTCCTCAATAGATGACATTTTCATGCAGATCCTAGTATCGTCTGCAAAAGATGACACGGTGCTGTGGATTACATCTCTATCTATGTCTGATATGAGGATGAGGAACAGGATGGGGCGAGAGTACTGTGTCTTGTGGAACAGAGCTTTTCACTATGGCAGCTTCCGATTTACCTCTGTTGACTGCTCCTCTTTGTGTTCGATTGGTTAGAAAGTTGATAATCCATCTCCCCACTCTGCCAGTTATTTCTTTAGCACATGTTTTGTGCCCTATTGATCCATGAACGCACGTGTCAGAGGCTTTTGCAAAATCTGTGTATATTACATCTGCATTCTGCTATATTTCCAGTGTATCTAAGACCATATCCAGTAGTTGCGAGAGGCAAGAGCGACCTGCTCTGAACCCATGTTGCCCTGGATTGTGCAGTTTTTGGGAGTCTAACTGGTTTCCAGTCGTGCTTCTTAGCACTATTTCAAAGATTTTTGTGATGTGGGATGTTAAAGCAGAGCAGACGAATTTCCGGCTACGCTGGCGGGAGATTCGTCTTTAAAAACTTGCATTTGTGGTCACAGTGGTGCCTGTGCTAACTTCCTCTAGTGTATAAATATACCTAGTTGGAGGAATCTTATTGTAGCCAGCTGGCCCAGTGGCTAACGCTTCGGTCTGGAGTTTTATGACTGACCGCGGGTTCAAGCCCCACTCGTGGTCTGGTTTATTTGCAACCGTGTCATTACTATTTTGTGAGTCATAATGTTGAAATATTGTGTTATTTTTATCACGTTCATATTCAGTATACTTTAAATAAGGCTGGGCTTTGAAATGACTAAGTGGGATAAAAATTCGAATGCATAAAAAAAAATTAAAAAACAACTTCTGCAATATATGTTACCATTCTGGCAGTTCTTAGATAATATTTGTAAAAGGTACTTAAATGATCATAATTAATTACATGTAATTTATATACATTTCTAGATGTTCTATGAACATTAACAGTTTATATTCTAATGCAAATACAAACGAGTAATAATACTTTTGTACAAGAATGGTATACAGTACCAACAAGATGGAAATTAATTTTCAATAATACTCTTACCTACAGATTTTAGGGCACCAATGTTAGGGTGAATGTAGCCGGAGTGAGGCGCCTCGGCTGCTCACTAGAATCACAGGAACGGTGACTTTGTTCTGAATGATTTACATATAACTACAACCTCTAGTAATCCACGTTAAAAATATCTAGGTTTAAAGTAGACTCGTTATCTTAATTAATATGACAACTGAAACAGCATCGTGTTTAATTTGTGTACAAAATCCTATTCTCATGGCACTAATTTTCATAGCAGTCCATTCTGATAATATTATTATTGATAAGTCAAAAATGGTCTACAATACAGATATATGCATTGTGATAGATTATTAACCTACTTTAGTTAATCCGTTGTAATAATACGATAGCAAACTTTCGTTGAATATAAGTGAGTTTTACTATTTAATACAACAAATATATAAACCATATAAACAATTACCCAAAACAACAGCTGCAATATATAACTCGTTAAACCATCCTTACACAAAAATATATCTTGGTCAATATATATATGTCTGCGACCCAAGAATCGCACTTTTGCAGATGTAGTATGAATTTCAGCACAGACGAACTTGAAAAAAATATTAATTCAGTTACAAATGTCTAAATAGCAGAATAATAAACTCACCTCATTTGCAGAGCAGATGAGTTGTATCAAAACTTAGTGACGTTAATGCTTGAAGTTTGAGAAATGTTCTAGAGCCAACAGGTGGCAACAAGGTCAGCTATCTACAGTGTGGTTATATATATAGTGTGTACCCATAATGTACTGTACTCCAGCAACGGTGTAGTGGGGTGTGCAGTGATTGTATTCTGTAGCAAGAGGGTACAGAAGAATCAATCAACCATGAGGACTGTGGTGCTTATGTTAGCGTTGTTGTGGAGCACCTCAGCCCAAGGTAAATATAACCCTGATGGATAAGGCAAAAATGTGTTATCCTGTGGTACAACATTCATTCCAGTTATTTTGCTGTGTTAAATTCCATCGACTGTTCATTCATTAGGGAAAATCAAATGACCACATGATCCGCTCAGTTCAACATTAAGAGTCTTGTAAACGTTTCATTAATATCTTCATCCATTCGCTTATACCAAGACTAATTTCTAGGGTTAGGGATTTAACTATCGGTCTGTATACACGTTATTACATTATTATTTTACTCCTGCCCTCAGAGGAATGCAACCCTCGCGAGATGGAAGGGGGAATTGTGTGTGTCTGCGACGCCTCTTTCTGTGACGAGCCAGGCATCATTGACTTTCCTGACGAAGGTAGCTTCACCGTCGTTACCAGCAGTGAGGAAGGTCTCAGGTTCAACGTAGAGACTTTCCCTGTGGCCAGCGAGGAAACTCCAGGTGAGTAGTACCTGTCTGGATACATTAGATCGTCTTTTCGTCTTGTCTGGAACTGAAAGAATCACGTTTATTAAACAATGATGGTAACGTGCTTGTATGTGTGAAGAACTTCCTTAAGGAAAGAGGATAGTTTCTCTCAAGGTGCCAACCTATTACTGCAGCTTTAGCTGTTAATAACAAGAATTACCATCAAACACACCCTTAAACATGCTTACAAATTATATTAAAAATTGTACACAAAAAATAACAGACTAATCAGTTCCAGGGAGTGGTAAGAATCTCGAAACTCATCAGAGGTATGGCATCGATAAGGATATAAATCACAGCACCGTAACATTCATTAGTGATGACACCAGAGTCTTCATGACTGTCGTCCGTCGAAGACAGCATATCTTCAATCTGATATAAATCAGTTGAGTCTTCCAATGGACCTCAGTCAACAATATGATGTTTGACAAGGACAAGTTTCAGTTTCTTTGTTATAAAATAATGGAGGAAATAAAGACAACAGGAGTACAAGATAAACTCAAACCATCAGTAGAGTGAAAGTTTTACGAGTGAGACTTGGAAATAATGATGTTAGATGATCTTACAGTCAAAGATCACAACAGTATTTCTATTCCTACAGCAAGGTAA
The DNA here is from genome assembly GCF_026875155.1 of Cherax quadricarinatus. NCBI lineage: Eukaryota > Metazoa > Arthropoda > Malacostraca > Decapoda > Parastacidae > Cherax > Cherax quadricarinatus. Next base: position 28,809,538 of record NC_069417.1, on the reverse strand, counting down.
ACGATAGACGGGATAATTAGAACTTTCAAGGCAAGAGATGCTGGGTCAATGATGATACTGTTCAAGCGTGCTGAAAATTTCCAGCCAAGACAGGACTCGCAGCAATGGTTTTAAGTTGGAAAAATTCAGATTCAGGAAGCACTGGTTTGGTAATAGAGTCGTGGATGAGTGGAACAAACTCCCGAGTACAGCTATTCAGGCTAAAACGTTGTGTAGTTTTAAAAATAGGTTAGATAAATACATGAATGGGTGTGGGTGGGTGAGTTGGACCTGACTAGCTTGTGCTACTGGGTCTGGTGCCGTGCTCCTTCCTTGAGTGAAGGTGGCCAGACTGGGTGGGTCATTGGGCTAATCCGGGGGGGGGGAATGGACCTGCTCCGCATGGGTCAGTAGGCCTGTTGCAGTGTTCCTTCTTAAGAACACAAGAACATAAGAACGAAGGAACACTGCAGAAGGCCTACTGGCCCATGCGAGGCAGGTCCAAGTCTCCTACCGGCTTAAGCCAATGCACCCAACCTAGTCAGGTCAGGTCACATTGACTTAAGGGAGGAACACGGCAACCGACCTGGTAGCACAAGCTATCAGGTCCAACTCACACCCACCCACATCCACTCATGTATTTATCCAACCTATTTTTAAAACTACACAATGTTCTGGCCTCTATAACTGTACTTGGGAGTTTGTTCCACTCATCCACAACTCTATTACCAAACCAGTACTTTCCTATATCCTTCCTGAATCTGAATTTTTCCAACTTGAAACCATTGCTGCGAGTCCTGTTTAGGCTAGATATTTTCAGCACACTATTTACATCCCCTTTATTTATTCCTGTCTTCCATTTATACACCTCAATCATATCCCCCCTAATTCTACGTCTTTCTAGAGAGTGCAGATTCAGGGCCCTTAGTCTATCCTCATAGGGAAGGTTTCTGATACATGGGATCAACTTTGTCATCCTCCTTTGTACATTTTCCAGAGCATTTATATCCATTCTGTAATACGGTGACCAAAACTGTGCAGCAATATATGTGTTCTTGCCAGATGCTGTGGTGGTGACGGTGAACCGTGATGACGTGTACCAGACAATGCTAGGCTTCGGCGGAGCCTTCACCGACTCCGCAGGTCTCAGCGTTGTCAGCCTTCCCAGCGAGGCCCAAGAATACTTCCTCAGGTAAAGGCCTTCACTCTGGTACCTTCTTCTGAGATTATGCTCTTTAGCGCTACTAGATGTTGTGGAAATTATAAACAGGTAAATCTTATTTTGAAAGAGCATTCATTCATTTCTTGTGTCTCGGTCCAGATGGTGAACACGGCTGAATTAGTTGAACACCATAACGAAATGACCGTCTGAAATCTATAAACACAATTTTTTTTAGTTCCCGTCGTTATGCCGAAAAATCGAAATTTGCAGAAAATCGGCAAATTAGATTCACGTGATACAAAATTTTACGTAGCTATTTAAATATTAATCGATGATAACACTTATTTCCTTGATATACAAAAGTTACATTACGAAAATCTCTTGTCTGAAATTGTTTATTTTAATACCTACCAGATTTAATCCCAGCTAATGTAGTCGTGACCAGGTCGGGAGTGTTCATGACTAATGTATCTCAAGGATAACTTGTCTTAACACCTCCCCCTTCTCATTTCTTTACAAAAGAGACAATTTTTAATTCTTGTTGTACTTACGTTCTCAGTGATAAATGTTGTATTATGCCCTTCAGTCATTCTACAACATATTAAAATACACATTAAAAATATACCCAGTTATATTTTACATTATTTTACCTACACAATCTAAAACAATATAAATATATAGTTGGTTATACAACTTTAAAAGTGCAATTAACACCTGAAAAAAATTTCCAATTTTACACAAAGTGTATATGTTTTGATGAGTAAAACAAACATCGTCCAGTAGTATTCACACTACAGTATAAACGACTGTTCTCATAAGATGGAAAATACGTATGTCTTGCAACCTACACATAATTGTCATATGAGAAACATTAAACACCTGGCGGTAAAGAGGGTAGAGGTAAATCAGGTTTGATCCGAGAAAGGGAAAGGGTAGCATCAAAGTACATCCTTGGTGAGTTATTCGTATAATTCAGAAGAAAATTTATGTCTCATTATTTACAATCGTAGATCCTACTTTGCTGAAGAAGGTAACGCATATTCCATCGGTCGCATCCCTATCGCTGGTGCTGACTGCTCCACCAGGACCTACTCCTACGATGATGTGGAGGGAGATGTCGACCTTGTACACTGGAACCTGACTTATGAGGATTACGATTATAAGGTGAATACTGATAGAAATCGCTTTTGTTGGTGCAGCTTCACTTTATCTTATCAAAACTAACAAATTGCCAGGGTCAGAGGTGGTTCAATTTTCTTGCATAATCGTGTCTCTCATCCTGATTATAATTCTGCATAATTTGTGTCATGAGAGTTTAGTTGCCATGCTGAGGCTCCGGGCGAAGATCATAAGTCATAATTAGCACCAGACAGTTATTAGTTAGGCTCAACGAAAAAAGTCATTGTGTAAATATTAATAATTAAAACAATAAGTTTTAGAAGGCAGTACTAAACCTGTAAGGGTCCTATAACATCTGAAAAATGGAACGTAACCAGATTTGGTCTAAGCAGTTCGAGAGTATCTCCAGTTTCTTAGATCAGGAACCTTCCACCAGTATCAAGGAACCTCCCCCCTCCCCTTGAGGAGATTATATGAACATTGAACAATGCTAAATTTTGTTCTTAAGGAGCAATTAGCTAGCTACCAAATCTCTTATTATATTCACAAAATGAAAGTGAAAACCACAAATGTATTTAAAGAATGCAAAAGTATTTCTTCTCTCACACTTGTGACAATCATTTGATTACCTCAGATCCCACTGATCCTGCGAGCCATAGAATTGGCTCCTAGGCCGGTGAAGTTGTTTGGCTCACCCTGGGCACCTCCTGCCTGGATGAAGACTAATGGAGAGTTCAATGGAGCTGGAATACTCATAAAGGAGATGTGGCAGCCCTATGCAAACTACCTTGTTAAGTAAGTAATAAGACGGTGCTTAGTGATAAACTATGAAGTATTCAGAAATATACCTTGTTTTAAATAAATATTTATCGATATTTTAATATTATTTATTTTTTTGATTTGGTATATTTTTAATTTAATTTAACAGATTCGTGCAGGCATATGAAGCAGAAGGAGTTGGTCTGTGGGGACTCACACCACAGAATGAACCCCTCGGTGGCCTCAATAATGTAAGAATTTCTTTGCACTGTAAATATTGCATCTTATAATTGATCTTATTCCTGCTTTAAAATTGTATAGTAAGAAGTAACCAGTTTAAAAAGTGAAGCACTATTTTCTTATGGTTAACTAGTGTATTTGTTGAAACAGTGGCCCATAAACTGTTGTGGATGGACGGCCGAGGAAATGCGTGACTGGTTGAAAGGTAATCTTGGACCCACACTGGAGGCAAACGGGTATCGTCGTCTTAAGATGATGATAGTTGACTTCAACAGAGACTCTCTGCCCTGGTTCGCCGAGACAGTAAGTACTGGGTATAACGTGCTATGTTTGAATTCCATAATCTAAACGGGCAGTTCTGGGCAGCATATTACATGCATCAAGTTTCGTTTGATGCATCCGTCATATCCAGTGTTGTCTGATACAACGCTATGAACAGCTTCGAATTATATTTGCTAGATTCCTTTATTAACTGGCTATGTTTGTGATCCCATTAACTTTAGAAAGAATCAGTAACTGTGAAGTGACATTAGCTTTGATAACATGCCATATAATATGCAAACATGAAGCTGATAAATGGTAAATTGTTACTTTTACAGCAATTTTCATTACGATCAGCTTTCAGTCAGGAGGGAGAGTTTTAGTAATAAAATCTCCAACGGAAATCAAGGTTTATCTTATTAACTAACACTCAAGCCGTGATTAACAAACATACTGAAAAATATCACACATTTTTTCCAGTTGTTGGAAGACCCTGAGTGTGCTCAATACGTTGACGGTACAGCCGTCCACTGGTACTCGGACTCTAAAGTCAGCGCTACTGTTCTGGACGAGACCCACGAACTTTCTCCAGAAAGGTTCATTCTCTACTCTGAGGCCTGTTTTAGTAAGTACGAAAATATACATAAGAATAAAGGATTTAATAATGTGTAAAAATGGTTAAAGAACCTGCATGAGGGTGCAAAAGAAGGAGTGTATATTTCACCTAACGAAAAAGTAAAATATAGAAATAGCAATATTCTCAGAAGAATAAACCTATCCAATAAACTTATCCAAACTATTCAAAACTTGCACATGTTTCATATTTATCTGCTTGTTGGTATTGTATACTATTATCGTATTTAGACAAAACTATGCCAGAGTAATGTTAAACCTGTCTATTACAATGGGTTTGAGCTTGAGGATATTTATAGACCATGTATTTAATCATGAAAATATTGCTCTTCATTCCACTAAACATATATAGAATATATAGAAGAAAACATTTAGCAAGAGGAGTTTTATTGAACAAGCTTTCCCTCAAGTGAGAACTTTATGTCCTGCAAAGTAACACAACTAACATTTATGTACCCCAAAGTATTATCTATACCTCTGTTTGACTTGATAAAGGACACACTTGAGCGTAAACTTGTCCACTAAAGACTTTAGTTGCCGAGTACTTTGTTTTATCTTACATTCCGTAAGTCTCATGTTTTACAATCTTGCAGGATTCGTCTACAAATTATATCTCATTAACCACATTATTTTTAAAAAAGACTTTTACTAATATCTGAGGTGATTCTTAATTTAAGGTCCAACTGTAGAGAGACAAATATCATTGTCACTGGTTCTCGCAGTTTTTAGAACTAAACTCAGTGCTTTTTTACAGGCTTCGACGAGGCAGAACTTGGATCATGGCAGCGAGGAGAGGAGTATGCGCATCACATTTTTGAAGTAAGAACTAGTTCATCCACTATTAAGTACTGAAATCCTTATTGAAAAAAAATCGTCTATGAAAAATCTTCATCAACAGATTTAAAAAGACAAGTAATATATGATCATTCATTGTATCAATGTGTCATTCTTCATTGTATAATGTAAACAAATTTCCTAATACTGATGTTAATATGAGTAAACAGTACATGGAATGTATTTCCTGCTACAGGCTGTAAACCACTACTCGACTGGCTGGGTGGACTGGAACATGGCTCTGAACAGGGTTGGTGGACCCAACTGGGCCGACAGCATGCTTGATGCCCCTGTCATCGTTAATATTGTTAGTGTAACTCATCGTTATCGTTCTACCTACTGACGAGAAATGATTGAGTATTCGCTCCTAACACGAGAACACTGTCTAAATTTAGTACTTCGATCCAGTTTAAGTTACTAATATTTCGGTGGGTGAATGTTATCAAAGTCGGCTGGTCTGTATTTAAGAATCATCATAATATTAATTTCAGCTCACGAACTGAGTGTCTGGGATTCGATACCCGATACGGGTGGAAAAGTTGGGCATATTTTCTTACACCTACTGCTCCTGTTCACCTAAAAGTGGGTACCTGGGTGTTAACTGACTGGTGTGGGTCGCATCCTGGGGGGTAGTATACCTTAGATGGAGCTGGAACTTTGGTATGAGATGAGGTTGGATAACAGATCTGAGCCTGGAAAATTTATTTGTTTATGAAAAAAAAAGTTATTAAGATGTTGCGACCATTTAAATAGGTAGAAGAAGAATTGGAGGGAGGCGTGCATGAGCATGTTAGATCGGAGTAAGTGGAGACAAGTTTTTTTTTTAGGGTTTGACGTGCTGTTAGAGTGTAAACAAGGTGAAGAGTACAGTGCCCACTCTGAAGAAGGGATTTGGATGTTGCATTTCGGTGGACTACTTGAACTGTGATGCCTGTTTACTTCTGGTTAGACAGCTGTTGAATGAATGATGGTGAAGCTGCTTTCCTTCTTTAGGGGTCACCCTTCCATGGTAGGAGACGCCTAGCACAGTAAAAACCATAAATCTTTAATTATAATTTTTGTGTGCAGAAAACATTCCACTCAGCGTTCACATGGCAGCACTAATAGTAAATGCCGAGTATTCTGAACCAGAAATTCAAAGGAAAATTAATTTTATTTTGAATCCGATTTTTTTTAAAACAGTTCATTCGTTATGTCTCCTTTAAATTTGTTTTATATAAAAATTATAATACAAACAATTATTAGCAAGACGGTCTTTACGGCACTGCAAAATATAACTCTTCAGTGGGATCATAAACGGTACAAAAACATTACATATGATCCACAGGATGAGGGAGAGTTCTACAAGCAACCAATGTTCTACGTTATGGGTCACTTTAGTAAATTCGTGGTGGATGGTGCTGAGCGAGTGTCCTCCTCCGCCACCAGCGACACACTTGAAACTGCTGCCTTCATTGACCCCTCAGGCAGCACTGTTGTCCTTCTTCTCAACAAGTAAGGCAATGTATGATTAAGTAAGATTCGTCGGGAAACAAGACAAGTGTTTCCTGACGCGGGTCTTAGTCATGTGATGACCCGCCACTGGAGCTGTTGGTCAGTTGACCTAATCCTTCCACAAGCTTACCGGTCCACCTCTTTAAAAAAAAAATCTTATTAATTAGATTGTTAGGCTTTATGACTTTCAACTGCACACTCCTGTAAAGACGCTCCTGTAAGGAATCACAGGAGTGTCTTAAATACCTTCACAACAATTAACTATATTTTACAGGTTTCATTCCGTTCAACTAACAATTTTAAGTAATTTAAAATTCCGATTACTCCGACAGAAAATTTTCATAACCCAAACAACAAATTTTATTATGTTCATCTGGAAGTTTTCATTTTTCTTAGCTTATCCAGTATTCGAAGCTATAAAACAGTTACCTGATATTTGCTTTCAGAGGTGAGAGCGAAGTGGACGTCTCTGTGACTGATGGTGCTGACACTTTCCTTAACTATAAGATGCCTGCCAAGTCCATCCAGACCATCTTACATTAATGTTATGCTGAACTCGGCAATATTCTTCCACCAGTTAAGAGCTTTCAGTACTTCTTCTATTAACATCCTCCAAGACCTGATCTTTCTGTATGAATGATAGTCAAGATCCAGTGAACTCCATGAACTGATCTGATTCAGTTTTGTACCAGACAAACGTGTTCGAAAGATAACCTGGGCTTACCAGTATCTACACAGGTTAGAGAACAAAGTTTAAATAAACATAATATTTCATGTATTTATATTTGTTTTATAACCCTCATAACAATCATTATGAACCCATTAGTTCGAAAAGTGATAGACAACGTAACAATTAAGCATATATTACAAAGCATATGATTTGTACTTAATACATAATCTCTGGACAAAACTTAAAAAGAACATCATCCGCTATTGTTCAGCAGATAACCCCAGAAATATCTCGTGAAGGATCCTGACTCTTTCCACAGAACAGCTTTAACATGGAAGACTGAAATAACGTTCCGTTCTCTTCTAGGTTTAACTCTATGCAGTGGTTCCCAAACTTTTTCAGCTTGTTACCCAATTTAACATGCCGCATAAAGCATGTTACCCCTTTCACAAAATGTTGTTATTATTGATATATATGGCTAAATGTGAGCGTATACAGCCTCGCATACTCTGCTAATCCTAGCAAAACCATTGAAAACGTAAGAACCACACATACATTATATATAAAATTAATAATAGCTACAAATTCACAGTAACAGTGGGTAAATAATAACTATATACTGCACAGGGCAGTACACATACATACCAGCTTATGTCTACCTCGGCTGATGCTCACAGATAAACTGACAGTGTGAAATAGAGGCAGCCTCAGGAAGTGAGTAACGCGTACTGGACAGGTCAATCTGGGCTACTGAGTGACTTTTGTCCTGAAGCATACTTGTCAAAATACTTTTGGGTTTCCACACACTTAGCTATATATTTCTTCTTTTCTAATACTGTATATTAGTTTTTGATGTTTATTGTTATTTGGTTTAACTTTATTACTTACTTATAATAGGTTTACTTTACAACTTTATATACTAAGACAAAGTTAACAATAATCCTCATACCGGGTACCGCATTGTTTTCTTGATTTTCAGAATTCATAACTTTTTTTCTGTCACCCCTCCATTACCCCCCAAAAATGGTTAAATTACCCCCAGGGGGTAATTTACCCCCAGTTTGGGAACCACTGCTATAGACAAACATCCTAGAGAAGAGACGCTGTCCAAGTTTTCTCACCATATTTCAAGAGAAAATATACAGATCTCGAATTCCTAAGAGTAAGATTTACGGCAGTAGTAATAGTCGTAGTAGTAGAAGAGAGATAAGAACAACCTTTCAGCTCGAAACCAGTCATTCAATAAATGTGGTCTTGTGCGCTATTGAGATGAACATCTTGTTTCTAATTAGCATTAAAAATGTTGGTGGAAACAGAACGCTAAATTTATGAGCAATTCTGTAGATTGAAAGTGGAAAAAAAAACTTTAGAGGCACTCTTGGCGTACATTATGCAAGCCAAAATATTAATAGAAAAAAAAAGGTTAAATAAAAAAAATAATAGACATGAGTTTGTCTCAGTATTATATTTCAGCAAAATAAATTTGACTAAGTTACAAGTGCCTCAGAGAGAGAAATGATTCTTAATGAGTTTAAAAGTCAGTCGACTCCACGATGGTATCTAAGGTCGCAGATATAAATGTGTACGCAAGTACACTTTTATATATATATAATATTACGTATTTACTAAGAGATAAGCCTCTCGATATAAATAAAGTGTCAACAGAAAGATGAAATTCAGTTCAGACATAAGAGTATAGGAATACAAAGTCCAAGCTTCAGTGACTACCTCGGAAGTGCGAGCTTCAGTGACTACCTCGGAAGTGCGAGCTTCAGTGACTACCTCGGAAGTGCGAGCCTCAGTGACTACCTCGGAAGTGCGAGCTTCAGTGACTACCTCGGAAGTGCGAGCCTCAGTGACTACCTCGGAAGTGCGAGCTTCAGTGACTACCTCGGAAGTGCGAGCTTCAGTGACTACCTCGGAAGGTGCACGACTGCAGGATAAAGCAATAAATGAACTCGAAAAAGATTAAGAGTCTTTTTGGATTATTAATCCCGGACAGATTTAACAGTCTTGGACAACCCAAGAAAGCAAAGAATAATAAATTAGGTGTTGAAGTATAAAAACTATTAACTATCATAGCTTCCGAATATACTTTAAACCCAAACAAAGTTGATTCCTCGTCTATAGAATGACTACCCCATGTTGGTGTGCACAATCTCACGAGTTCAAAGTGGGTAAGAAAATTTTTAAATAAGAACAAATACAAGCAGTTTTTAGTTAATAAAATGCTAATATGGAAAGGATAAAAGGTGCAATTAACGTTCCTCCAGCTACGTAGAACTAAGAACGAAACGTTTACTATTGTCTACAATATATTTATACGGATGTATTATCCACTACAACGAAGTTTGTTCTTGAGTATTAAGAGGTGTTGTCATCTGCATTCCTAAGCGTAAATTATTACAAATAATAAAATTGTATAGAATATAAATTTATCATTGCACTACAGTGCATCAATGGATCTCAAGACCTGCATGGTATCACTAGATTAAGTAAAAAAATAAACTGTAACACATAAAAAAATTCAAAATATTATTAGTCCAGCACATCACTGTACTAATCAAACTAACATGTAATTTCATTATAAAGTATCGTCAAGTATCGAGCTCATTAATGTGTCTCCAAGGTTTCAATGTCATTATATTCAAGGTCACATCAGCCTGATGAAAATATCCGCTTATTTTAACAGTTGCAAAGCAGCTGAATGACAGGTTTTCAAAAGTAAAGAAGTTCAACACATTAAGCAGAAGCTTTATGATCCAAATAAACTGTAAAAATCTTTTCACGAAAATTTATTTCGAAAATATTTTATTAGGTTTTATGAAATTTCTAAAAATAATTGATTCGTTGATAATTTCTAAAGAGGAAATTACAATCGTAAGTTCAGCATGAGTTAGACTGGGAACAGTCGCAGGAGTTGACTGTTGTTCACAAAGTGTGGGAGACTTGCCAGAACCAGCAGCTGCAAACAAGGTTGACTCTACCCTATGACAGCATATATTATATTGTACCTGCTATGTGCAGCGACACTCGACCACAGTAAGTCGTGTGCTACCGAACAGGTGTCTGTAAGGTCTATATTTTATAGAAGATAATATAAAAGTCGCAGTCAACATGAGGACTATAGTGCTTATGATATTTCTGAGGCATTTCAGCACAAGGTAACCACTAAGATTAGATACTTTTGGTCGTCACAACCCATCAAAAAACAGTCAAATTAAAAACTCAAATTCGTCACTCCTCCACCACCAACATTAACATTATCATTCCTGCCCAACGCTAATATGTTGTTAGCAATACTCAGGCACAATACTAAGAACTCTACTACAGTAGTGTACCAATTAATTGGGACAGGAGCAAATTTTGTAATTATCTCATAATATGTCTTAGTCTCCTGCTTAATTAATGTAGTTTGGGGTCTTTTCTTGTCAGAAGAGTTTGTTATCAATTTCTGGCAACCATCCAGCTGTGGTGTTACCCTGCGACCCTTATCTGTGCTACGACAGCTGTTGTTATGTAAGTATTCCTACAAGTGTGCTCCGAGAGTGAATGTGGTTTCGCCTAATTCTTCCCTTCAGTTCATAGTTACTGCAAAAATTCATGATGGATGTTGCAACTAGGAAACGTGCAAATACTGTATTTCTTAGAAAACATGCCGATTTGAGTATCAGACAGATCGCCGAAAATTTGAGCCTAGCAAAGTCAACTGCTGGTCGGATTCTGAAGAGAACTGACAACACTGGTGATTGTGGAACTCTGCGTCGAGGAAGATGATAAGGTTCTCTTAAGAAATAATGTGAAGGATCCCAAGAAAACCAGCAAAGATCTACAGAGAGATTTGGCTTCAGTTGGCGTAAATGTTGTTTCTTCAACTGTTCTACGAAAGCTTCTTGAAGTTGGCAGAACTGTCAAAAAGCCGGTAAAGAAACAATTATTGACTGCTGCAATAAAGAAAAAACGGCTGCGGTGGACGTTCGATCTTTAAGGATGGGCAATAGATGATTGGAGAAAAGTTATATTTTCAGATGAGGCACATTTTGAAGTACATGGGTACAGATCAGTGGTAGCGAGACGGAGCAAAGGGGAACATTTTCGGAATGGACACATTCAACAAGCGCCAGAACACCCACCTAAGAAGATGTTTTGGTGCAATTTTACTTCTAAAGGCCCTGGACGGCTTGTTATTGTTGAGGGAACGATGAACGGTGACAAATACAAGGCAATCCTGGCAACTCATTTGTTTCCCATTGTGGATAGGCTTTCCTGATGGAGAAGGAATTTTCCAGCACAATCCTACTTAACAAGATGGGTCCTACACAGATGACAGCAAGGAAATGAGTGAGCTACTCAAGTCCCAGTATGACTCAGTTTTTAGCAAGCCGCTAACCAGACTGAGAGTCGAAGATCAAAATGAATTTTTTATGAGAGAGCCACAAAATTTGATTAACACAAGCCTATCCGATGTTATCCTGACGCCAAATGACTTCGAACAGGCGATAAATGACATGCCCATGCACTCTGCCCCAGGGCCAGACTCATGGAACTCTGTGTTCATCAAGAACTGCAAGAAGCCCCTATCACGAGCCTTTTCCATCCTATGGAGAGGGAGCATGGACACGGGGTCGTCCCACAGTTACTAAAAACAACAGACATAGCCCCACTCCACAAAGGGGGCAGTAAAGCAACAGCAAAGAACTACAGACCAATAGCACTAACATCCCATATCCTAAAAATCTTTGAAAGGGTCCTAAGAAGCAAGATCACCACCCATCTAGAAACCCATCAGTTACACAACCCAGGGCAACATGGGTTTAGAACAGGTCGCTCCTGTCTGTCTCAACTATTGTATCACTACGACAAGGTCCTAAATGCACTAGAAGACAAAAAGAATGCAGATGTAATATATACAGACTTTGCAAAAGCCTTCGACAAGTGTGACCATGGCGTAATAGCGCACAAAATGCGTGCTAAAGGAATAACAGGAAAAGTCGGTCGATGGATCTATAATTTCCTCACTAACAGAACACAGAGAGTAGTCGTCAACAGAGTAAAGTCCGAGGCAGCTACGGTGAAAAGCTCTGTTCCACAAGGCACAGTACTCGCTCCCATCTTGTTCCTCATCCTTATATCCGACATAGACAAGGATGTCAGCCACAGCACCGTGTCTTCCTTTGCAGATGACACCCGAATCTGCATGACAGTGTCTTCCATTGCAGACACTGCAAAGCTCCAGGCAGACATCAACCAAATCTTTCAGTGGGCTGCAGAAAACAATATGAAGTTCAACGATGAGAAATTTCAATTACTCAGATATGGTAAACATGAGGAAATTAAATCTTCATCAGAGTACAAAACAAATTCTGGCCACAAAATAGAGCGAAACACCAACGTCAAAGACCTGGGAGTGATCATGTCGGAGGATCTCACCTTCAAGGACCATAACATTGTATCAATCGCATCTGCTAGAAAAATGACAGGATGGATAATGAGAACCTTCAAAACTACGGAGGCCAAGCCCATGATGACACTCTTCAGGTCACTTATTCTATCTAGGCTGGAATATTGCTGCACACTAACAGCACCTTTCAAGGCAGGTGAAATTGCCGACCTAGAAAATGTACAGAGAACTTTCACGGCGCGCATAACGGAGATAAAACACCTCAATTACTGGGAGCGCTTGAGGTTCCTAAACCTGTATTCCCTGGAACGCAGGAGGGAGAGATACATGATTATATACACCTGGAAAATCCTAGAGGGACTAGTACCGAACTTGCACACGAAAATCACTCACTACGAAAGCAAAAGACTTGGCAGACGATGCACCATCCCCCCAATGAAAAGCAGGGGTGTCACTAGCACGTTAAGAGACCATACAATAAGTGTCAGGGGCCCGAGACTGTTCAACTGCCTCCCAGCACACATAAGGGGGTTTACCAACAGACCCCTGGCAGTCTTCAAGCTGGCACTGGACAAGCACCTAAAGTCAGTTCCTGATCAGCCGGGCTGTGGCTCGTACGTTGGTTTGCGTGCAGCCAGCAGTAACAGCCTGGTTGATCAGGCTCTGATCCACCAGGAGGCCTGGTCACAGACCGGGCCGCGTGGGCGTTGACCCCCGGAACTCTCTCCAGGTAAACTCCAGGTATGCCACACTTCCAGAAAAATGCTGACATTCTTCGAAGAGAGTTGGCTAAGCATTCTAAACTGGGCTGGAAACTCTCCTGACCTTAACTCAACTGAGAATCTATGGGCAATAACCAAACGCTGGATGTGAAACAGGATTGTTCAACTGTGGAGAAGCTAATTACTGCTGTTATTAGGACCTGGTACCACGACGAAGAGCTTGCCAAAATATGTTCTGTGCCACAGTGTGTAGCAATGCTTATATAAGCAAAGGATAGTCATATCTCTTATTAAATAAATTATCTATCATATCACTGCCGTGTATTTTTCATATAAACATTAATTTTCAAAATAAATATCTTATTTCATCACTGTCCCAATTAATATGTCAAATTCCATGTCAAATTTAGTCTCGGTACATCGTTATAAACATATCTGTTTTCTTATTGCTCAGTTTCTAATTTCATATAGTTTTCCCTGATACCAGAAGCTCCTGTAAGTTTTTGTTCAGTATAGTGTTATGAAAAATATTCGCAATAACACTAATATCAAAATATTGTTGCAACGTGCATGACGACTCATTTAATCTTTAAATAATACCGTATTCAGGAGAAAACGCTAAAACTTCAAGAGTCATGCAGTGCATGGGAAATGGGGGACAATCAAATTTAATCGGAGGAAAAGGAGGGTAGCTCAAATTCCTTCTATCAAGAGTCCTTCACCAGTATCTAGGCATTTCCCTTGAAGGGTTAAATAAGTTAGTTGTGAAACTGTAGACACTGAATGAGTTTCACACATCATTTCCTACATGATATAAACTAGGGATAATACCATTTGCAAGATAATGTATAGAAAGTGCCTCCTTATTTATGAACAAAAACTAAGTTCAGTGATTCACAGTATTGTAAATCATATTTCACCTGTACTGGAAGGGAACGAGTTTTACAAGCAGCCAATGTTCTACACTATTGGTCACTTGAGCAAGTTCGTGATCCCTGGTGCTGAGCGTATCACTTGGACGACCACAGCGACTAACATTGAGGTGGCTGCCTTCAATAACGCGTCAGGACGCACCGTCGTCGTTATTCTCAACAAGTAAGCAACAAACCCTTGGTGTACAAATTGAATTTTAGCGATTTTTTTCTTGTGTACGACAGTCATGAGGTTATGTGGAATTTTCGACCAGACTTTGATAGCGATCCACACAGCAGAGTGATGAAGAAAGTAGAGGCACATGGTATAAAAGAATTTATCTCCTGGCTTGAGTATTGACTGACTGATACACAACAGAGAGTTTGCATAAATAATGAGAAATCAGAGTAGGGACTTTCAACGAGTAGTGTGCCACGGAGGTCATTACTGAGACCCTTGTTCACAATTTACCTAAACGACATAAATGAGGGAATAAACAGTAACATAAGTAAATTTGCAGATGACATTAAAATAAGCCGTCAAAGAATTTTTGATGAATAAAAAGTTACAGGATAACCTGGATAGGTTGATATGGTCGGAAAGGCGGCAGATGCAGTACAATACAGTCAAATGTAAGGTTCAAATCCTAGTAAATGAAAACACGTGCCACTTATAAAAAAAAAATGGCACTGAATGCAAAAATGACTAAGGAGGTCTTATTCGCAAAAATAGGCAGCCAAGACAACAGTGCAACAGCTACTAGAATTCTTGTCTTTAAACTTTGTTTAGATTATGTTGCCCAGCTGAGTGAAACAAATGTTCAGGTAGCGTTATTAAGGCGAGAACTGAGTACTTTAAATATATGTTGGAAGGGTATATGAATGGTTATGACCTGCCTAGCATGGGTCAGTAGGCCTACTGTAGTGTTTCTTCATGATTATGTAACTGTAATCTTATATCGATAATTCTACTTAAAACTGTACACTAGCAGTTCTTGAAACGCCACTAGTCAGGCTGTCGTAGGCGATGTTTAAGATTTCTAACACTACAAGATTATAACTCAATTTCTTCATACAAAATGTAATTCATTTTGCTTCATAATAATAATCTTATTTATCCATTTGTTTACATGTTAATGGATCGAGAAAGTTACTGTTGTAGATCAGGATACTTATAACTTATACATTACTTGTACATTATCTGATTAAAGGAATAATGTGGAAGAAGAGTTGACCGTGACAGATGGGTCTGAAAATTTCCTTAATTTCAATATACCTCCCAAAGCTATCCAGACTATCCTGTACTAATATACTGCAAGACCCAACAAGAGTCTATCATCGAAAAAGATCTTCCGAATGATTTTCTCCATGAATAATAAAGACAAAAGTATTTTGTCTTCATTTTCCATTTCATGATCTCAACCTCTCACCTAGTATACATTAGTCGACTTCTGTAAGATTATGCAGACAGAAATTATACACTGTTGGCCTACGGGTACGTGTAGGTTATACAGTATAATTATATATAATACCACTTATTCATCACTTCTGTGGTATTTTAGTAGTGACTTGTTCCTGTCAGATAACTTTCATAACACACCTATAACGAAACATTAAACTATTTAATACCTTCGTTTTATTCTTGCCTAGCAATATTTATAAAAAGCTATAATATCCTAATAAAGTGTGAAATTATATAATAACTGAGAGCAGTGAAGTGCTGTAATATTTCCCTCTAAAGTGCAATACACTGTATAAATGAACTCTATCTCTACTACTCAAAATGACACCCTCCACAAATATAGAAACAACAAAATGGAAAAATGTTGACATCTTGTGATTAAATTTAGTTTTATCTACATCAGCAGAAAAATATTTAGCTACTCCGAAGAATAATGTATAACGACACTTGCGTATACACTCTTCATATATTATATTTAAATAACTCTACCAACAAGACATATATAGCAAATCTCACATAAGACACAATGAACATGCGACGAAAGCGCGAACAGGAATCATTTTCATTATTATTATAATAAAAAAGAAGCGCTAAACCACAAGGGCTATAGGATCATTTTCAGTTATGCATATTGAAGGTTGTTCTGAATAAGGAATCTCCAGACCTAGATCCAGTGAAATCTGGGCGGGAGAAGAACGAGCTTGTAAGAACTGTGTTGTCCCTATACTTCAGTTTAAATAGATCTTTAAAAACGTTGTGCGACAACATAAAAAAAACCTACAGAGGGAAAGTACCATCTACCAAATAAAAATTTTGAAATGCCAAATAGCCTAGAATGTGTTCCTGTCTACAAGGAAGCTACAACGATATCAAGAGAGATGAGCAATTTAAAAAATAAACTTCCCAATCAACCAACAATCATTAATAAATATAAGATACAAATGAGTGATTCCCAAGAATTAAAATGCTCATTTGCTCAAACCACCAATACCTCGTAATTAATTTTTTATCATAAGTCTAGATGCTTAAAATTCAGTTTTCTTCCCAGTCACCTAGGCATGCGTCAACAATATTAACATCTTTTCTAAGGAATACTGTCTCGATCAACAAGATTGTTTTGTTCCTTGGCCTCATAACACGTGATTTCTTTTTATCATTGTGAGATTTGCCTCTGCTAATTCATTCAGTACCATCATAGACATTACAAGATGTGATGATGCACAGTAAGACATGAGGAGTAAGTCATCTATGTATACAGTGAGCATATTACTTAAAAATTTAAAAAAATATTACCAACTTCAAGATTGTAACTGGACTATAATGTTGTCCAATCAGCAATCTGTAAGCGTGTTAGTAACTGTGAGTATCCAGAATACTCTCAGATCCTTTGCTCATTGAGCAGAATGTGCTACAATTGGTTGTTATTCTAATTCAGGAAACTATAAAGAAAGTCATAACACCTGAAAAATGCAAAAAATTTTTTCCACTAGCTTATGGAAATGACTCACTTGAATATTTCTGAAAATCATGTAAACAGTTCCAGCCCTTCTAGTACAACGTACTGAAAATCCCGACCAATTTTCTTTTAACCCACTGATTACTGGCTCTGCAGATACTCAATGTGCATAGTACATCGATGATACGGGTATCCACTGTTACGAAGACAAAATAGTAAGGCCTGAAATTCTTGACGAGATTCACTGTCTCTAGAAAGTTATCTTAGAGCATATAATGAATATGAGAGTTTAGCATATATTTATAGGAAATAACTTGAAACATGTAAGTGTGTATCCATGATTGCCTGATTAGTTTGAAAAATTTTCATTCATAACTTGAAAATACCTCATCGGATCGGTTTCAAATTTAGACTAGCAAAGGATTCATATTCATACATATATATATTCATACATACACATTTATATATGCATAAAAAGTGTACGAATACACATATAAATGAATAAGACACATGTTATGCAGTTTGATATGCTCACATACATTCATGCATATACATTTTAATATTTTAGAGTTTAGAATGTAATAAACGTTCTGCACTATTCTTTTAGTGAGCATTGGGGTAGAGAGATCTGCACTTTTGGAATATGAGGATACCTTTCCTAGTTATACCTATTTTTACATAATTGTCATTGCTGTTAACACGTATTTTACTGTACACAGTGTGTGTGTGTGACATCTTTTCAGGCCGGGATGCTGAGGGTTCAGATTATTATTATTATTATTATAATCAAGGGGGAAGCACTAAACCCGTAGGATTATACAGCGCCTGTGGGGGGATGTGGAAGGTATTCAGGCTTAATTCAGGAAACTGAAGCACAGATCCAATCCCTGAATCAAGAGCCCTCACCAGCGTCAAGGAGCCTTCCTTGAGGGGTGAGGGTTCAGAATTAAGTGTGAACCTTGGTTCATGACAGCGAGCTAAGGAGTATGTCCACTCATGTACCATGAAAGACCCAGTGAATCAGTCACTCTGACACCTCAAAATTATTTCCTCCATTCGTAATTACACATTCAAAATAATTAATGACGGCTGTTAAATGACTCATTTAACAGCTTATCCTACTTCAAAATATATAATGAGGCTCCGAAAAATAAAGGTTTAATTTCTTCAGGAATCCGTCCCGCCAGACAGTTGTTGAAGAAGGTTGTTAACTCAGAAAGGAGAACAGATGCAGCTGTGCCAAACATTGGATTTACCATCTCTTTGATGTGCTGTGTAACCTCCTGCAGACCCTGGTGGTAATGACACAATCACTTTGTAAACTTCTGATTCTGGCAAAATTAACTGTCCAGTGATGGGATCATAGGAGTTGTTAGTGGCTCTGATCTCCCTGTTTGGGTGATTGTCTCTTGGTGCTTGAGCTGTGGCCTCATCTTAGGGAGCAACTCTATTATCACTTGTAATTATTCTGATTTCTCCTATTTGTGAACGCTATTATTTGGTGTTTCTGGTAGCGGGGAGTAAATGGTACGTCTTCGGAGGCTTCTTACTTTATTTGCAAAGTCGTGGTGGGTACACAGGCTTGTGTGTTTGTGCCCATGGCCCGGGAGGGCCATGCCCACTAGGGAGAGAGGAGTAGGACTGTTGACTGAGTTTAGGCCGCTGAGAGAGTGAGAGCGAGTGGGACCAGCGTCCCACTGACCTGGGCAAGCCGAGGGCAGCACCTGAGTGCCGCGAAACATGAACCAAGCTGGCAGACAGCATAGGCTGTCTGTGCAGACAGTACAGGCTGTCTACATACTGTGTTGCCTTCTGCATTTTTTTGCTAATCTTTGCACAAATTTTCTAGTTTTCAGTGGAATTTTTAACTTGGGCAATTGATTTCAGTATAGGTAGCCAACTGTTCCCTGGCTCAACTTTCACGAATGGTCACCTTAGACATGGTCTCCGTCCTGTGCCGTCATGTGTCTGTAGATTTTACCTAATGAATAAACAACAAAACATAATGAAGCTCCTGAGGTGGACGCTCGGAGGCAGCTGCCTAGGTTAGATACAGGCAGATTATTTAAAATTCAATGTTTATCACTCATAAGTTACAAATAATTGATATTCACTTTCTTCTTGGTGACTGAACTACTATATATGGTACAGTTTTGAGATGATATCGGCGTCATCATAGCCAAATAATTGGTCTTGCTTCTTTATTAAACTACTTACGTGTTCTAAAAAGGAAACGTAGATTTATTTCCAATTTTTAGACCTTGAAAAGTGATAACATTTACGTCAGCATCACGATAAGTTCTGCCCAGTTCCCAAACTCCTGAAGTATCGTGAGTACTTCTCATCACTTGAATGTTTCATAACACATTGAAATGCATCCCGTTCTTCCTGGATGGGTTCATTTGTTGTATCTGTAGGACACCCATCATTTAATAAAAGTCAGAACAGGTCCAATATGAACAATGATCCACTCCCACTTCCGTCTCCCCATTGTTGTACAAGAAAGTTCAAGATAATGTGCTTGTATATGATTGGGTGTTATGCTATTATTGAAATAAAATATAAAAATAAATAAGTTGAACTTGGATTTGTGGCCTCGCAGCGGACAACCTAAATTGTTACTTAACCAGACTATGGTGAGTAAAACAATAATAGATGTCAAGAACCACTCGGATAGTGTTATACTTCCTGGAGACGAGACTTGTGTGAGTCTTCCCATCACTGGTCAGTTTAGGTACGAAACACCGCTTCCGGAATATACGTGAGAATTTTATTTAGAACCGTCTCTCCGACCTTGACATTCCTGTTTCTTATGTATTATCAGCTGTCACACATCTAAGACGACTTAGTGACGTACTTTGTAACTTAAGTTTCCACAATAGCTTCCCATCAGGTATCATATCTGTGTAAGTTATTCTGACGTCTCTGCCAATCAGATATGCCTTATGGCTCAAGCAAATTTATATAAATTTCAGCGTTATCTTGCTAGTCTCGTAAGATTTTCTCTTCAAATTTTGGAAAACTAGAATTGACTCCTATAGGTCTTCGGTGGCTGTTTCTAGCATTTTTTTTTTAAATTAAACATGAATGATTTAGTAGAGATGATTCTTGATCTTTACCACGAGGCTCAAAATAGGCCTACCCTAACATAACACCATTTTTATCAGTCTTCCCATGATGAACTCTCTCACCTGACTTGACATAACATATAAACACTTCGAAAATAATGTCTGACATTTACAATATTTGTAATCATAATGATAATTCCAAATTCTCACATTGATAATTGTATTATTAAATGTAGTGACCGATCAACTAATATGTACTTAACTATATACAAAAATTATGAGACACAAAGTAAGATGATTAGAAATAAAATAAAAATAAATATATATTTAGCAAGATGTGAATTTTCAGTATATATACACTGAGTTTAAAATAGAATTCGAATACATGATCATGTTGAACGTGACAGCTCCTGTGACAATAATAATAATAATAATAATAATAATAATAATAATAATAATAATAATAATAATAATAATAATAATAATAATAATAATAATAAATTATTATTATTATTGACAAAGACTAAACCTGTATGGATAATACAACGCAGGGGAATGGCAGACAATAATGTTTGATCCGAGGAAGAGATGAGTTAGCTCCAATTCCCGGACCAAGAGCCCACCACTAGCACCAGATATAAAATTCCAGCCCGAAGCTTTTTCTAATCGTTTATAACAGGTCATGTGGTTTGAGAAAATAAGTTTCTCGTTAGATACTGTAGACAAGGATAGCTATTATTCTGTGTGACCTTTTCAAATAATGAAAGAAAGGAATAGAATGTGCTCTTTGTCCATTTAAATGTCCTGCTCTGAGGTACCCGGATGTTCTACCCATGTACTCAGAAGTATCTCTTTCTAAACATTGTCTACTATTTTTCTCAGTGTCGGTTAATATGCCATACATTGGGATCTTCTATGCCTATCCGATAATATTTCTATGAGCTAAATTCTACTAATACCCTTTAACCTCTCCTTACGTTATCTCGTTATCTTGTGTGCTTGTCACTGTATGGTACATTAACAGCTACACGCGTTATATAACCATCACAACTGACGTGGTTTGAAGTTTTGGTGCGTAGACACTGGCCGGACGTTACCAATCCATCAACCCACCTGGCATAATGAACAATGCTGTGATTTTGTATAGCATTGTTGTTTAAGATTGTGTACTATGAGAATTTACTAAATAGTTATCGAGCTTGTATAACCCATAATTTGAATTGTATACTGCATTCCTTTCACGTTTCAAGACGGAAGATTCATTTATGTTTCTTTCCATAAAAGAACTGCTTGGTACTGTAATCTGGGCAGCATCCCACCCTGGTGGATAATTACATGAACTAACGTGCTATCTTTAACATCTCAGAAACTCTCCTACGCCATATGGGGAGTAGGGGAATGATGGTAGGGGTGGGGTTGGCACCGACCACTAACTGCAGTCTAAGGGTAACCGTGGACGGTGACACCTACGCTACTCTGAGACCTCTCTCCCTCCTTTGGTTGCTCCCTTGCAACATTGCACAGCTCCTGATGACGCACTGAGAAGTGTGAAAATACTTGAGCTAAAGATTCCCCCCCCCCCGTGGCTTGTCCCGCAGGCCAGGACTCGACCCTATGAACCTTGTGCCGCCTCCAGAGACAGCATAATGTACGCATCAACCTACCATTAGGCCAGCGATCCTACAAGAACCAAGCACACAGCATAGAGCTATGTGTTTGCCTTGGTCCGAGGACACTCGTGGTAGTGGTATCTCAAGGATTAATTTCAGCCTCATCCTGTTTATGTGCTTGGTTTTTGTAGGATCGCTGGCCTAGTGGTAAGGCGATGCGTACATTGTGCTGTCTCTGGAGGCGGCACAAGGTTCGTAGGGTCGAGTCCTGGCCTGCTGCAGGTTGGTGAATATATATATGTCGTGCCGAATAGGCAGAACTTGCGATCTTGGCTTAAACAGCAACGCTCATCTTGCCATATAGGACAAGTGAAAATTTGTGTATGCAATAATTTCGCCAAAATCATTCTGAACCTAACGAAAAAAATATATTTGATTGTGTTTGTTTAGTACTAAATTATTGTATACGTATTTAAAATATATTTAGTTGGGTTAGGCTAAAATAAATTGTTCTTGTTATAATAAGGTTAGGTAAGTTTTCTAAGATTCTTTTGGTGCAAAATTAAAAATTTTTTACATTAACATTAATGAAAAAAATATATCTTTAAACGTATAAGAGAAAATTTCAGAAAGGACTTAATTTTAAATGAGTTCTTGCTATTGACCAGTTTTACATATTCGGCACGACATATATATATATATATATATATATATATATATATATATATATATATATATATAATTATATATATATATATATATATATATATATATAATATATATTCAAATGTTTTCCGTGTTTTAATGTCTCCATGTGTGCTTTAATGACTCATTGACCTCTGCGGGTGGAAAATTTACCGAGTAAGTAAGTAAGTTTATTCAGGTATACACAAATACAGTTACATGGAATTATCATACATAGCAGCATATGTGTAGAGAACCTGGGATAACCCAAAAAAGTCAGACAGGGTGACTTATTTCCATTGGGGTCCTTTTACCTTATTATTATAATATAAAGGTTATAATATTTTCTTATTATTCTACAATGAAGATAACATCTTATTATCATACTAAAGAGACTATCTACTACACGAGGGTCATTAAGACTATCTACTACACGAGGGTCATTAAGACTATCTACTACACGAGGGTCATTAAGACTATCTACTACACGAGGGTCATTAAGACTATCTACTACACGAGGGTCATTAAGACTATCTACTACACGAGGGTTATTACTAGGAATAATTACACTTGTGTTAGATAAAAAAATAAAAAATAATTCCCCTCCCTTTCTGTAGCTACATTCATCAGAAACCTTTTTGGCACTCTTCTTGAACCGAGGGCCATTCCCGTGATCAATCTGCCGAATTTGTGCTATTTTGTCAGGAAAAACGCTCGAATAGATTATTATTATTATTATTATTATTATTATTATTATTATTATTATTATTATTATTATTATTATTAATGTATTGAGAAGCGCTATATACAATGACCATACACCGTCTGGAGAATGGTAATTAATCAGGTTAATGAAAAGCAGTGATGGATTACAAATAATAGATTGTGTATCCATCTGTCCCATTTATGACATAATATTTTACTGTATTTCGAGCCACTTGTGGGCAAGGCATCCTGAGAACCGATCCAACATAGTCTTGTGAACAGTGCCACGGACGAGCGTGGTGCAGAGTGCCTGAGAAGCTGGAGATTCTGCATGTGGCAACAATGCCAGGTGTGTGTGTATATATATATATATATATATACACTGTGTCTGAGGTGAGCAGCAGAGCCGTACAGCAGCTGAGTCTTACAACAGCAGAGTCGTACAGTAGCAGCAAGAGGAAGGTGGAGAACTTCCTCGGCTAGCCATGAGGACTTTTGGAATACTGTTGGCGTTCTTGTGCTGTGTAGCAGCTCAAGGTAATGAATAATGTACGTCAGCACAGCCCTGTCTGTCACCGCCACTCTCATTACCAACACATTACCTTCATTTCTGACCCCATACCATCACATTTTCACTAGTGCCCCCAACATTATCATCACCTCTGTCCCAACACATTATCACTCCCACTGCTCCACTTGTGAATTAAATATATTCTAAGAAAATGAGCTCCATCCTCAACGCCAAGATACCAACATATTCTCTCATATTTATTTGACTGTATTTATTTGAAAGACCGTGTGACTAATTCAAGTGTACCAGTTAGGATGCCTTTTATCACACTGCTTCTATGCAACACTTATGGGGAAGAGCTAAACTATTTTGGTTCATACAGTACCTAAGGGAATCGGAGGCAAGCAGATTCAAGCTCAAGAAGGGGAAAGTAGCTTAAATTCCTCGGATCAGGAGCCCTTCACCGACATCAAGGCAGGTGAATCCAGGAAAGTCCCTTGAGTGGCGAGTCTTCAATTGGAGACAAGTGAATAATAGCGCTACAGTTGCAGGCGAATAATAGTATCTGCAGTTGTAGAAAGGGCTTATCCTAGCGGTGGAACGTTCATGGGAGACGTGGAGAGCAGAAGAAGCAGACAGCACTAATAGGCAGTCATTCTGGGAAGGTCTTGATGAGGTAGGTCAGCAGGCAGGGTCACAGGAGAGAGCAGCACATGGTGTTGATTGTAGTGGTCGAGGTGGATTAAGGCGAGCGTGCAGTCGAAGGGCCGTTTCTAAATTTCTTAAAGATTGATCTGGAGAGATGGGACAGTTCATCAGGACTGGTTGTGTCGGTTATATTGACCTTGACGTGTGCCATCATACAGTCTTTTGTACAGTTTCTTGCAGAACATGGAACTGCTGTAGGAAGGAGAGGTATAGGAGAAAAGGTTGTCCCATTCCAATCCTCTTACGTAGTTGTCAACCTCTTTCTCTTCCTCAGAAGAGCCAGTAGGCTAAGTTTCCGAGGTCTTGGGGGTGGCAGCTTGCAGTGCAAGAGAAGGTTGAGAGGGATTGAAATGATGGCTATATATATATATATATATATATATATATATATATATATATATATATATATATATATATATATATATATATATATATATATATATATATATATATATTCAAGGAATAGATGTCCACTGCACCACACAACAAACAATAGTAGCAATATATGTGTTCTTGTCAGATGCTATGGTGGTGACGGTGAACCGTAATGACTTGTACCAGACAATGCTGGGCTTCGGCGGAGCCTTCACCGACTCCACAGGTTTCAACGTTGTCAGCCTTCCCAGCGAGGCCCAAGAATACTTCCTCAGGTAAAGAAAGGTTTCGCTCTGGTACCTTCTCATTCTGTTTGTGGAAATCAGAAATAGGTAAATCCCTATTTTGAAAGAGCATTCATTCTTTTGTTGTGTCTCGGTCCAGACGGTGAACACGGCTGCATTACCCGATCACCAAAACTTATATGACCATCTGAGATTTACAGACAAACAAAATTTTTAGCTCCGTTTTGTTATGTCGAAAACACAAATTTTCAAAAAATCGGCAAATTAAGACTCGCATGAAACAAAATGTTTCATAGCTAATTAAATATTATTTGATGAGAATAATTATTTCTTTGATCCACACAATATGCAAATCGCTTGCCGTCAGAAATTGTTTATTTTAATACCTAGCAGTTTTAATCCCAGCTAATGTAGTCCTGACCAGGTCGGGAGTGTTCATGACTAATGTATCTCAAGGATAACTTGTCTTAACACCTCCCCCTTCTCATTTCTTTACAAAAGAGACAATTTTTAATTCTTGTTGTACTTACGTTCTCAGTGATAAATGTTGTATTATGCCCTTCAGTCATTCTACAACATATTAAAATACACATAAAAAATATACCAAGTTTATACATGACATTATGTTGTCTACACAATCTAAAACAAAATACATTTATTGCTGGTCATACAGCTTTAAAAGTGGAATTAAAAGTTGCAAAAATGTTTCTATTTTTAAACAATGTATAATTTTTTTTTGAGTAAAACAAGCATCGTCCAGTAGTATTCACACTACAGTATAAACGACTGTTCTCATAAGATGGAAAAAATATGTCTAGTAGTCTATGCATTATTGCCATATTCATGGGAAACACTAAACCCCTGGTGGTACAAAGGGTGGAGGTAAACCAGGTTTGATCCGAGGAAGGGTAGGGTTAGTATAATTCAGAAGATAATTTATGTCTCATTATTTACAATCGTAGATCCTACTTTGCTGAAGAAGGTAACGCATATTCCATCGGTCGCATCCCTATCGCTGGTGCTGACTGCTCCACCAGGACCTACTCCTACGATGATGTGGAGGGAGATGTCGACCTTGTACACTGGAACCTGACTTATGAGGATTACGATTATAAGGTGAATACTGATAGAAATCGCTTTTGTTAGTGCAGTTTCACTTTATCTTATCAAAACTAACAAATCGCCGAGTTCAGAGGTGGTTCAGTTTGCTTGTATAGTCGTCTCTTATCCTGATTATAATTCTGCAAAATTTTTATCATGAGAATTTAGTTGCCATGCTGAGGCTCCGGGTGAAGGTCAAAAGTAATAATTAGCACCAGACAGTATTAGTTAGGCCCAACGAAAAAAGTCATCAATGTGTAAAAATTAATTAAAACAATAATTTTTAGAAGGCAGTCCTAAACATGTAAGGGTCCTATAACATCTGAAAAATGGAAAGTAACCAGACTTGATCTATACAGTTCCATAGTATCTCCAGTTTCTTAGATCAGAAATCTTTCACCAGTATCAAGGAACCTCTCCCCCCTCCCCTTGAAGAAACTATATGAACATTGAACAACGCTAAATTTTGTCCCTTAGGAGCAATTAGCTAGCTACCAACTCTCTTTTTATATTCACAAAAAAAATGAAAACCACAAATGTATTTAGAGAATGCAAAAGTATTTCTTCTCTCACACTTGTGACAATCATTTAATTACCTCAGATCCCACTGATCCTGCGAGCCATAGAATTGGCTCCTAGGCCGGTGAAGTTGTTTGGCTCACCCTGGGCACCTCCTGCCTGGATGAAGACTAATGGAGAGTTCAATGGAGCTGGAATACTCATAAATGAAATGTGGCAGCCCTATGCTAACTACCTTGTTAAGTAAGTAATAAGACGGTGCTTAGTGATAAACTCGGAAACATTCAAATGTATACCTTGTTTTAAATAATTATATATCGATATATTTATCTTATTTACTTTTTGGTTTGGTATGTTTTTTATTTAATTTAACAGATTCGTGGAGGCATATGAAGCAGAAGGAGTTGGTCTGTGGTGACTCACACCACAGAATGAATCCCTCGGTGGCCTCAATAATGTAAGAATTTCTCTGCACTGTAAATAATAAATCTTATAATTGATCTTATTCCTGCTTTAAAATTGTATAGTAAGAAGTAACCAGTTTAAAAAGTGAAGAACTATTTTCTTATGGTTAACTAGTGTATTTGTTGAAACAGTGGCCCATAAACTGTTGTGGATGGACGGCCGAGGAAATGCGTGACTGGTTGAAAGGTAATCTTGGACCCACACTGGAGGCAAACGGGTATCGTCGTCTTAAGATGATGATAGTTGACTTCAACAGAGACTCTCTGCCCTGGTTCGCCGAGACAGCAAGTCCTGGGTATAACGTGTTGTATTTGAATTTCATAATCTAAGCTGGGCAGCATATTACATGCATTAAGTTTTACTTAATGCAACTTTATAGCGGATCAATAATTGTGAAAATACCATTAGTTTTGATAATATAGCATATATCATATAAAATCTCAAATAGAAATCAAGGGTTTTCTTATTAACTATCGTGGAAGCTCATGCTTCATCATAATTATAGCATCGAAAGCTCTCATATACTAGCTGCTTCATATAATATATATATATTATTATAAATATTATATTATATATATATTATATATATATATATATATATATATATATATATATATATATATATAGAAATATAATTTGGCAGGCTTCTCGGGACGCATGCTAAAATATCGGGGGTTCGATCCCAGGATAGTAGCAGTATTGTTATTTGCTTAAAATCACTCGTTCGTGAATTCATTAATACGTGTACTGCTCGTGAAGACTGGTATTCCAAACAGAAGGAGAATGAAATTAGTTATGTAGCTTCCATGGCCACGTACGTGCATGCATCAGGGATGACATGTCCAGTGGTACTGGACATCTGATGTGTGAAGCATTGATGGCCAAGTGGACTAAGGCGTCTCTGAATTTTGGTTGGCTTCTTGGTGAGGACAGATATCTGGAGTTCGAAGAAGAAAAATTCATTCCTAGTGCTAAAGAAAATAACTAACATCGGACACTGTCGTTCCTAACACCTTGACTGCATCTCAGATGTCGATAAATCTTTGTATCAGCGTTTGAAATTACAAATTACGGTAAACTGTAACATCAATAATGATACCGTGACTAACAAGCACGCTGAAAAATATCACACGTTTTTTCCAGTTACTGGATGACCCTGAGTGTGCTCAGTACGTTGACGGTACAGCCGTCCACTGGTACTCGGACTCGAAAGTCAGCGCTACTGTTCTGGACGAGACCCACGAACTTTCTCCAGAAAGGTTCATTCTCTACACTGAGGCCTGTTTTAGTAAGTACGAAAAAATTTACATAAAAATAAAGGGTTTAAGGCGCAAGAATGGTTTAAGAACCTTCATGTGGGGTGCAAAAGGACAGTGTATTTCACTAAACGTTAAAGTAAAATATACAAATGCCAATATTATCAAAAGTCGGCAGTCGCGTGCCAAATAAACCTATCCAGACTTGACAAAACTATGAGCATATAAGTAAGACACGTGCAAGAGTTAGGTATCCTTATTCCGAAACGTTTCGCCTAACTATTGCACGTGTCATATTTATCTGCTTGTTGGTATTGTATACCATTATCGTATTTAGACAAAGCTATGCCAGAGTAATGTTAAACCTGCCTATTACCATGGGTTTGAGCTTGTGGATATTTATAGGCCATGAAAATATAGATCTTGAAAATATTGCTCATGCCACTAAACATATATAAGAATATATAGAGGAAAACACTTAGTATGAGGAGTTTTATTGGACAAGCTTCCCCTCAAGTGAGAGCTTGATATTCTGCAAAGTACCCCATAGTAGCATTTATACCCCACAGTAGTATCTATACCCCCAGTATTATCTATACCCCAAGGTATTATCTATACCTCTGTTTGACTTGATAAAGGACACACTTGAGCGTAAACTTATCTATTAGACTAAGTTGCCGAGTACTTTGTTTTACCTTACGTTCCATAAGTTTCAGGCTTTATAATCTTGCAGGATTCTTCTACAAATTTTGTCTCATTAACCACATTATTTTATTTTTTTTTTTACTGATATCTGAGGCGAGAGACAAATATCATCACTAGTTTTCGCAGTTTTTAAAACTAAGACTCAGAGTCGTTTTACAGACTACGACTTTACACAAATTGGATCATGGCAGCGAGGAGAGGAGTGTGCACATCACGTTTCTGAAGTAAGAACTAGTTCATCTGCTATTAAAAATAAAAAATTAAAATACCGTGACTGGACGTCGTCCAGACTTCATTTCTGATTTATGTGGTTATTGTGATTTTACTCCATCATTCGTAAGTCATTTTTATAGTTAAACAGAACTCAGTTTTTAATCATGTATTCAAAGGCTGCATCAGTCCAGCTTCGCTCCACAAAGATTTGCAGTTTTATCACGTAACTTACTCCTACCACGTCTGCAATCGTTCTTAATTTTCTTACGTAAAGCAATTGTTCTTAATTTTGTTACGTTAAACAATTGCTCTTAATTTTCTTACGTAAAGCAATTGTTCTTAATTTTGTTACGTTAAACAATTGCTCTTAATTTTCTTACGTAAAGCAATTGTTCTTAATTTTGTTACGTTAAACAATTGCTCTTAATTTTCTTACGTAAAGCAATTGTTCTTAATTTTGTTACGTTAAACAATTGCTCTTAATTTTCTTACGTAAAGCAATTGTTCTTAATTTTGTTACGTTAAACAATTGCTCTTAATTTTCTTACGTAAAGCAATTGTTCTTAATTTTGTTACGTTAAACAATTGCTCTTAATTTTCTTACGTAAAGACTATTTATAGTGACTCAGGATTTAAGCAAATTGAACAAAATGTTTGTGTATTTGTATATACTATGAAAATGTTTGCTGCGTCAGTATAAACAAATATTAAGGTATTTTCTATCACACTTCCACAAGTACTGAAATCCTTACTGAAAAAATTTTCATGTTAGAAAAGACAAGTAATATATGATTATTCATTTTCCAATGTGTCATTTATTCTTCATTGTAAAATGTAAACAGATTTCCTAATACTGAGCAAACTGTACATGGAGCGTATTTCTACAGGCTGTAAACCACTACTCGGCTGGCTGGGTGGACTGGAACAGGGCTCTGAACTTGTTTGGTGGACCCAATTGGGCTTTCAACATGCTTGATGCCCCTGTCATCATTAATGTTGTTAGTATAACTCCTCATTATCGTTCTATCTATTGACGAGAGATGAAGGAGTAATTGCTCCTAACACAAGAACGTTGTCTACATTTAATAGTTTGGTCCAGTTTATTACTAATAGTTCGGTCGGTGCATCTCATGAAAGTCGGCTGCTCTGTACTTGGGAACTATCATAATATTATTTTTACTCAAAGCTTAGGGGGAGAAATGTATTGGGGTGAGTGGCCTTTTAAAAAGGGTTGAAGCAGAAGAGGATGAAGAGGGTAAATAAATTGGCTAAAAAGTGAGGGCGGATTGTCTCGGAAGGATTGGGAAAGGCCCGGAAAGGGGACACAGTTTTTTTTTAAGGTTTGACGTGTGTTGGAGTGGGGGGAAAGGGTGACTTTTAAAACAGATTCAGGATAAACTGTTACCCCGATTGGGGTGGGAAGACAGGGGCCCCCCGAAAAAAAATGTAATGTTGTTTTGGAGCGCTATTTAATGTAAGTGTTTACATTGTAAACTGTTTTTGAATAAATGAGGGTTTAAAAATTGTTTTTTTTTTAGAACCCACCTTTGGCGTAGAAGACCCCCTGGATAGTAAAAAAAAATTTTTTTTTTTTTTTTGTGTGCAAAAAATATTTCACGTAACGTCCACTGGCTGCCCCAATAAAAAATGAGAGTATTCTGAACAAAAATTTTAAAAGGAAAATTTTTTATTATTTTGCACCCCAAATATTTTTGAAAAAAGGTTATAAGTTAGTCCCCTTTAAAACTGTTTTTTTTTTTTTTAAAAATTAAATACAAACAATTATAGCAAACGGTTTTACGGCACTGCAAAAAAAACTCTTCAGTGGGTATAAACGGAAAAAAACTTACATATGATCCCAGGATGAGGGGGAGTTCTACAAGAACAATGTTCTACGTTATGGGCCCTTCAGTAATTGGGGTGGATGGTCTGAGCGAGTGTCCCCCCTCCCCCACCGCGAACACTTGAAACGCTGCCCCTTTATTGACCCCCAGGCGATGTTGTCCTCTTCTAACAAATAAGACAAAAGTATGATTTAAAAAGATTCGTCGGGAAAAAGACAAGTGTTTTCCCAAGCGGGTCTTAGTCATGTGATGACCCGCCATGGAGCTGTTGGGCATTGATATCCTTCACAAATTACCGGGCGACCTTTAAAAAATTCTTTTTATTAGATTGTTAGGGGTTTTTAAGCCCTTTTGACGCACACATGTATCTGGATTTTTTACAACGTCCCAAATCATCACATAATTAAATTTATTAGTAAGAGATGCTGACCACATTTCACAGATTTCTTTAGGTTCGGTTAATAATTTTAAATTCAGATTACTCCGACAAAATTTTCATAACCCAAATAACATATTTTATTATGTTCATTTGTAAGTTTTCATTTTTCTTAGCTTATCCAGTATTCGAAGCTATACAACAGTTAACTGATATTTGCTTTCAGAGGGGAGAGCGAAGTGGACGTCTCTGTGACTGATGGTGCTGACACTTTCCTTAACTATAAGATGCCTGCCAAGTCCATCCAAACCATCTTACATTAATGTCATGCTGAACTCGGCAATATTCTTCTACCAGTTAAAAGCTTTCAGTACTTCTTCTATTAACATCCTCCGAGACCTGATCTTTCTGTATGAATGATAGTCAAGATCCAGTGAACTCCATGAACTGATCTGATTCAGTTTTGTACCAGACAAACGTGTTCGAAAGATAACCTGGGCTTACCAGTATCTACACAGGTTAGAGAACAAAGTTTAAATAAACATAATATTTCATGTATTTATATTTGTTTTATAACCATCGTTTATGAACCCATTAGTTCGAAAAGTGATAGACAACGTAACAATTAAGCATATATTACAAAGCATATGATTCGTACTTAATACATAATCTCTGTTCAGCAGATAACCCCAGAAATATCTCGTGAAGGACTGGTGAACGAAGGTACTAGAGATAACAAGAGATCTTGATTCTTTCCACGGAACAGCTTTAACATGGAAGACTGCAACAACGTTCCGTTCTCTTCTAGGTTTAACTACAAACATCCTGGAGAAGAGACGCTATCCGAGTTTTACGTCACCGTATTTTAACAGAAAGTGTACAGATCGCGAATTCCTTAGAGTAAGATTTACGACAGTAGTAATAGTAGTAGTAGAAGAAGAGAGAAAACAACTTTGCAACTCGAGATCAGTGATTCAATAAATGTGGTCTTCTGCGCTATGGAGACGAATAATTTTTTTTTCTAATTTGGAATAAAAATGTTGGTAGAAAGAGAATGCCATAAATTATGAGCAACTCTGTAGACGGAAAGTGGAAAAAAAATTAAGTGGCATTCTTAGCGTGCATTATGCAAGCCAAAATATTAACAGGAAAAAATGTGATTTACGGTAATATTTTTTTCGAATTAAATAAAATAATAGACAGGAGTTTGTTTTAATATAATAGTCAAAATTTTTTTAGAAAAAGTGCCTCAGAAATAATTTTTAATTAATTTAAAGGTCAGTCGACTCTGCGATGGCTTCTAAGGTCGCAGATATAAATGTGTACGCAAGTACACTTTTATATAATATTATTATAATATTTA
>NC_069417.1:28721309-28776187 GCF_026875155.1 Cherax quadricarinatus | reverse complement strand
ATCTTAAAAACTTTTTTTTTAATTTTAATATTATATATAATAATAATATTAAATATATATATATATATATATATATATATATATATATATATTATATATATATAATATATATATATATATATATATATATAAATATATATAATTTTGGCAGGCTCTCGACGGGAACATGCTAAAATATCGGGGTTTCGATCCCAGGATAGAAAGCAGTATTGTTATTTGCTTAAAATCACTCGTTCGTGAATTCATTAAAAACGTGTACTGCTCGTGAAAATGGTTTTCCCAAAAACAGAAGGAGAATGAAATTAGTTATGTAGCTTCCATGGCCACGTACGGGGCATGCATCAGGGATGGACATGTCCAGGGGTACTGGACATCTGATTGTGAAGCATTGATGGTCAAGTGGACTAAGGCGTCTCTGAATTTTGGTTGGCTTTTTGGTGAGGACAGATATCGGAGTTCGAAGAAGAAAAATTCATTCCTAGTGCTAAAAAAAATAACTAACATCGGACACTGTCGTCCTAACCCCTTTGGGACTGCATCTCAGATGTCGAAAAAATCTTTGTATCAGCGTTTGAAATTACAAATTACGGTAAACTGTAACATCAATAATGATACCGTGACTAACAAGCACGCTGAAAAATATCACACGTTTTTTCCAGTTGCTGGATGACCCTGAGTGTGCTCAGTACGTTGACGGTACAGCCGTCCACTGGTACTCGGACCCCGAAAGTCAGCGCTACTGTTCTGGACGAGACCCACAAAACTTTCTCCAAAAAGGTTCATTCTTTTACTCTGAGGCCTGTTTTAGTAAGTACGAAAATTTTACATAAAAAAATAAAGGATTTAAGGCGCAAGAATGGTTTAAGAACCTTCATGTGGGGTGCAAAAGGACAGTGTATTTCACTAAACTTTTAAAGTAAATATAAAAAATGCCAATATTATCAAAAGTCGGCAGTCGCGTGCCATAAAACCTATCCAGACTTGACAAAACTATGAGCATATAAGTAAGACACGTGCAAGAGTTAGGTTTTTCCTTATTCCGAAACGTTTCGCCTAACTATTGCACGTGTCATATTATCTGCTTGTTGGTATTGTATACCATTATCGTATTTAACAAAGCTATGCCAGAGTAATGTTAAACCTGCCTATTACCATGGGTTTGAGCTTGTGGATAAATTTTTAGGCCATGAAAATATAGATCTGAAAATATTGCTCATGCCACTAAAAATATAAGAATATATAGAGGAAAACACTTGTATGAGGAGTTTTATTGGACAAGCTTCCCCTCAAGTGAGAGCTTGATATTCTGCAAAGTACCCCCATAGTAGCATTTATACCCACAGTAGTTTCTATACCCCCAGTATTATCTATACCCCAAGGATTATCTATACCTCTGTTTGACTTGATAAAGGCACACTTGAGCGTAAACTTATCTATTAGACTAAGTTGCCGAGTACTTTGTTTTACCTTACGTTCCCTAAGTTTCAGGCTTTATAATCTTGCAGGATTCTTCTACAAATTTTGTCTCATTAACCACATTATTTTAATTTTTTTTTTACTGATTTTCTGAGGCGAGAGAAAATTATCATCACTAGTTTTCGCAGTTTTTTAAAACTAAGACTCAGAGTCGTTTTACAGACTACGACTTTACACAAATTGGATCATGCAGCGAGGAGAGGAGTGTGCAAAATCAAGTTTCTGAAGTAAGAACTAGTTCATCTGCTATTAAAAAAAAAAAAATAAAAAAACCGTGACTGGACGTCGTCCAGACTTCATTTCTGATTTATGTGGTTATTGTGATTTTACTCCCTCATTCGTAAGTCAATTTTTATAGTTAAAAAAGAACTCAGTTTTTAATCATGTTATTCAAAGGCTGCATCAGTCCAGCTTCGCTCCCAAAGATTTGCAGTTTTTATCACGTAACTTAAATCCTTTCCACGTCTGCATCGTTCTTAATTTTCTTACTTAAAGCAATTGTTCTTAATTTTGTTACGTTAAACAATTGCTCTTAATTTTCTTACGTAAAGCAATTGTTCTTAAATTTTGTTACGTTAAACAATTGCTCTTAATTTCTTACGTAAAGCAATTGTTCTTAATTTTGTTACGTTAAACAATGCTCTTAATTTCTTTACGTTTAAAACAATTGTTCTTAATTTTTTTTGTTAACTTTAAACAATTGCTCTTAATTTTCTACGTAAAGCAATTGTTCTTAATTTTGTTACGTTAAACAATTGCTCTTAATTTTCTTACGTAAAGCAATTGTTCTTAATTTTGTTACGTTAAACAATTGCTCTTAATTTTCTTACGTAAAGACTATTTATAGTGACTCAGGGTTTAAGCAAATTGAACAAAATGTTTGTGTATTTGTATATACTATGAAAATTTTTGCTGCGTCAGTATAAACAAATATTAAGGTATTTTCTATCACACTTCCACAAGTACTGAAATCCTTTACTGAAAAAATTTTCATGTTAGAAAAGACAAGTAAAAATATGATTATTAAATTTTCCAATGTGTCATTTATTCTTCATTGTAAAATGTAAAACAGATTTCCTAATAGAGAAAAACTGTACATGGAGCGTATTTCTACAGGCTGTAAACCACTACTCGGCTGGCTGGGTGGACTGGAACAGGGCTCTGAACTTGTTTGGTGGACCCAATTGGGCTTTCAACATGCTTGATGCCCCTGTCATCATTAATGTTGTTAGTATAACTCCTCATTATCGTTCTATCTATTGACGAGAGATGAAGGAGTAATTGCTCCTAACACAAGAACGTTGTCTACATTTAATAGTTTGGTCCAGTTTATTACTAATAGTTCGGTCGGTGCATCTCATGAAAGTCGGCTGCTCTGTACTTGGGAACTATCATAATATTAATTTTATCTCAAAGCTTAGAGGCGGAGGAAATGTTATTGAGGTGATGTGGCCATTTAGAAAGGTTGAAGCAGAAGAGGATGACAGAGGGTGAATAAATTTGGCTATAAAGAATGAGGGATCGGAGTTGTCTCTGGAAGGATTGGAGAAAGGCTCGGAGTAAGTGGACACAAGTGTTTTTTTAAGGTTTGACGTGCTGTTGGAGTGTGCAAGGTGACATTTATAAACAGATTCAGGATAAACCTGTTAGCCAGATCCTGGAGGTGGGAAGTACAGTGCCTGCACTCTGAAGAATAAATGTGAATGTTGCATTTCGGAGCGCTATTTGAACTGTAATGCCTGTTTACATCTAGTAAACTAGTTATTGAATGAATGATGGTGAAATTGTTTTCCTTTTTAGAAGCCACCCTTTGGCGGTAGAAGACGCCTGGCATAGTAAAAAAAAATTTTTGTCATTTTTGTGTGCAACAAATATTTCACGTAACGTCCACATGGCTGCACCAATATTAAATGTAGAGTATTCTGAACAAGAAATTCAAAGGAAATTTTATTATATTTTGCATCCCAATATTTTTGTAAAACGGTTCATAAGTTATGTCTCCTGTAAACTGTTTTTTTTTTATCTAAAAATTATAATACAAACAATTATTAGCAAGACGGTCTTTACGGCACTGCAAAATATAACTCTTCAGTGGGATCATAAACGGTACAAAAACATTACATATGATCCACAGGATGAGGGAGAGTTCTACAAGCAACCAATGTTCTACGTTATGGGTCACTTCAGTAAATTCGTGGTGGATGGTGCTGAGCGAGTGTCCTCCTCCGCCACCAGCGACACACTTGAAACTGCTGCCTTCATTGACCCCGCAGGCAGCACTGTTGTCCTTCTTCTCAACAAGTAAGACAATGTATGATTAAGTAAGATTCGTCGGGAAACAAGACAAGTGTTTCCTGAAGCGGGTCTTAGTCATGTGATGACCCGCCACTGGAGCTGTTGGTCAGTTGACCTAATCCTTCCACAAGCTTACCGGTACAAAACCCTTTTAAAAAAAATCTTATTTATTAGATTGTTAGATTTTAAGCCTTTCGACTGCACACATGTATCCTGTGATTCTTTACAGAAGCGTCCTAAATGCATTCACGATAATTAAATTTATTAGTAAGAGATGCTGACCACATTTCACAGATTTCTTTAGGTTCGGTTAATAATTTTAAATTCAGATTACTCCGACAAAATTTTCATAACCCAAATAACATATTTTATTATGTTCATTTGTAAGTTTTCATTTTTCTTAGCTTATCCAGTATTCGAAGCTATAAAAACAGTTTAACTGATATTTGGGTTTCAGAGGTGGGGAGCGAAGTGGACGTCTCTGTGACTGATGGTGCTGACACTTTCCTTAACTATAAGATGCCTGCCAAGTCCATCCAGACCATCTTACATTAATGTCATGCTGAACTCGGCAATATTCTTCCACCAGTTAAGAGCTTTCAGTACTTCTTCTATTAACATCCTCCAAGACCTGATCTTTCTGTATGAATGATAGTCAAGATCCAGTGAACTCCATGAACTGATCTGATTCAGTTTTTTTACCAGACAAAAAAGTGTTCGAAAGAAACCTGGGCTTACCAGTATCTACACAGGTTTAAAAGAACAAAGTTTAAATAAACATAATATTTCATGTATTTATATTTGTTTTATAACCATCGTTTATGAACCCATTAGTTCGAAAAGTGATAGACAACGTAACAATTAAGCATATATTACAAAGCATATGATTCGTACTTAATACATAATCTCTGTTCAGCAGATAACCCCAGAAATATCTCGTGAAGGACTGGTGAACGAAGGTACTAGAGATAACAAGAGATCTTGATTCTTTCCACGGAACAGCTTTAACATGGAAGACTGCAACAACGTTCCGTTCTCTTCTAGGTTTAACTACAAACATCCTGGAGAAGAGACGCTATCCGAGTTTTACGTCACCGTATTTTAACAGAAAGTGTACAGATCGCGAATTCCTTAGATAAGATTTGACAGTAGTAATTAGTAGTAAAAAGAGAGAGAAACAACTTTGCAACTCGAGATCAGTGATTCAATAAATGTGGTCTTCGGCATGGAGACGAATAATTTTTTTTTTTAATTTGGAAAAAAAAGTTGGTGAAAAAGGGTAAAAAAAATTTGACCCTTTTAAAAATAAAAAAAAAAATTTTTCGGCATTATGAAAAAAATTTCGAAAAAATTTGTTTGGAAATTTTTTTTCAAATTTTTAAAAAAAATTAATCAAGTTTTTTTTTTTAAAGCTTTTTTTTAAAAAACCCCAAAAATTTTAATTTTTTAAAGGGTCTTATCCTTCGGGGTCCCCAAAATTTAAACCAAAAAATTTTAAAAAAATGATTTTTCCCTCGGTGTCCCTTTACCCCCAACCCCAAAATTTCCCGAGGGGGTATCCTTTTTGGGGTTCCACTAGGGTTTTCCGGTCTGGGGACCCTGGATCATTTTTCCAAAAATTTTTCTTCCTTTTCCGGGGATCCCCCTCCCACCCACCCCCCCCCAAACCCCCAACACCCCCCCTTCCCGGACCCCCTCCCCCCCCCCCCCCCCCCCCCCCCGCCCCCCCCCCCCTTCCAAACCCCCCTCGGTTCGTTTTTGAGGTCATTTTTTATTTCCCCCCCCCAATTTTTTTTTCCGAAATTTTTTTTAAAGTCTCCATCTCCTAGATCAAATTTTTGGGTTCCCCTCCACTTAAACCCCCACCCAAAATTTTCTAAACAAATCCCCATCCCCCCTGGTTCCCCCCCCCCCTTTCCCCCCCCAAAAAAAATTTTTTCTCCATCCAGGGGCTCTCTCCTGGTAAAAATTTTTTGGATTTCCCCCTCTATGGGGGTTTCGACGCCCCTAAATAAAGGTTTCCCCCCTCCCACTTTCTCCCCCCCCAACCCAAAAAAATTTTTAAATAATTTCCCACCCCTGGCCCCCCCCTCCCACTTTCCCAAACCCCCAAAAATTTCCCAAAATTTTTCCCCCGGTTTCCCACTTTCCCCCCAACCCCCAAAAAATTTTTAAACTTTTTTGGTTCCCCCCAAAAATTTAACTCCCCCCAAAATTTTCCAAATAAAAACTCCAACCCACCCCCCCCCCATTTCCCCCCCCATCCCAAAAAATTTTCTTTAAAGTCAAAAATTTGGGGACCCCTCCCCCTTTCACCCCCCCCAACCAAAAAATTTTCGTAAACAACTCCAAAATTTTACAATTTTTTGAGGTTAATTCCCCACTTTCCCCCCAACCCCAAAAATTTCTCAAATAAATTATCTCCTAAAAAATTTGGAAACCCCTCTAAAACCACCCCCCCCAAAAAATTTTTTTCAAAAAAACCCCACCCTTGACATT
Source organism: Cherax quadricarinatus (assembly GCF_026875155.1). Lineage (NCBI taxonomy): Eukaryota > Metazoa > Arthropoda > Malacostraca > Decapoda > Parastacidae > Cherax > Cherax quadricarinatus. The sequence goes on along the minus strand of NC_069417.1, from coordinate 28,769,917 downwards.
TTTTACCCCCCAGGGGGAAACCTTTCAAAAAACCCTTTGGGGGGGGTCTCCCCTTACAAGGGGTTAAAACAAAAACAGAAATTCCCCTTCAAAAACCCCTCAAAAACCCCAAACCCCTAAACCCCCAAAACACCTGAATCAAAACACCCTTTTTTCTTTTAAAATTAAATTTGGGAAACCCACTCAAAAAAAAATTTTAAAACTCTTAAAACCCATTAATCCAAAAAACACCTTTTAATACCCCAAATTTTTTTACCCAAAAAACTTTTTTTAAAACCCCCCCCAAAAAACCTACCCCCCCAAAACCCTCCACACCCCAAAACCAAAACCTCACAATTTTACCAAAAAAACCCCCATTTTTTTTTTTTAAAACCTTTTTGAAAAAAATTTGGGAACTAATAAACCCCAAAACCTTAAACACCTTAAAAATTAACCTCAAAAACATTTACATTAAAACCACCTTGAACATCAAAAAAACACCTTCAAAACATTTGAAACTAAAACATAAACACCTTTGAACAAAAAAAAACACTTTTAAACCCCCCAAAAATTTAAACATTTAAAAACCCTGCATTTAAAAAACACATTTATTTTAAATTTAAACCAAAACCCCGTTAAACCCAAAACATTTTTCCCTTTTAAACCCCTTAAAAACCCTTTAAAAAATTTTGAAACCACCTTTAAAAAAAACCCCTTTGCATTTTCCAAAAATCAAAAAACTTTAAAAAAAACAATTTTTACTTTTACACCCCAAAAAAACCTCAAACCCCTTTGAAACCCCCTTAAACCCCTTAAAACCCCTTTTTAAACCCCCTTCAAAAACCCCTTTGAAATTTTTTAAACATTTCACAAAACCCTTAAAACATCTTTTTTGAAAACTCAAAACATTTTTACCCTTCAAAAAAAAAATTTTACCCCAAAAAAACCCCCCTTAAAATTAAAAAAACACTTTGTAACCAAAAAATTTTTAAAAAAAAAAAAAAAAACCCCTCAAAACCCCCTTAAACCACCAAAAAAACAAAAAAACCCCAAAAAACACCCCCCCCAAAAAAATTTTTTCCCCCCAAAAAAAGTTCATTAAATTTTTGGGACACAATTTCAAATTTTTACAAACCACCCCAAAACCCAATTTTTTCTCGTTTTTTAATTTTCAAAAATTAAAACAAACATAAAAAAAAATTTACAAAAAAAAAAACCAAACCCCTTTTTTTAACACCCCCCAAAAACACCCAAACATTTAAATACTCCCAAAAAAAACCCCCAAAAACCCCTATAAAACACCTTTTGAATAATCAAAACAATTTTCAAAAAACCCCTTAACTTTTTTTTTGGAACCTTTTCAACACTCCCCCCTTCCCAAAAATTTACCTTTAACCAATTCAAACTGACCTTTTCCCCCCCCCCCCCCCCCCCCCCCCCCCCCCCCCCCCCCCCCCCCCCCCCCCCCCCCCCCCCCCCCCCCCCCCCCCCCCCCCCCCCCCCCCCCCCCCCCCCCCCCCCCCCCCCCCCCCCCCCCCCCCCCCCCCCCCCCCCCCCCCCCCCCCCCCCCCCCCCACCAAACTTTTCCCTCCTTTCCCAAAAAAAAAACAAAATTTTTGGTACCCCCAATTTACACCATGATTACTAAAAAAAACCCCGGAATTCAATCAAAAAAAAACCCTTCAACACCTTCAAACACCCTTGAACCAAAACAAAAAAACAGCCTTCAACACCTCAAAACCCTTTGAACACCTTAAAAAAACACCTTTGAACACATTAAAAAAACACTCTCAAAAACTTTTGGGAACACACTCAAAAAACCCCCTTTTTAATAACTAAAAAACCCCCTTTGAACACCTAAAAAAACACCCTTAAACCCACCCTTTTGTTCACCTTTCAAAAAAAAAACTTCGAACACCTCAAAACACCTTTTGAACACCTTTAAAAATTTTTTCCAAAAAACCGAAAAACACTTCCAAAAAACACCATTTGAGTATCCCAATTACACCACTGAATACTAAAACACCCGAAAAACTAAAAAACCCCACCAAAAATCACCAAAAAACAAGATAAAACCCCCACACCCCCAAACACCCAAAACCCCACAACACCCAAAATTTTTTCTGTTTTATCAATTTATAGAAAGAAAAAAACACCCCCCACCCCCCATTTTTTTCTCGTTTTAACCCTTTTAGTTCATTAAATTTAATAAGGGGCCACCTACTCAAAAAAAAGTCACAAAAAAACCCATTTTTAAAACGTCTTTTCGGATCTCTAGTTCGACAAAACACCCCATCCCAATCACCCACATAACATCCCCCACAAAACCCAACAGACACAACACACACACAACATCCCTAAACCTAGCCAAACCTAACCCTTTATCCAAACTAACCTAAAACCTAACCAACCTAACCTAACCAAAACCTAACCAACCAAACGAACTTATCCAAACCCTAGCCTAACCAAACCCTAACCTAACCTTACCTAACTTATCCTAACCAACCCCAACCTAACCTAGCCTAATTTAACCTAACTTAACCAAACCTAACCAAACCTAACCAAACCCTACCCTAACCAAAACCTTATAACATAACCTAACCTAGCCTCCCCTAACCAAAACCCTAACTTAACCTCCCCAACCTAACCTAACCTACCTAGCCTAACCTAATTAACCAACCCCTAACCTACCAACCAACTTACCAAACCTAACCTAACCTTTTTTAAACCCTTCCCTAACCTAACCTAGCCGAAACCTTCCAAACCAACCTAAAATATTAGAACACTTCCAAAATACATTAGAGACCCCCAGAATTATTTTGAACGACTCCATTTTTTTGGATATTTTCCAAATTATTTTTTGAAAAATTTAGAAAAATCGAAATTTTTTTCTTGTTGGTAAACAAATCAATGGTAGAAATATTTCTCGTTTTTCCCAAATTTAAAACACTTTCCTCGCTCTGAGGACTCATTGTGGTCCCCCCTTCCCCCCCCCCCCCCCCAACACCACTGGGGTAAGCGGTTCACCCCCAAAGGGTAGATTTAAGAAAACATGAACACCTGCGCCAACTCAGGACAGACGGGGACGCCATGAAATGGGGGGTAACATCCAAGGTAGAAAATATCTCTTTCCAGACCAACTTTTCTATCCTAACCTAACCACCTAACCTAACCAAAATTCCAAACCAACCTAACCCCCAAACCGAACCTAACCCAAACTCCACAATCACTCTATCCTAAAAAACCCTAACCAAACCTAACCCAACCTAACCCATCAAACACCTCTATCCTAAACCTAACCAAACCCTTTCCTAACCTAATAACCCATCAAACACCTCGATACTCCCCTAACTAACCAACCAACCCTTTTACCAACCTACCAAACCCTAACCTAACCTACCAAACCATCCTAACCTTCCCAACCTAACCCAAAAACCTATCCAACCTAACCTAACCAACCTAACCTAACTTATCCAAGCTAACCAAAACCAAAATTACCAACCTAACCACCAAAAACCAAACCAAAAAAAACAGACAACTTTGAACCAATCTGAACCCCCATGATTTCTTCAAAAATCTCTGCACCATTTGAACACCTTAAAAAAAAAACACCATAAACCCCTCCGAATACCCCCAAAAAACATACGATTACTACCAAATCACCAGAATATACCAATCACCGTCAAAATCACCAAAAAAATAAGTTTAACTCCCATTAACACCCTTTTTATTAGAAACCCCCTAAAATCACTATAACCAAGAACCCCCCCCCCATTTGGGCATAAAAAAAAAAAGCATAAACAAAAAAACCTAATACGCAAACACTTGTACATGACACCATCAACTAAAACATTCTTAACACACACATAATATAAGAAAATCACCAACACAACACCCATTTTCACTTCCCCTCAAAATCACAAATATCCAAAAAACAATTTTTTTATAAACATTTCAACACCCCCACACAAAAAAAATAAATTTTTTGACAATATCTAAGCGACTCACCTCATCCCCCCAACACACGATGTTCACCTCCAGGACCGACACTCACCTCCAGTGAGTCACACTCCCATTGTTTTAAATTTGGGGGGTTGGTAACATCACACCAAACCCCCCCTTGTTTCAACCTGTTTACCCTACTTTTATCTAAGAAACTATATCAAGACATTCCAGATTTAGATCCCCAACCCCAAAGGGGATCACAAAAAAACCAACATTTTTATAATTATTCACACAAAATAACGATCCCAAAATTCCATACTGTTTACCGCAATCAACCCTTCACCAAGATCCCCAAAAAATCTAAGATCAGGGCATCAAAAAAATACTATGACATGAAAAACTATTTTTTAAACTTCCACAAAAAAAGGGAATTTTACAAAAAATCCCACAAACATTCCACCAACACAAAAACTAAAGAGCACTATAACATATCATATCAAAAAAAAAATAATCCCACAGACACCCACAAATTATAATTTCAATTGCAAATTTAAGACATGGGGGGACATACACCCAAATCTAAGGACATTCACCTCCAACAAAAGACATACACATACCCCAAAAAAATTTCCTTTCCTTTTCATTCCGTAATCTCCTAGACTGTTTTAAACCCCCACGGTCGATCCGGGGTAGGAGCCAGAGGGAACCATCAAAACCCCCCCCCAACACCAACCCACTACACTCTGGCTCCCCGGGTCGTGGGGGGTCCGTCGGGGTTAAAAAAGCTCTAGGAGTATACGGAATGAATAAGGAAGGAGTTTTAGGGGTGAGTGATGTCTTAGTTGGGGTGAATTCTTGATTTGGTGTGTATGCCCTGTCTTAAATTTGCAATGAAAAGTATAATATGTGGGTGCGGTTTTTATTTTTTTTTTTTGAAATTTTATTGTTAAGTGCCATTTATGATAGATGTTGTGGAAGTGTTTTTGGATTTTGTGTAGTCTTTTTTTTTTGTGCGAATGTTTTTAAAAAAAAAGTGTTTTTAGTGATCTAGAGTTTTGAGTCTGATCTTAATTTTTTGGTGATTTGGTGAAATGTTTATGATGACGGTAAAATTATATGGAATTGGTTTTTTCGTGATTTTTTTTTTGGAATAATTATAAAAAAAGTGTTTTTTTTTGTGATCTTGGTTTTTTGGGGGTATAAAATTGGTAATGTCTTGGATAAAAAGTTTTTTTTTGATAATGTGGTAAAAAAAGGTTGAAACAAGGAGGGTTAGGTGGATGTTTTCCAACCACCCAAATAAACAAAGGGAGTGGACGCACTGGGGGTGAGCTCTTCGGGGCCTGTGAGGTGAGACACGTGGTTGGTGGTTTGAGGTGAGTGCCTTAGATATTGTAAAATGTTTTTTTTGTGTGGTGGTGAAATGTTTAAAAAAAAAAGATTGTTTTCTGTGATATTAGTGATTTTTTAGGTAAGTGAACATGGGGGATTGTAGTGGTGATTTTTTTATTTATGTGTGTGTATAAGATATGTTTTCAGTTGATGGTGATCAGTACTAAAATGTTTGCGTATTAGGTTTTTTTTCTGCTTTTTTTTTTTGCCCAAATGGGGAGGGGTTTTGGGGTTTAGTATTTGAGGGGGTTTTATAAAAAGGGTGTTAGATGGTGAGTTTAAAATTGTTTTTTTGGTGATTTTTACGGTGATTGGTATATCGTGGTGATTTTGGGGTAATCAGTAGTTTTTTTTTTTGGGGGGGTATTCGGGGGTGTTTGATGGTGTTTTTTTTTTTAAGGGGGTTTAAAAAGATGTGCGGCATTTTTTTAAGAAGATCAGTGGTGTTCAGGGTTTGGGTTAAAAGTTGTCGTGTTTAGGGTTTGGTTTAGGATAGGTTAGGTTGGTAAGTTAGGTTTTGGTTAGCTTAGGATAAAATTAGGTTAGGTTAGGTTTGGGTTTGGTTAGGATAGGTTAGGTTAGGTTGGGACAGTTAGGGTAGGGGGGTTGGTTGGTTAGGTTCGGTAGGTTGGTAAGGTTTGGTTGGTTAAGTTAGGTAGTATTCGAGGTGTTTTTGGGTTAGGTTTGGTTAGGATAGGTTAGGTTAGGTTAGGATGAGGTGTTTGATGGAGTTTTGGTTGGGTTTTGGGTTTTTAGGTTAGGTTGGATAGAGGTGATTGATGGGTTGGGTTTGGTAGGTTAGGTAAAAATTGGTTAGGTTTGGGAAATTTGGTTAGGTTAGGTTAGGGTTTGGTTAGGAAGACAGTTGGGCTGGAAAGAATGATTTTCACTTGGATGTTACCCCCATTTCATGGGTCTGTTTCCTATTGGCGCAGGTGTTCATGATTATCTTAAATTACCTTTGGGGGTGACCGCATTACCCCAGTGGTTTGGGGGGGGGGGAAGGGGCGACCCACAAGATCCTCAAAACGAGGGGAATGTTTCTATCGGAAAAACGGTAAATATTTCTTTCCTTATGTGTTACCAACAAAAAAAAAATGTTCGATTTTAATAAAATTTTTAAAACTAATTTGGAAATATCCAAAAAAAATGGGGGCGTTCAAAGTAAATTTTGGGTACCTAATGTATTTTTGGAATGTTTAATATATTTTGGTTAGGGTTTGGATAGGTTCGGCTAGGTTGGTTGGTAAGGTTAAGATAAAGGTTTGGTTAGGTTTGGTAAGTTAGGTTAGGGTAGGTTTTGGTTAGGTTAGGGTTTAATTAGTTAGGTGGTTGGTTAGGTTAGTTGGGTTAGGTTAAAATTAGGGGTTTGGGTTTGGTTGGCTAGGTTTGGGGTTTGTTAGGGAAGGTTTTGGTTAGGGTTGGTTTTTTTTAGGTTAGGTTGGTTTGGTTAAGTTAGGTTAGGTTAGGGTAGGGTTGGTTGGGGGTTAGGTTAGGATAAGTTAGTAAGGTTAGGTTTTGGGTTAGGTTAGGGTAGGTTAGGATAAGTTAGGTTAGGTTAGGTTTTTGGTTAGGTTGGTTAGGTTAGGGTTTTGTTAAAGGTAAGTTAGGTTAGGTTGGCTAGGTTAGGGTGTGTGGTGTGTGGTTGTCTGTGGTGTGTGTGGGGGTGTGGATGTGGGTGAGTGGATGTGGGGTTTTTGGTCGAATGAGATACCCAAAAGACGTTTAAGTGGGGTTGTTTTTGTGACTTTTTCTGATGTAGTTGGCCCCTTTTTAACTTTAAAAGAACTAAAAAAGGGGTTAAAAAAAAAGAAAAAAATGGGAGGTGTGGGTGTTGTGACTTTTTGATGAAATTAGATAAAAAGGAAAAATTGGGGTGTTTTTTGGGTTGTGGGTTTTTGTGGGAGTGGGTGTTGTCTTAGTTTTTGGTGATTTTTGGTGGTGTTTTGAGTGTATTCAGTGGTTTTTTTAGTATTCATGGTGTATTTGGGAGTACTCAAAAGGTGTTTTTTTTAAGTGTTTCAAATGTTGTTTTTGGAAATGTTCAAAGGTTTCAAAGGTGTTTAAGTGTTTTTGAATGTTGTTTTTTTGAAGGGATCAGGGTGTTCAAAGGGGGTTTTGAAAGGGGTTCAAAGGGTTTTGAGGTTATTCAAAAGGGGTTTTTTAGTGTGTTCAAAAAGTTTATGAAGGGGTTTTGAATGTGTTCAAAGGTGTTTTGAAAAGGGGTTCAAAGGTGTTTTTTAAGGGGTTGAAGGGTTTTTGAGTGGTTCAAGGGTGTTTGAAGGTGTTGGGAAAGGGGGTTTTGGTTTTAAATTTGGGTGTTTTTTGTAGTAATCATTTGGGGTAAAATTGGGAGTACCCCAAAAGTGTTTTTGGAATGTTTTTAGTGTTGATTGGAAATGTTAAAAGGTTTTTTTTGAAAGTGTTTAAGGTGTTTTGAAAGGGGGGTTCAAGGGGTTTGAAGGTGTTGAAAGGTGTTTTGATTGAATTCGTGGGTTTTTGTGTAATAGTGGTGTAATTGGGGGGTATCAAAAAAGTGTTTTGGAAAAGTTCATGGGTGTTGTGGTGGGGGTGTTTGGGGGTTTTTTGTCGAAAAATAGAGATACCGAAAAAAAAAAAAGTTATAAAGGGGGTTGTTGTTGGGACTTTTTCTGATGAAAAAAATTTGCTAAAACGAGAAAAAAAATTTTGGGGTTTTGGATGTTGTTGTTGTGACTTTCTGATGTACTGTTCCCCTTATTTAAATTTTAAAGAACTAAAAGGGGGAAAAAAAGAGAAAAAATTTTGGGTGTTGTGGGGTGTGTGTGCGTGTGTTTTAGGTGTATAGAAATTTTTTTTTTGGGGGGGAAAATCTTGTTACAGTGATGACTTAGTTAAAAAAAAGTAAAATTTGTTGGTAATTGATGAGGGTAGTGTGTCGAATTAAGGGGTTTCCGAAAAAAAAAATGATATAAGTGGGGGTTTTGATGAAATAGTTTAAAAACGAATTCAAAGGGGTTTTGAAGGGGTTCGGGGGGTTTTTGTGAGTATTCAAAAGATTAGAGAGTGTTTTTGGGGGGGTTCAAAAGTAAAATGTTTGAGTTTTTTTTTTGTGACTTTTTTTTTGATTTATTGTGTCCCTTAATAAATTTAAGAAAAAAAAAAAGGGTAAAAAAAAGAAAAAATGCCTAGTTGGAATGAGGGGGGAGTTTTAATTTAATGAAAAGGTAAGTGCAGATAAAATTAGAGATGTCAAATTTATTTGGGGGGGTACTCAAAAAAGTGTTTTGGGAAAAGTTAAAAAGGGGTTCAAAGGTGTTTTTAGGTTTCAAATGTTGTTTTTTTGAAAGGGGTTCAAAGGGGGTTTTTTTAAAATGTTCAAGGGTGTTTTTTAAGGTGTTTTAAAAGGGGTTTTGGGTTATTCAAAGGTGTTTTTGAAGGTGTTCAGGGTTTTTGTGGTATTCAAAGGGGTTTTTTGAAGGGGTACAAATGTGTTTTGATGTGTTCAAAGTGTCAAGAGTGTTTGAGTTGTTTAAATATGTCAAGGTGTTTTGAAGGGGTTCAAAAGGGGTTTTTAAGGTGTTTAAAGGTGTTTGAAGGTGTTGAAGGGTTTTTTTTTGACTGAAAATTTCAGCGGTGTTTTTAGTACATGGTGTAAATTGGGGGGGTATCAAATTGTGTTTTTTGGAAGTTTTCAGAGTTGATTGGAAATGTTCAAAGGTTTTTTTTGAAGGGGGTTTTAAGAGTTTTTTGAAAAAGTGTTCAAGGGTGTTTGAAGGTGTTGAAGGGTGTTTTGATTTAATTCAGCGGTTTTTTTTAGTAGTAATCAGGTTAATTGGGGGTACTCAAATTGTTTTTTTTGGAGTGTTTCAGGTTTATTGAAAAAATTCAAAGGTGTTTTTGAAGGTGTTCAAGAGTTTTTGAAGGTTTTCAAAGGTGTTTATTTAGTATTCAATGATTTATGGGTTTTTTTGGTGATGTTCAAAGTAAAAAGTGCCCGTATTTAATTCGTAATATTAAAATTGTGATGTGAAATTTAACGAAAGGGATGTAAGCGATGTGGGACTTTCTGTGTACTGTGTCCCCTTATTAACTTTAATGAACTAAAAGGGGTTTTTAAAAGAGAAAAAATTGGGGTTATGAGTGAAAAAAGTGAGGTGTTGGTTGGGTGTGAGGGGTTTTTGGGGGGTGGGGAGGGGTTTCTTCGTGGGGAGTGACCCGAGACGAAATAGTTAAAAAAATGTCTAGACTTGTGTTGTAAAAAAATTGTGCGTATTAACGAAAAAAAAAAAAGTGAAAATTATTTGGATTAAAACCCGGGTTAAGAGTGAAAAGTTTTTCCCCATGATGTAGGTACATATCCCCTTATTAATTTAATGAACTAAAGGGTTTGTCTGATTTAGCCGTGGTTTTTGGGGTCATCGCGTGACGTCCCCTGACCCTCAGTAAACACATTAATAGAGGAATACTGACGTCCCCACTTTTTTAGACCGTAGTAAGGAGGCACCATGCCCCCTAGGGGGAGTTCATTTTAAGCTTCCGCAGAGGGGGGAATCCAAAAAACTTGATCCAAAGGGGGATGGAGTCTTGGTATTTTTCGAGAAATTTTTGGGGTGGGGGTGAAAATGAGGGGGGGAATCCCAAAAATTTGTTTCCAGGAGATGGGGACTTTGATTTCGAGAAATTTTTTTTGGGGTTGGGGGTGAAAGGGGGGAGGTTTTAACCCCAAAAAAACTTGATCCGAGGAAATTGGGAGTCTTGGGGTTATCGAGAAATTTTTGGGGTTGGGGGGGGGGGGAAAGGGGGGAGGGGGATCCCAGGAAGTTGAGACTTTGGGTATTTAAAAATTTTTGGGGATGGGGGGTGAAAGTGGGAGGGGGCCCAGGAAATTGGAGCTTTGATTTTGAGAAAAAAATTTTATCCGGGAGATCATAAGAAAAAGAAAACCCCAAGGGGGAATCCAAAAACTTGTATTTCGAGAAAATTTTTTTGGGGTTGGGGGGTTTAAAGTGGGAGGGGGGGAAACCCAGGAAATGGAGGGTCATGGATTTCGAGAAATTTTTTGGGGGTTGGGGGTGAAAGTGGGAGGGGGATCCCAGGAAGGGAGACTTTTTTATTTAGAAATTTTTGGGGTTGGGGGGGAAAAGGGGGGGGGAATCCAAAAAAAAAAAAATTGATTCGAGGGGGAAAATAAGAATTTTGAAAACCCCCCTAGAGGGGGAAACCAAAAAAATTGATCCGGGAGATGGAAAATCTGGTATTGCAGAAATTTTTTTGTTTTGGGGGGAAAGGGGGGGGGATCGAGGGGAGGGGACTTTTTATTTCGAAAATTTTGGGGTGGGGGGTGAAAGGGAGGGATAACCCAAAATTTTATCGAGGAGATGGAAAGCAAAGAAAAATGAAAATTTAAAAAAAAATTTGAAAAAAATCGGAAAAAAATTCGAGGCGCGGGGGGGGATCCGGATGACGCTGCGAAGGGGGCAGCAAAGGCGCGGGCGGGGGTCGCGAAGGGGGCGGGGCGGGGGGCGGGGGGGGGGCGGGGTGCGCGGGGGGCGCCGGGGGGGGCGCGCGGGCGGGCGCGCGGGGGGCGGGCCGCGGGGGCGACGGGGTCGCGAAGGGGGGGGTCGGGGGTGGGGGTATTGGTTGGGGGGTTCAAGGGTGGGAGTCCGAGGGGCGAGGTCGGTCAAAACCGGGAAGAAAACCCCCTGGGTGGAAAAGGTGACCTCACTGCTGGTCCTGACGGATACCCCCGCTCAGGGGAAAGGCCCAAACCGGATACACCCTCAGTGGAAGGCCCAAAAAACCGGATAAACCGCTCGGAAGGCCCCTAAACCGGGGATCACCGCTCAGGGAAAAAATACACTATTTTTAAATATATATTATATAAATTTTATAATATATAATAATATAAATAAAATATATATATATATAAATATAATATATATATAAATATATATAAATATATTATAAAAATATATATATATATATAATAAAAAAAACATTAGTATTTGCTAAGAGATAAGGGGACTTCGATACAAATAGTCAACAGAAAAGATAAAATTCAGTTCAGACATAAGAATATAGGAATACAAAGTACGAGTTTCAGTGACTGTCCCGGAAGTGCGAGCTTCAGGGACTGCCCCGGAAGGGCAAGCTTATGACTCCCCCGGGAAGTGCAAAGCTTCAGTGACTGTCCGTGAAGGTCACGACGGTGAATAAAGAAATAAATAAAGTCGAAGAAGAGTAAGAGTCTTTTTGTATTATTAACCCAGAATAGACTTAATAACCTTGAATAACCCAAGAAATCAAGAAATAATCCGAAAACTAACAATAAAAGGTAAAAATTTAAATGTTGAAGTTTAAAATTTTCTATGGCTGTCAAAATCATTAAGGGGCCCCACTTAATTTGTTTTCTAGCTTCCGAATATACTTTAAACCCAAACAAAGTTGATTCCTTGTCTATACAATGAATACACCTGTTGGTGTGCATAACCTCACGAGTTCAAAGTGCGTAAAAATTTTTTTTAAAAAAAGAACAGAATAAAACTTTTTTGGGTTAAAAGAATGTTAATATGGAAAAGGATACAAGGAGCTGTTTGAAATTTGGGGGGTGATGTGCACAGGCACTTTTTTGAACTATTTATCTACAAATTTACGCGGGGGGGACGACAAAACAAAAATTTATTTTTACTTATCAATATTAGTTGTACTTCAGAGCTAGGAGGGATTTTGAGGCAGTAGGCAGACCTGCCTCTCCTTCATGACCCCCCACACTTTGCCCACCCACAAACATTGAGCCCCATAAACTTTAAGTTAAAAAAATTTAAAACCATAACTCTGATAAAAAAAAAATATAGTGGACGTATATTGAGTTTGTGACTTAGGGGAAATCTGTTGACCCCTAGCAGTAAGTAATGATATATGTATTTTATGCAAAAGTTTATAAAAAAAAAAAAATTTAACCGGGGGGCACTCCCAAAAAATTGAGGATCCCCATTTAATTCTTGTAAAACACTTCCAAACCCCCCCTACCTAGCAAAAGTTTTAAAAAACTGGAGTAAAATAATCTATTTGCTAGGAAAACAATGGCTACTTTCGGGGTGTGCTGTAATGCCGCCGGATCTCGTTGAAGTTTAATCCGTCTTATTGTGATTTTGCTTAAAAGGGTAAATTTATCAGTACTCCAGCACACGATTATGGGACTTATCCCTTTAATGAGGCCCCAAAACTATTTTGACTCGTAGGCTCAACTTACATACAAATTTCAACCAGTGTTTCTCTCCCAAAATTTAAAATGGCATCTCCCGTGTATTTTTCCCCTTGCTCGCTGGACACCTTCCCCCCCCTCCATCCCATTCGAAAATTTAAGAACGCAGCCCGGAAACAATCTAATACACAATTATTATATTCAAATTAAAAACATTCTGAATTTAAAAAAATTTGAAAAATTTTCTCCAGGGCAATGAAGTTCCTCTACTTACTAGAACTAAGTACGGAAACGTTTACTTTGTGTCTACAAATATTTAAAAAACCCGGGTGTATTTTTCCACTTAAAAAAACTATCAGTAGTGTTTCTTTTTAGTATCTTAGTAATCCCACTTTTTTTTTATAGTAAGGGTCCCTTCTTGCTTTGAGGTCAAAAGGGGGTTCTCAGTGAGGTGTAGGGGCACAGTATCACCCCCACTTCAACGCTAGGGCATTACAGGGGCTGGATAGGGCAGGCCTGGGCTACTCCCACACTCCCCAATTATACGCCTCCAAAGGTCAAAAGGTCTCCAAAATCTCCCTTTACGAAAAACCCCCGACCAACGAAGGGTTTTTTTTCTTTAGTATTAGGAGGTTTGTGATCTGCATTCCTAGCAAAACTATTACAGTATAAAAAAATTTTTAGAAAAAAAAATTATCATTACAAACAGTTATAATGGATCTCAAGGGGTTTCATGGCTCCAGATTAAGCAAAAAAAAAAAAAAAAAAAAAACTAACGGATACCATCACTCAAAAAATTATTTGGCCATTTCATCAAATAATATGAAAATTTTTTTTTCAAAGTATAGCCAAGTATCGACACTTTAAAAGTGTCCCCAGGTTTCAAGGTCTTATATTAAGGTCACACACAAGTGAGGGGGTAATCCAAAAATTTTGATCCAAGGAGATGGAGACACTTTGAATTTTCGAGAAAAAACTTGATCCGATGGATCATAAGAATTTCGAAACTCCCCCATAGGGGGGAATCCAAAACATGTATTATCGAGAAATTTTGGGGTTGGGGGGGGGGTGAAAGGTGGGAGGGGGGGAACCGTTAAAATTTGATCCAAGTAGATGGAGAATTCGAAAACGTCCCCAGATGGGGGAATGCAAAAAACTTGTAATATTGAGAAATTTTTGGGGTTGGACGGGGGGTGGAAGGAGGGACAATCCAAAAAAAAAAACCATGAACCAAGGGGATGGAGTCTTGGTATTATCGAGAAAATTTGATCCGAGGAGATGGAGTCTTGGTATTATCGAGAAGAATTTGAGGTTGGGGGTGGGTGAAGTGGGAGGGGGATCCGAGGAAGTTATGGAGACTCCTGTGATATGAGAAATTTTTTGGGATTGGGGGGGGTGGTGGTGGAAGGAGGGGTCCCAAAAAAACTTGATCCAAGGAGAGGAGAATTTCGAAAAAAAACACCCCATAAGGGGGAATCCAAAAAACCTGATCCAAGGATATCATAAAGAAAAAAAATTCGAGGCGCGGGGGCGATCCGACGAACGCCAGCAGAAGGCGCAGCAGAAGGCCGGGGCGCGGGTCGCGAAGGGCGCGGGCGGGGCCGCGGCTGGCGCGCGCGGGGGTCCGAAGGGCGCAGCCGGGCGCTGCGGGCGCGCGGGGCGGGTTTCGCGTAGGGCGGGCGGGCGGGAGCGCAAGCGGCGCGACGGCGGGGGTCGCGAAGGGGGGGGGGGGGGGGCGCGAATGGGGGTCGTGGGTGGGGGTATTGGGTTGGGGGGTCCAAGGGGGTGAGGTAGTTCTCGAGGGCGATGGTCATGGTCAAAAACCGAAGTATCACCTAGGTGTGAAAAGGTGACCCTCCAGCTGCTGGTCCTAGACCGGATAAACCGCTCAGTGGAAGGCCTAAAAACCGGATAGCACCGCTCAGTGGAAGGCCCATAAAAAAAACCGGATTACCACCGCTCAGTGAAGGCCCTAAAACCGGATACACACCGCTCAGTGGAAGGCCCCAAACCGAAAATTCCTCGCCAAGTGGAAGGCCCAAAACGAAGTTCCTCCCCCGAGTGGAAAAATTCACTACCTTATATATATATATATATATATATATATATATCGGTGGCCGAATAGGCAGAACTTGCATCTGGCTTAAATAGCAACAACTCATTTTGCCATATAGGACAAGTGGGGAGGGGTAAATTAGTATGAATAATGTCGCCGAAATCATTCTGAACTCAACGAAAAAATATATATTTCACATGTGTTTGTAGTATTAATTTATTGTAAACAAATCAAAAATAATTAGTTGGGGTTTAGGCTATTATAAATTGTTTCTTGGGGTTATAATAAGATTAGGTAATTTTCTAAGATTCTTTTGGTGCAAAATGATAATTTTTTACACATCAACGTTTAATGAAATAATATATCTTTTAAGAGTATAAGAGAAAATTTCAAAGTACTTAATTTTCAGTGAGTTCTTGCTAATTGAACAGTTGTAAAACATACGGCACGACATATACTATAATATATAATATATATATATATAATATATAAATATATATATATATAATAATTATATATTATATATAATATATATATATATATATATATATAAATATATATATATATATATAATATATATATATATATATATAATATAATATATATATAATATATAAAATATATATATTTATATGCACAAGACAATCCTCGGGGGTAGGAATTTATAGCTCAGGTGCTTACACACATCTCAGTGCGTCATGCTCCAACAGTAGCTATACTATATTGTCAATGACAGCTTCAGGAGAAACAAGGAATTTTTCAGATATGGTAGCGCAATGGCACCAGGTATTTATGACCGAGGGAGAGAGGGCTCAGCGAATGCCAATCACACACAGGTCCCCTCACATCCCACCTCATATGTGGTCGGGTGTCAGTAAGTCTCCACAGTTTGCAGAAGCATTAGTAAAATAACTAGGAAATAGTTAATAGCCTAGCCCTTAGCTTCTAACCGCTTGGGAAACAGGTATGTGTGACGAAAGAAGTTACATTACAACACTGATACATACAGAAAGCACCCGACAACTGCTCGAGCTCAACTTTTAATAGTCTCCGTCCTTGTCAGTGGAATCCCCCATAAACTTAATGTTGGATTTGCATCAGTGGATCTTAAGACTGAGCAACAAAAGTATTCTCTGCCTCTTTGGTAGGTAGCAGGAGCATCATGGAATATAAAATTCAAAAAGTAATTTTAAAAACACTCATCAACCTAGCTGACTTTGGAAAGTATTTTTTTTTTCATGGAAGGAGATTGGAGCAAGGTAAGGTCAGATTTTCATTAAAAAGTTTTGGTATAGAGACGTCACTGAAAATTTCAGACCATGTGCATGAAGTATAAATACCACTTGCAGGTAGGATTCGCCAAGACAGTCTTGGCCAGTGCCTTCTCCCATGTGGTGACCCACTGGGCTCCCGAAGAATGTCGGAGTTTGTACAAGTCATGGATTTCCCCTTTATTGTTGTATCAATCCCTATGACAAGAGCACGCTGAGTCTCTTTCAGGTCAGGTGGAGTACCGTTTTCCGGCCCAATGGCTGGAACACTCTATGAGAAGAGTACGTGAGTCCTTTTCAGCCCAGTAAACTGGGTTTAGCACGTCCTTTGGTTCAAATGATGGTGTCTCGACTGGTGTATACAATCTGAGTGTCGTCCTCCCACCTCAACAGACTCAATGCTATGAACTGTTTTGAAAGCCGATAAGTTGAAGAATTGAGACACTTATCCAACAAATGGGAATGTTATTGAAGAAACGTTTCATCACCAATATAAAGTAGAGTGATGGACTGAACACATCGATTCCTCCCCGGCTGAAGGGACTGATTACCTCAAACTCCCCTTCCTCTACTTACCCATTTCTACTTCTGTATTGGACAGATAAAGCCACTTGTGTGGCGAAAACGTTTCTTCAATAAAGATTCTGTTATTTGCACAATTGTCTCAATTCTTCACATGACTCAGTCGTCTTCTATCTTCCTCCACATCATACCAGACTGTCGTAGGGAGAAGCAGAGCTTACCTTGGTGCATGGGGCATCACGTTATCTCTGGTTCTCAGGCCGGTGTTCTAGCTGCTAGAGGCTATCAATTTTCAACTCTCTCTCCAATGGAACATTCCATTCACTTGACCGCAGCCCCGATTACTCGTGAAGTTCACTAAGGATCTCTCTGCCTGCAATGGATAGATAATGATGATGTTATGACGATCATGATGAAGATGATGAATGATGAAGATTCCCTTTTACATTGTAGAGGAGAAAAAGGAAAGGGAGAAGTTGGAAAGGACATGAAGATCCTGAGAAGGAGTGAGATAGTTGAAGTCTGCCCAGTCCAATAGTGGAGACAGGGAGAATGTAAAACAGTAAGATTTTTTTTTTTTTTTTTGGCTGTTGAGGCCACGTTTAAATAAATTTCAATTTGCCGTCTTCGGGGCAACGACTTCGTATATGTCACAGCTGATGATCTCACGGCCTGGGTAGTACTAGTTAAGATTTATTTATGAGAAGTCAAGTATGAAATTTATAGCAAAATAAAAAAATGAACCGCTGAAGACCGTGCCATAACTCGAGAATGCTCTCTATTGGTTTAAAATTTTAATATCAAATGCGTGGTTTCTGAATGCAAGGTTCGCACTGTTGTTTGGGTATGTATGTTCCAATTTGACAATTTTATTGATTTCATAGTGGAGGTTCATTTTTTTATTTTACATAACTAAAGAATGTCTCTTCCTTACCCTCATTTTAAATTAAACATTAATGATGATGCCCATAAAACCTTAGTCCTAAGTCAGCGCAACCTGAAATTTCACGGAAATTTAAAAAAACCGAAATGTTGAATTCATGTCAGTAACTGGAGAATGAAATTTTCTCATCAGCTTCAAATGTTCATTATTATGGTCCATTGTTTCCATATATACACGTTAGAAAAAAAAGAAAAAAATATTCCTTTATCACTCTGAGCGTTTTGATACATAATTTTATAATCCAGTTAAGACCTACGAATAACCGTTGTTGAAGGCCTCTCTTATTTGTTAATAATGCACTCACAACAAAAAGCATACACTATGTCAACGTAATGCTTACGACACATATAGAAATATCACACGTTCATATACATTCCAGGATACACACAACATGTAAGGGCACATGCATATATGCACACCATTAAGCATATATACGTATACCTAGGGAATAAGAATTATATCTGTCATATTACAAAGTGTAATACATCCATACGTTCATAAATGCATACATGACAACGAGCACGGCTTCAGGTATGGAAATCCTCCTGTGTCACAAACCTAATGTAGCTCTAAGAGCGAACTAACAAAAGAGAAGAGAATGAATAAAATTTAGTGCTGGAATACATTTCATACAGTAAACTCTGCAAGCAGGAGACGTGATACAAATGCTACGATACAGAAGGCGGGCAGAAACAGGAAAAACAATCAAAAAGATCATTGCATTTTAACAGGAATGAAACAATGAGGGATGATGTCAGAGGTTACAGAGTCGAGTGAGGTTCCACAAGGATTGAGTTTCAAAGGGCCAGTGCTGCTTCTTGGTTTTTACGTGAAGTACTTAACAGAAGAGATAAAATCGAGGTTTCCCCCTGTTCGTAGACGACGTAAACTAAGTCAGATTAATGCGTGCAGACGAGGTCCAGGAAAGAAACCTTCGAAAAGGTTCAGGACAGGCCTGCAACCTGTCCTGGCAAATGGCTCGCTGGTGTTTAAACCCCACCGACTGCGAAGTTAGAAGCCTGAAGAAGTTAAAAGATCTCCGCAGATGGAGTTAAGGCTCGGAGTGTGTAACATACTGAGCAATCCTTGAGGAGCATATAAACCAAACAACTGTTACAGCAAATTGCATGTCCTGGTCAAAATTTTAGGAATAGCGTTTTCATCCAAGTAAGTCCTGGAGTGCATTCCACACAACACTGTACACCGGGCCATCGTCCCAGCCTCAATTGAAGTACGGGCAGCACCACTATACAACCCACAACCTTGCCAGAACATCAAGAATTTAGAGAAGGTGCAGAAACTTGCAACAGGACTGGTCCAGGAGCTATGGGAATCTGTCCTGTGAGGAAACGTTAAGGGAACTTACCTGATTGAGCATTAAAGGAGACAGAAGGATTTGGGGGAATATGATAATGCTGTACAAAATACTGATAGTAATTGACAAGATGAACATTGGAACGTTTTCAGAGATGAGAAATAGGATAAGAGAGAACAATAGCTGAAAGCTGAAAGCTGAGATGTGCCGCATAAGGATGTCAAGAAGAACTCTTCAGGTTTAAAGTTGTCGAAAATGGAATAATATGGAAAGTGAAGTGGTAGAGTCGGGATCCCATTATATAGCTTTAATAAGAGGTACGACATGACTTTTGAAGCAGGGAGTCGACCTAGTAGCAAGCACCAGCGAAGAGACCCGTCCAGGAGTATACCTCGACCCCTTAAACACAATATAAAGTGAGTGAATACGTGCTTTATATGCATACCTACAAACATGCATAGTCACAACACACATACATAATTGAATACATACACACATGCTCATACACATGCCTGCATATGCACACATGAACGTAGCTCATTATACATTCAATAACCAAAAATATGCATACTCAAAAATGCAATTTTTATACAATTCATTTATACTCAAAAACATACATTAATAAACTAAAAAGCTGATTTTTCACGAAATAAATATACAAATTCATACATACTACAGTCATTTATCCTGTAGGCGATGGCTTACGGATAATGCCCGATATAATTCTAGATATTTATATTATTGTCCTGTCTTTCCAGATGGTTGATGCAGGGTTGACGCGTGGTTTGATGGGTGGTTGAGTGTCAGTAAGTATAGTAATAGTATAAAATATAATAAAGGAGGTGGACTTCCTGGCAACCCCATACAGTGTTGTAGATTAATTACTTCTTAAAGAATGTTAATCAATCAGTAATTAAACCATACCTGAAGTCTTTGTAAAGTTAACTACTTCGGGCTGGACGACCAAGCTGTTCTCGCTCCATTGCCCTTGCCCCAGAGATGAACTGCTCAGTCATTGCCCACCCTAGTCCCAAGGCTGCAAATGTTCTGCGAACCTGAGCAGACGGGACAAAGCCCTAATTCGATGAACTGCCTCTCCATGACAGTAAAGGCTAAAAAAAAAAGCTACGGTAACGGTGAGGTTTGGAACCCAAGGCGAGTGAGTCCGTAACACTCAAGAGCAGTGTAGCCACTCTGCCAGTTACCTGGAAGGTACCTAGGTTATTCAGGGATCAAACGCCCCCGCTGCTGCCGGTCCACGACCAGGCCTCCCGATGGATCAGGCCCTGATCAACTAGGCCCTGTTCTGCTGGCCGCACGCAGCCAGTTCCAACGTACGAGCCGACAGCCCGGCTGATCCGGCACTGACTTTAGGTATCTGTCCAGCGCCTCTCTTGGAAGGCAGCCAGGGGTTATATTTCCCGCAATTTCCCCTAATGCTTGATGGAGGCTGTTGAACAGTTTTGGGGCCCCGGACAGCTTATGGTGTTTTCCCCTTAGTTGGGGTACCAATGCGCCCCGTACTTTTTATTGGGGGCATTTTGCATCGCCTGCCCAGTCTTTAACTTTCGTAGGGAAGTGATTTCTTTCTGTGTGCAGATTTGGGACCATTATCCTTCCAAGATTTTCCAAGTGTAGATTATGATATATCACTCCCCATCCTGCGTTCCAACGAGTACAATTCAAGTGCTTGCCAAGCGTTCCCAGTATGTTAAAGTGTGCTTGACCCAGAACTTATACTTGCATTAAAGGTTCTCTTACACTCTCTAGAATCTGCTGGGCGATTCCACCTGCTTTGAATGGAGATGTTAATGTACAGCAGTAAATCCGCCTAGAGAGAACAAGTGATTTGAAAAGGATCATCAGGGCTTTGTTGGCATCTCTCGTTTGAAAGTTCTCATTATCATCCAATCATTTCTTTCACGTTGATCGTGGCATTGGTGTGATCCTTGAAAGTGAGATCCTAACATTACTACTTCCCCAGTCCCTTATCATATATTTTTCCGCTCATGTATGGCCGGAGTCAGTAGTATACTCTGTTCTAGTTATTATCTCCTCCAGTTTCTCCATAACGAGTAGTTGGAATTGTCCTCATTGAAACATGCATAATTGTTTACCGTTGCCCACTGGAAAACTTGTTTTAATCTTCTTGGAGGTTAACCGCGTCCTCTAGCAGATGACACCTCATGCAGATCCCCTATAATCATCCGCAAGGATGATAGGTGCTGTGGTGTACATCTCTGTTTATGTCTGATATGAGGATAAGGAATAAGATGGGGGGCGAGTACTGTGCCTTGTGGAACAGAGCTACTTCAGTATGGCGCCTCAGATTTACTCTTTGACCACTACTCTTTGTGTTCGGATGTTAGAAAGTTGAAGATCCATCTCCCCACTTCCCAGTTATTCCTTTAGCACTATTTTTATGGCTATTACGCCAATGATCACTCGCATTTTAGTCAAATGCATTTGCAAGTTCTGTGTATATTACATCTGCATTCTGATTTTCTCCAGTGCATCGAAGCCATGTCATAGTGATCCATAGTTGTGAGAGGCAAGCGACCTGCCCTGAACCTATGTTTTGCCCTGGATTGTGCAGATTTTGGAGGAATCCAGGTGATTTGCAATCCTGCTTCTTAGCACTTTTTCAAAGATTTTTTATGATGTGGGACGGTCATAGCTATTGGTCTAAATTTCTTTATTCTTACGCCTAATGCTTTGCTGCCACCTTTATGGAGTGGGGCTATATCCGTTTGTTTTAAAGTGACAGGAATTTCACCCATTCCAAGCTCCTCCTCCATAGTGTCTTAGGGCACGCGAGAGGGGTTTTCTTCTTTTCTTGCAGTTCTTAATGAAAACAATAGCTCACACGAGTCTGGGCCCGGGGCTGAGTGCATAGGCATGTTGTCATGGCCTTTTTCGAAATCTATTGGAGTTTAGGGTAATGTCGAAATTCTGGCATACATTTATGGAGTTTTTGGAGGATCGAATTCATGAAGAAAATCATTTGGGTCGTCGATTCCTCAGACCGATTAGTGGTTCACTAAACACAGAGTCGTACTGGATTTCAATATTTCACTCATTCCTTGTTGCATCTGGTAAGTCCCTCCTGTTCTGAGTAAGGTGCCCGATACTAGATGTGGTATTTGACCTTGTTTTTGGCAATATGAAAAGAAATATTTTGAATTTTCTTTCAATTTCACTAATAGCTTTCAACTCCTCCTGCCATCTCCTGTTTCCTGTATGAGTCATTGAGCTTTAAGTTTTTGTTCGATAGTTTCCACTCCTGGTTAGCTCTCCAATAAAATTCATCCAAGTAGCTATCTTCATACTCAATAGAGAGGCTAGCATTGGCCACCACTGTGACCAACAAATACAAGTTTTACAGTGATTCAGTAAGAGTGAAATGCTTAGATAGCTCTGAGAGAGAAAAACTCTGGCTGACCTACTGAAAAAGAGCATTTGCTTGTACATGAGATCCCGTACTAAATATGAGTTACTGAACATGAATGGACAAACCTAAACACATTCATAATATTATTCCACTAACATTCCTAACATCTGCAGCACACACATCCAATTAATCTACATATTCACATCATACAGTGTCCCATGTTTATCCCATTCTACTCGTTTTATACAAGACTATGTCAACAATAATACATATCATTTATACTTACGTTTATAGGCCGCCAACACATTTAAGACCATATTAATTTAAGATTATAAAAATACGAGGGGGGGGGGGGAAGAACAAAAGAAAATGAGGAACAATGCATCAGGGGCCTGTGGTCATACTAGGCAGGTCCTTCACAATACATCCACTAGACAAAATATTTGTTGTTAGGTTAAGACACATGCAACAGTTTAGGTATCTTTATTTCGAAACGTTTCGCCTACACAGAGGCTTTCTTTCAGTCGGAGAGTACAGACCAAAAGCTGATAGAAGCAGAAGATGACTTGAAAGACGATGTAATCAGTCCATCAACCCATGAAGTTTCGACGTGGTCAGTCCCTCAGTCTGGAGAAGAGTATTTTCCATAGTCTGAAACATAAAAAACGTCCGTGGGATAGATTTTAGTGTGCTGTATTGTCCTCTCTATAATATTTGTCAGCATATTCTTGGCTTACAAACATGTGCATTGAAGTTCTCATGGTAGACTTAATATATACAACGTGCGACAATTATCCCTACGTGCCATTAATTAAACAACTTGCGATATCATCCAAAATCAATTAATTTTGGTAATTTGTTTTAGGTTTGAATTTCAGTTCAGGAATAGTCTCTTATTAACTTTTCGTTTCATCAAAACTATTTTCACATCAATTTTATAGCCAGTTTGTAATTTTTCTAGCAGGTTTAGAGAGTCCGTATTAAAGCTCCCGGAGCAACATGCTGTTCGCTGGGCCCGCGGGTTGGTGATCTTTGATCGAAATTAGAGGCAACTCCAAAAAACACTAGAATTTTGTAGATTGTACCTTTATTATGGCGAGGGAAAGAAATAAATTCTATTCTTGAAAACTTATCTATGACCAAAGGTCATAAATCGGTAGATTTACCATAACTTATTTGTGCGAGAGATAGTAGAGGAAAGGGAGAATACACCCTAGAAAGAGAGTTCATAGAGCCACAATTAGAAAACATTTTGCTAACATATCCCTCACAAAAAAACTCTTCAAATCCTGCTACCCGGAGTTAACAGAAAAGGCGAAAGATCAAGGAAGGAGATCTCAAGGGGAAACCAGTTGTGATGTATGTGAAGCAACCCATCCGCTGTTCAATAAAAATTTATGTGATTTATCAGCAACGAAAGTTAATTAATCTAAATGCTCAGTTTGCGAGAGGGTAAAGGCTTCCTGTACTGGGTCATAGGTAGAACGTTGACAGGAGAGTTCAATTAAGGTTTGATGGGGAAGTGTGGAGCAGAAAAGAAAGACAGAAATGTTCAAGTTAATTAGGGATTTCAGTTGTTGAAACTATTCAAAAAATACTAACGACTAATGTTAATTATCTTTGCGATTCATCCATAAATTTGTCACGTCGAAGACGACTGCTTCACAATATCTGGAAAACAGATCGCCCGAACATGGACTTGAACCCTGGACCCGTATTTAAAGCCTAATATGCTCAACCAACTGAGTCTATCCGGGCTTGATTTTTCGGTGGTCAACAAACGCAAGTTTAGTGGACGGTTGGAGGGACCGGAGGAGGAAGGTTCATTTTAATAAAATATTCTGCTTCCCCGTGTTCTACTACAAAATTAATTCATTGTTGGGGTCAAAAAAGCACTTATGTTTTTCCTGTCATTTTCCACCACACATGAAGAGTTTCGATTACACGTGAATGATTTTATTTACTTTGACCAGACAGAGTTCAGTAAGTTACGATTAAACGCTTAAACGAATACATCCAACGTTAACTGACATCCTCCACCTCATAACCTGATCTACGGACATCACTCTCCTAAGGATAATTAAATGAGGCGAAGATATGGTTTTCTTCTCACTGCGTAACTTATATATAGTGCAGGTAGCAGTTTTTATGATAATCTTAACATTACACTTCACTGTGCTTCACATTTCTGTTTTTTTTTTTCCCTGATAACTGCATTATACGAGAAGAGATAGCGTACTCGACGAGCATAAAAGTCTTGAGAGCCCCAAAATTTGATTGTTCCATTTTCCGGGGGGGTACCGATTCTTTTCACTCTGCTTCAGTAGATCTTAAATGTAAAAGGTTTAGTCTCGACAAATGTTAATTTACTGTTGTCAGTAATCGTTCAGAATTGCCTGTCCCAATAAAAATTTCAGGGGAGTAGTGAGAAAAGGGGGCAAGTTCAGGGAGATAACTTTATTTACCTACCCTTTATTCAATCTCTTCGATTTTTCTCTTTCTTACTGATATCCATAAACGTACAACTTTGCTTTCAATGATCGCTAAGTGGTTTTCACTTGTTTTGTAAACGTTTCTTCCCTCAGACATAATGTTTTTTTTTCCATAATTCTCATGCTGTTCTTCAGTAGAAGTTTACGTACATAAATTATGGCTCAATCGGATCAGATGAATTAATATAATCAATTTTAGCTGCATCAACATGACACTCCAGGTCATACGCCTCCAATTCCTTGCGCCTCAAACATATCTGACGACAAACATTCCCATCAGCACCTCAGTCTTCTTCATGCATGTCTTTGATTCCGCTGAGTGTCTTTGCTTTCCCTAGGCATATTCTCCCTGGATGAAATATTCAACAATTATTATTCTTATTGGTTCTTCATGCAATCTATCTCTGTAGTGGTATCAAAAATTGCTCGTAAAGTAGATGATTCACGTAACACGAGGAAACGTAAGAACACAATGTCACTTGTCCATTGCTCTCCGTTTCCTCCAAGACCGCTGGGCTGCTTAGACTCCGAACCCACAACTGAAACAAGCCAACAGCAACCATCCTGGCAGGAACAGGCTGCCACTAGTGCCCCCAAGTCCCAATATCACAAGAAGTGCTTGTCAAGAGCACTTTATAAACCCAAAGAAAACAGTGCAAGAATTGTCGAAAACATGTGCAAAGACGGTTTGATATCTTATTTTCGAGATGTCGTCTTGCCCCGCAGGATTGTTTAGTAGAAAAAGTATGGATCGTGAAATATTGTAATGAAATAAATAGAATCTGTGGAGAGGATTAAACAAGGTTAAACGCAGGCTTCCCCTCCCCCTTCCCATACCTTTTTTTTTTAATATACCGAAACGATATGCCCATTCTTTTTCAGAAAATTGCCAAAATAAAGTTCCAGATCGGATAACTTAGTCCGCTGGGGCACACATCAAAAAGCCCGTGTGTACATGCCTTGGTGTTCGGAGTTATGTTCGTTTCTTCCTCTGAGGTATTCAATCATTTTTGTTTCATATGGCCCAATGTTCACCTACTGCTAAAAAACCCTGCAAAAAAACGCATCCACTTCAACTAATCCCAAATCCGATCGTTCCATTACCCCTCATTGCAACCAGGTTCCTACCAAGGAATTTCAAAATCCCCCCTCCTAGGCACTGTTTTCTCGTAGGCCTTGGTACGTGACCCTGTATTGAGTTTTTTGGACGTGATTGCTTGCCTCTCCTCACTTCCTCGAGAGATTTGCCCCATGGCCCAACATGTTATAACTTATAATAAGTTTGTATGAATTACCGACAATATGGTAAAGTAAAAGGACACAAGTGCAACTAATGTGACATTATTGTGGCAACGGTTTTTCGCGTCTATCCAGAGCTTTATCAAGCCATTACAAACAATACATGGACAACAGAGGGTATATAAAGGCTCAGAGTGAGGTGCAATACTAGTGAGTGTACAATTATCGATGATCACGTAGTGGTAGTAATAGTCGTAGAAAGTGGTAGTGACCAAAGTAATACAATAATGGTAGAGTCAATTAATCCGTAAAAGGATATAAAAGCTATTACCTTGGTAACATAAAAATAGGTAGGATGGACAAAATGTTAGACTGGAAGAAGCAGTTTTTTCAGTGTTCACCTCTCTGTAAATGTGCTTTGTGTATATCAAACAAGTGGAGACGAATGTGATGGCAGGGTTTACTGTTTTCTGGAAGATTCATGCTAAGACATTCCGGAGGGATGGTGAAGCTGCCCGTTGTTTTGTTTTAATTGGTAATTTGAATACAGCAGCGATCAGTTTTCTGATTTTGAGGCAACTTGCTTCCCTGCAGAAATTAAAGTTTCTATGATCACTAAACGGGCGTCTTGAAATTTCTGAGATGATTGGTGGAATTTCGGTGTGTTGTACACAGGCGTTGTTCAAGTTATCGTTCAGGAAGACATGCAGGAGTTTTTACACTATAATACCCTGTGGAGCTGTGACAAGATTTACGTAGGTGAAACGAGCAAGAAACCTCGACAAACCCGCCTCAATGTACAACATATACGCATGTTAGGAAACGATAACTTGAACAACGCCTGTGTACACCACCCGAAATTCTATCAACCAATCATCTCAATGAAATTCAGAACGGATGCCCAAATAGTGATCAAAGAAACTTAATTCCTCTACAATTTTTTACAATTCTCTTTTTGTCCCCCTTTCCCTTTATATAAAGGGACTATACACCTCCTCCGCCAATCCCCTAGGTACCTTCCCCTCTTTCAATACATTATTAAACAAAAATAACCAAACATTCTAACACTATGTCCCTCCGGAAATAAAAACACAAATGCAGTATAATGTGATCCTTTAGATTGACAACGTTTCAGTACACCCACACAGTGGGCTTTCCTCAAGTCCACGCAAAAATCGGTGCGTAGACTTGAGAAAGCCCACTGTGTGGGTTGAAACATGTCAATAAAGGATCCATTATCTGCATTTGTGTTTTATATTTCCATTGTGTCGGATTTTATACCATTTATTACCCCTATGGTCCCCTCCCACCGTTTTTTAAACATTTCTGTCATGATCCCTGTCGTTCCAGCTGCTTTAACTACCCCATTCATTCTACGTAATGCCTCACGCACTCTCTTCCCCACTCACCTCCTGCTCTGTCTTTTCCTTCACCTCCTAAAAAGATGGTATACCTCCCTGGCACATGCATAAATTTACCGCCTCCCTTTCTTTCGTCGACATTTTAAAAAGTTCCTTAAAAATATCTCTCCATCTAACCCAAAACCTCCATTTCGCCATCTACTAACCTCCCCTACTGCTGCTTTTACTTATATAACCATTTCTTCACTAGACTTTCTTAACTTGTTTAATATATTCCAATTTTTTTTTCTATTTTCCTTAAAATTTCTTTGTGACCAGTAACTCTTCCCACTCTACCATTCCGCTCTCCTTTACAACTCCTCTCCACTCTCTGTCACCTTTCTTTTACCTCCAATGCTCTGCTCTTCTTATAACCTTCTCTGCTTTGTAAATACCCTCTCATAAGCTACCTTTTCTCTTTAATCACACCCTTTATACATCATCATTCCACCAATCACTCCCTTTCCGAACTTGCATCCACCTCCTATAACCAAAACTTCTTCCCCACATTCAAATACTTGCATTTTTTAAAAAACTATTGCCAACCTCTCTTCAACCCCAACTACTAACTCATACCTGCACCAGCCCACCTTTTCTGCAATAGTTGCTTATATTTCACAGCCGAACTCCTCCTCCTTAGTTTTTAATACACCTTTCACCTCCCTCTTTACCTTGTTTGTTGCCCATATTCCTCTTTATCCATCTAACCTCTTACTCTATACTGTAGCTACAACTAAGATTAATGATCCGATACATCAGTTACCTCTCTATAAACGTGTAACATCCTGGAACCTACCCATCAACCTTTTATCCACATATACAAAATCTAACATATGCTTCAATTACCGTGCTACAATGCTACCTTGTATATTTATAGTACCTCTCTTTCATAAAATATGTATTACTATTACCAAACCTTCTTTCTATACATAGCTCAATTAAAGGCTCCCCATTTTCCATTTAACCCCCCTGTTCCCCAAATTTACCTACTAGTCCCTCTCCACCACATTTTTACCCCTTAGCATTAAAATTCCCCAACCACAAGTACTCTCTCACACACTCGGTTCAAAACATCCCCACGGCATTCACTCCTGAACATTTACACAAATCTCTTCTCTCCTCTATACTTCTCTCTTCCCAGTGCATATATACGCTTAATAAAACCCACTTCTCACATCCGACATAATCCACATAATCCTGAATTAACACCTTATAGTACCAATTTTCCTGCCTTAGCTAATCCTTCAACATTACTGCTACTCCTTCTTTAGCTCCTAACTCTGTAGAAAAAACCCCTGACGAAATCCATTTATATTTCCTCTCCCACGAAAATCACTCCACCCCCTCAGTTTTTGTTTTCACTTAAAGCCAGGACAATCCAGATATTTCACATTCATAACATCCACAATCATCTCTTATTTATCATTTCTAAATTCCACTTCCCCATGGATATAAAAAGGCATAGTAATTAGAACAAGAACTAAAGAAAAAGCAAAAAAACTCATATGAGAATGTATAAATAAACGTGTAAGTGTGACCTAAGTGTAAGTAGAAGTAGCAAGACATACTGTAATCCTTGCATATTTATGAGACAGACAAAAAGACACCACAAATCCTACCAACATGTAAAACAATTTACAGGCTTTCGTTTAATACACTCACTTGGCAGAACAGTAGTAACCTCCCTGGTGTGTGTTTGTCTACCAACCTAACTACCTAATTATTTTATGTATATTAATATATATATATATATATATATATATATATATATATCTATATATATATATATATATATATAGATATATAATATATATAATATATATATATATTATAGGATAGATAGATAATAGATAATATTATTTATATATATATATATATAATATATAATATATAATATATATATATATATAAATTATATATATATATATATATATAATATATATATATATATATATATACATATATGGGCCATGCGCTGGCATGCAAGACTGTGGGGCGGGCATAGCTGCGGGATTTTCAGTTATAACTCCTGCATCAACGAGGATGACCAGGTTAAGAGTCACAGGACTTATTGTGAATACTCTGGGAAAGAATTCCAGTGAAAGCGAGAAGACATTTCATGCACCGTTTCCAAAGGTAAATTGTTGGAAGTGTTGTGCAGGTTGTGATGTTGGTGAGTGGTGGGTAGTGAGGAAGAACCCAGTGGAGGGGTGGAGGAGTACCAGGCCTACACTGTGTTGAGTACCTGCCAAGATTATCGTACATACAGACCTCGAAAAGCTCTTATAAAAACATGTTAATATCCAGCACCATGCACCATGCTTCCAGTGTAACCTGGAAATGATTGTGTCGATGCATGGTGGCCTAATTTAGAGGCTATAGTTTTGAAAACAATGTGAAACTTAATGGTTTTAACGAGGGATGACCATCAGTGCATCCCCCCCCCGCGTTCAGGGGGTGTGTGTGAAGAGGTGGGATGTGTAACTAGATGGTGGAGTGAAACACATTGGGTTCAGCAGTGCCCATACCCACATTGTTCATAGTGTACATGGGAACAAAATAAAGTTATGTGTATTGTAATACAGTGGAACAATATATAGTGCGAAGTCATGTGTATGTACTTCCCCGGGATAACCCCCCACCTCAACAACAACCTGCGCCTCACAGTGAGGGGGTAATCCAAAAATTTTGATCCAAGGAGATGGAGACACTTTGAATTTTCGAGAAAAAACTTGATCCGATGGATCATAAGAATTTCGAAACTCCCCCATAGGGGGGAATCCAAAACATGTATTATCGAGAAATTTTGGGGTTGGGGGGGGGGTGAAAGGTGGGAGGGGGGGAACCGTTAAAATTTGATCCAAGTAGATGGAGAATTCGAAAACGTCCCCAGATGGGGGAATGCAAAAAACTTGTAATATTGAGAAATTTTTGGGGTTGGACGGGGGGTGGAAGGAGGGACAATCCAAAAAAAAAAACCATGAACCAAGGGGATGGAGTCTTGGTATTATCGAGAAAATTTGATCCGAGGAGATGGAGTCTTGGTATTATCGAGAAGAATTTGAGGTTGGGGGTGGGTGAAGTGGGAGGGGGATCCGAGGAAGTTATGGAGACTCCTGTGATATGAGAAATTTTTTGGGATTGGGGGGGGTGGTGGTGGAAGGAGGGGTCCCAAAAAAACTTGATCCAAGGAGAGGAGAATTTCGAAAAAAAACACCCCATAAGGGGGAATCCAAAAAACCTGATCCAAGGATATCATAAAGAAAAAAAATTCGAGGCGCGGGGGCGATCCGACGAACGCCAGCAGAAGGCGCAGCAGAAGGCCGGGGCGCGGGTCGCGAAGGGCGCGGGCGGGGCCGCGGCTGGCGCGCGCGGGGGTCCGAAGGGCGCAGCCGGGCGCTGCGGGCGCGCGGGGCGGGTTTCGCGTAGGGCGGGCGGGCGGGAGCGCAAGCGGCGCGACGGCGGGGGTCGCGAAGGGGGGGGGGGGGGGGCGCGAATGGGGGTCGTGGGTGGGGGTATTGGGTTGGGGGGTCCAAGGGGGTGAGGTAGTTCTCGAGGGCGATGGTCATGGTCAAAAACCGAAGTATCACCTAGGTGTGAAAAGGTGACCCTCCAGCTGCTGGTCCTAGACCGGATAAACCGCTCAGTGGAAGGCCTAAAAACCGGATAGCACCGCTCAGTGGAAGGCCCATAAAAAAAACCGGATTACCACCGCTCAGTGAAGGCCCTAAAACCGGATACACACCGCTCAGTGGAAGGCCCCAAACCGAAAATTCCTCGCCAAGTGGAAGGCCCAAAACGAAGTTCCTCCCCCGAGTGGAAAAATTCACTACCTTATATATATATATATATATATATATATATATCGGTGGCCGAATAGGCAGAACTTGCATCTGGCTTAAATAGCAACAACTCATTTTGCCATATAGGACAAGTGGGGAGGGGTAAATTAGTATGAATAATGTCGCCGAAATCATTCTGAACTCAACGAAAAAATATATATTTCACATGTGTTTGTAGTATTAATTTATTGTAAACAAATCAAAAATAATTAGTTGGGGTTTAGGCTATTATAAATTGTTTCTTGGGGTTATAATAAGATTAGGTAATTTTCTAAGATTCTTTTGGTGCAAAATGATAATTTTTTACACATCAACGTTTAATGAAATAATATATCTTTTAAGAGTATAAGAGAAAATTTCAAAGTACTTAATTTTCAGTGAGTTCTTGCTAATTGAACAGTTGTAAAACATACGGCACGACATATACTATAATATATAATATATATATATATAATATATAAATATATATATATATAATAATTATATATTATATATAATATATATATATATATATATATATAAATATATATATATATATATAATATATATATATATATATATAATATAATATATATATAATATATAAAATATATATATTTATATGCACAAGACAATCCTCGGGGGTAGGAATTTATAGCTCAGGTGCTTACACACATCTCAGTGCGTCATGCTCCAACAGTAGCTATACTATATTGTCAATGACAGCTTCAGGAGAAACAAGGAATTTTTCAGATATGGTAGCGCAATGGCACCAGGTATTTATGACCGAGGGAGAGAGGGCTCAGCGAATGCCAATCACACACAGGTCCCCTCACATCCCACCTCATATGTGGTCGGGTGTCAGTAAGTCTCCACAGTTTGCAGAAGCATTAGTAAAATAACTAGGAAATAGTTAATAGCCTAGCCCTTAGCTTCTAACCGCTTGGGAAACAGGTATGTGTGACGAAAGAAGTTACATTACAACACTGATACATACAGAAAGCACCCGACAACTGCTCGAGCTCAACTTTTAATAGTCTCCGTCCTTGTCAGTGGAATCCCCCATAAACTTAATGTTGGATTTGCATCAGTGGATCTTAAGACTGAGCAACAAAAGTATTCTCTGCCTCTTTGGTAGGTAGCAGGAGCATCATGGAATATAAAATTCAAAAAGTAATTTTAAAAACACTCATCAACCTAGCTGACTTTGGAAAGTATTTTTTTTTTCATGGAAGGAGATTGGAGCAAGGTAAGGTCAGATTTTCATTAAAAAGTTTTGGTATAGAGACGTCACTGAAAATTTCAGACCATGTGCATGAAGTATAAATACCACTTGCAGGTAGGATTCGCCAAGACAGTCTTGGCCAGTGCCTTCTCCCATGTGGTGACCCACTGGGCTCCCGAAGAATGTCGGAGTTTGTACAAGTCATGGATTTCCCCTTTATTGTTGTATCAATCCCTATGACAAGAGCACGCTGAGTCTCTTTCAGGTCAGGTGGAGTACCGTTTTCCGGCCCAATGGCTGGAACACTCTATGAGAAGAGTACGTGAGTCCTTTTCAGCCCAGTAAACTGGGTTTAGCACGTCCTTTGGTTCAAATGATGGTGTCTCGACTGGTGTATACAATCTGAGTGTCGTCCTCCCACCTCAACAGACTCAATGCTATGAACTGTTTTGAAAGCCGATAAGTTGAAGAATTGAGACACTTATCCAACAAATGGGAATGTTATTGAAGAAACGTTTCATCACCAATATAAAGTAGAGTGATGGACTGAACACATCGATTCCTCCCCGGCTGAAGGGACTGATTACCTCAAACTCCCCTTCCTCTACTTACCCATTTCTACTTCTGTATTGGACAGATAAAGCCACTTGTGTGGCGAAAACGTTTCTTCAATAAAGATTCTGTTATTTGCACAATTGTCTCAATTCTTCACATGACTCAGTCGTCTTCTATCTTCCTCCACATCATACCAGACTGTCGTAGGGAGAAGCAGAGCTTACCTTGGTGCATGGGGCATCACGTTATCTCTGGTTCTCAGGCCGGTGTTCTAGCTGCTAGAGGCTATCAATTTTCAACTCTCTCTCCAATGGAACATTCCATTCACTTGACCGCAGCCCCGATTACTCGTGAAGTTCACTAAGGATCTCTCTGCCTGCAATGGATAGATAATGATGATGTTATGACGATCATGATGAAGATGATGAATGATGAAGATTCCCTTTTACATTGTAGAGGAGAAAAAGGAAAGGGAGAAGTTGGAAAGGACATGAAGATCCTGAGAAGGAGTGAGATAGTTGAAGTCTGCCCAGTCCAATAGTGGAGACAGGGAGAATGTAAAACAGTAAGATTTTTTTTTTTTTTTTTGGCTGTTGAGGCCACGTTTAAATAAATTTCAATTTGCCGTCTTCGGGGCAACGACTTCGTATATGTCACAGCTGATGATCTCACGGCCTGGGTAGTACTAGTTAAGATTTATTTATGAGAAGTCAAGTATGAAATTTATAGCAAAATAAAAAAATGAACCGCTGAAGACCGTGCCATAACTCGAGAATGCTCTCTATTGGTTTAAAATTTTAATATCAAATGCGTGGTTTCTGAATGCAAGGTTCGCACTGTTGTTTGGGTATGTATGTTCCAATTTGACAATTTTATTGATTTCATAGTGGAGGTTCATTTTTTTATTTTACATAACTAAAGAATGTCTCTTCCTTACCCTCATTTTAAATTAAACATTAATGATGATGCCCATAAAACCTTAGTCCTAAGTCAGCGCAACCTGAAATTTCACGGAAATTTAAAAAAACCGAAATGTTGAATTCATGTCAGTAACTGGAGAATGAAATTTTCTCATCAGCTTCAAATGTTCATTATTATGGTCCATTGTTTCCATATATACACGTTAGAAAAAAAAGAAAAAAATATTCCTTTATCACTCTGAGCGTTTTGATACATAATTTTATAATCCAGTTAAGACCTACGAATAACCGTTGTTGAAGGCCTCTCTTATTTGTTAATAATGCACTCACAACAAAAAGCATACACTATGTCAACGTAATGCTTACGACACATATAGAAATATCACACGTTCATATACATTCCAGGATACACACAACATGTAAGGGCACATGCATATATGCACACCATTAAGCATATATACGTATACCTAGGGAATAAGAATTATATCTGTCATATTACAAAGTGTAATACATCCATACGTTCATAAATGCATACATGACAACGAGCACGGCTTCAGGTATGGAAATCCTCCTGTGTCACAAACCTAATGTAGCTCTAAGAGCGAACTAACAAAAGAGAAGAGAATGAATAAAATTTAGTGCTGGAATACATTTCATACAGTAAACTCTGCAAGCAGGAGACGTGATACAAATGCTACGATACAGAAGGCGGGCAGAAACAGGAAAAACAATCAAAAAGATCATTGCATTTTAACAGGAATGAAACAATGAGGGATGATGTCAGAGGTTACAGAGTCGAGTGAGGTTCCACAAGGATTGAGTTTCAAAGGGCCAGTGCTGCTTCTTGGTTTTTACGTGAAGTACTTAACAGAAGAGATAAAATCGAGGTTTCCCCCTGTTCGTAGACGACGTAAACTAAGTCAGATTAATGCGTGCAGACGAGGTCCAGGAAAGAAACCTTCGAAAAGGTTCAGGACAGGCCTGCAACCTGTCCTGGCAAATGGCTCGCTGGTGTTTAAACCCCACCGACTGCGAAGTTAGAAGCCTGAAGAAGTTAAAAGATCTCCGCAGATGGAGTTAAGGCTCGGAGTGTGTAACATACTGAGCAATCCTTGAGGAGCATATAAACCAAACAACTGTTACAGCAAATTGCATGTCCTGGTCAAAATTTTAGGAATAGCGTTTTCATCCAAGTAAGTCCTGGAGTGCATTCCACACAACACTGTACACCGGGCCATCGTCCCAGCCTCAATTGAAGTACGGGCAGCACCACTATACAACCCACAACCTTGCCAGAACATCAAGAATTTAGAGAAGGTGCAGAAACTTGCAACAGGACTGGTCCAGGAGCTATGGGAATCTGTCCTGTGAGGAAACGTTAAGGGAACTTACCTGATTGAGCATTAAAGGAGACAGAAGGATTTGGGGGAATATGATAATGCTGTACAAAATACTGATAGTAATTGACAAGATGAACATTGGAACGTTTTCAGAGATGAGAAATAGGATAAGAGAGAACAATAGCTGAAAGCTGAAAGCTGAGATGTGCCGCATAAGGATGTCAAGAAGAACTCTTCAGGTTTAAAGTTGTCGAAAATGGAATAATATGGAAAGTGAAGTGGTAGAGTCGGGATCCCATTATATAGCTTTAATAAGAGGTACGACATGACTTTTGAAGCAGGGAGTCGACCTAGTAGCAAGCACCAGCGAAGAGACCCGTCCAGGAGTATACCTCGACCCCTTAAACACAATATAAAGTGAGTGAATACGTGCTTTATATGCATACCTACAAACATGCATAGTCACAACACACATACATAATTGAATACATACACACATGCTCATACACATGCCTGCATATGCACACATGAACGTAGCTCATTATACATTCAATAACCAAAAATATGCATACTCAAAAATGCAATTTTTATACAATTCATTTATACTCAAAAACATACATTAATAAACTAAAAAGCTGATTTTTCACGAAATAAATATACAAATTCATACATACTACAGTCATTTATCCTGTAGGCGATGGCTTACGGATAATGCCCGATATAATTCTAGATATTTATATTATTGTCCTGTCTTTCCAGATGGTTGATGCAGGGTTGACGCGTGGTTTGATGGGTGGTTGAGTGTCAGTAAGTATAGTAATAGTATAAAATATAATAAAGGAGGTGGACTTCCTGGCAACCCCATACAGTGTTGTAGATTAATTACTTCTTAAAGAATGTTAATCAATCAGTAATTAAACCATACCTGAAGTCTCTTGAAAGCAATTAAAAGGAACAGGACAGGACACTCACATATATTCCCAAACACCCGTCCACCCCAGTGGGAAACTACAGACCTCCTGTAAAAAGAAACGATGGCCCACTACTTAAATGCCCCCCCACCACAAGGCAGGGCAAACTTCACTTTTTGGAAATGTCTGTTTAGCGGTCCGGGAAAAAAGGGGAAAGAGACTAGCCTCAATGATAATTAAACCCTTAGAGATTTTCCTAGATTTGTAACCTCATTCGCCTTCCCCGTCAACAAAAAAAAAGGGAAGGCAGAACCCCCACTCACTCTACTCAGTGAAAAAGTCAACCAGGTGAAAAAGAAAATTGAAGGGGCAACACAGTGGGGGCAATAAAATTATTCCCATTAAAAGATACAGTTGCTCCCAGGGATGCTGACACGGCTGAAGCATTAAAAAGAAAACCCTGCCAGGGAAACCATGGCACCAACTTCCCCAACCCTCTGTCCCCATAGGGAAACCATTGAAGTGGAAGACTCAGCTTTACAAAGCAATAATGTCGTTCCCATCTGCTCTGCTGGGATTACCGGGAAAAGGCCACAGCTTTTTAAAGGAAAAGTTAATCTACTTTTTGGGGGAAATTGCGAGACACTGTTTTCAGAGATCAAAAGGGTTCGTTAAAAATTCCTTTGCGGTCGTTCCTGATAAAATTTAGACCTTTTTTTTTTTGGTAAACACTTTGTGCACTTAAAAAAGAAGGAGGAAAATTTCGGCCAATTGCAGTGGGCAACACCTACGCCGCCTCGTATCCAAGCTGCTGTCCGAATTTTTGTGCACAGGCAGCCATGATCTTCAACCAAACCAGTTTGGTTTGGGTCTCTAAAGGAAGTGAAGCAGGGGTTTCATGCAACAAGGGGTATTCAAAAACCCTCCCCTGGGGAAAAAAAGCAGTGGTAAAATTAGATTTCAAGAAGCATTCAATCTCCTAAAAAGATACGGGGTATTAGCACATACAAGAACTTTTCCTGGTCTCTTCCCTTTGTTTTCAGCTGGTATAGCAAGGAATAAATCTTCTTTTTGGAGAGCATAAATTACATCATCGGAGGGTGTCCAAAAAAGGGAGACCTCTGAAACCATTTCTCTTCGTAAGCAGTTAGGGAAATCACGTCGACTGACTAGCGAGCTAAACTCGGTTCCAAGATGGCCACTACAGGTAAAAAAGTCCTTCCACATGACCTTACACGGGTAAGAACGGGACGGGAAAAGGGGGCCCAAATCCTGAATCCACCCAAAATGTGAAATCATCTCAGCAGTCAACAATGGTAAATGCAGTGAATCAAACACCAGGACAGCAACTTCCCCCCCACAAATATGTCTTGCTGGGAGCACCTCTGGGAAGCAATCCCCATTGACAAATTTCTCAGGAAGAAATGGAAGAGTTAAGGAGAAGGGAAACAACGAATAGGAAAATCGGACACCCACGAGCCTTGTACCTTCTCCAAAGTGCTTGAGTCTGCCCGGGTTTTCACATTTTTTCCTATGATGTGCACCTTCAATGATAACCCTATACGCTCGAATATGACAGTATTCGAGACAGATTTTTTACAAAAGTATTTAATTTTATCTAGAAGCGGGCAGGGGAACCAACTACACTACACAAATAACCCGCACAAAAAAGACAAAAGCTTACGACGACTTTTGGTCCGATTGGACCATTAAAAAGTCACCAACAGAGGACACCAGGTGGGGATGCCCGGGTGTTGTGCATGTGTCATTTCATCCTGTCGGTATTAATAAAATTCTTGTACTACTATACTACCTTCTCCCAAATACTACTACCTCCACCTCTTCCGCCAATAAGGGGTTCTGCTCCTCTCTGTTAGTGGAATTTGTAAAAGGGTCCAAGCGGGCCGAAACGTCGTCAAAAGTTTCTGTCTTTTTTTGGGGGGTTGTTTGTGTACGTTCCATCACGGTTTTTGTGTTTTTTTGTTATTCAACTACACTTCCAGTCAGACAGGGGGCATTGGTGCCCGCAGTCCACAGATTCGTTACCTGCTTTTCTGTCCTCGTGTTTGCATCCAGAGAGTTTGTAGCAGCGATTCTCCGAACATTTTGGGGACAAGATTGGAGTCCAGGCCAAAAATTCATTGATGGAGCAATGATCTGGGAAATCAACGGGCTCTGGAACCAACCTGCTCCCCCCAACAACTACAAAAAAATCGACTGCGAGGTCCAATAGTGGAAAAAATTGCCCCAACAATGCTTCAGAGGTTTATATTTATGGCAATGCAGTACATTTTTTACACACGTACAACATGTACCCCATATGCCACCTTTTTTTTAATAAGTATCCTTTAAAACTTCTGTACCAATTTTTAATAAAAATCCATTAGTAAAAAAAAATAAATCAAAAGATGGGGTGGTAGGGGAATGGAATATCAAACGGCTTCAGGAAGAAACCAATATTCTTCCTTTAAGCCTTTTTTATCCACTTCTCCCAGGTATGGGTCCCACAATTTACACCAAGGGGACCCCACCTAAGTAAATAAAATATTAATAATTATATTATATATATAATATATAATATTAAAAATATTTTAATATAATATTATATATATTAAAAAAATATTATATAAAATTTTAATATAATAATTTTAAAATATATATATTTAAAAATTTAAAAATATATAAATAAATACAAAACAATAATATATATATTATATAAATATAATAATATATAAATTATTATAATATATAAATATATATATATATATATTAAAATATATATACATATATATATATAATATAATATATATATATATATATAATATATTATATATATTAAATATATTATATAAAATATATATATATTATATATATATTATATATGGGCTAGTAACCCCCTTCCCCCCTGTTACAATTTCAAAAAAGAAAAAAGAAAAAACTTTATAAAACTGGGGTTCTTAAATGGGCGTGGATGTAGTGCGGGAAGAAAAAAAACAATGATTTCTGAGTTAGAATGAAAAATTTTGGGTGCCCGGCCCCAAAACAAAAAAAAGCGAAGGGGGAGGAAGTTTCAGTGGGGGGAAAAAATGGGATTAAATCTGGAGTATCTGAGAGAGTTAGGCAAAG
Organism: Cherax quadricarinatus; assembly: GCF_026875155.1. Classification (NCBI taxonomy): domain Eukaryota; kingdom Metazoa; phylum Arthropoda; class Malacostraca; order Decapoda; family Parastacidae; genus Cherax; species Cherax quadricarinatus. The sequence continues at coordinate 28,730,888 of NC_069417.1, read as the reverse complement.
GGAAGGGGGGGCAGTAATTTTAAAAGACAGTTATGGAAGGAGAAAAGAGAATATAATGTGTAAATTCAAGAATTTTGTGGATTTAAAAAAAGGTTTTGGGTGCGAGAAGTGGGTCATAATAAGCGTGATGCACCTGGGGAAGAGAGGGAAAGCGAGGAGAGAGAGAGATTTTGGGGAAAGTTAAGTAAGTATAGGAGCCTTTGAACCAAGTGGAGAAATTTTGGTAGGGGGCTTGAATGCTAAAATAGGAGAAACTTTTTAAAAGAGGGGGTGGGAGGTAAATTTGGGGTGCCAGGGGTAAATGATAAAGGGGGCCTTTTATTGAACTTTTTTATAGAAAGGGGGGAAATTAAGGTAATACATATTTTAAGAAAAAGAGGATAAATAATAACACGATATGATGAGGGGGAAAGAAGTAGTTTTTTGGATTATGTATTGAGATAAAAGACGTTGAGTAACTTCAGGATTACATGTTTTTTAGAGGGGCCACAGATTATTAATCACCTTCTATTGAGCAACTGAGAGTAAAAGGGAGATGGGATACAAAGGGAAAAAGAACATCAGGGAAGAGAGAGGGAAAGGTTTTTTAAACTAAAAAGGAGGCAGTTGGGTAAGATATAAAAACTATTGGAGGATAGATGGGGTAATGAGAGCTAGGCAATGGGGTCGAAGAGGTAGGGTAGGTTTAAAAAAAGGGTTTGAGTGTTCAGCAGAAGTTTGTGGTTACAGGAAATGGGTGCAGGGGGGAAAGAGGCGATTGGTGGAAGATGATGTAAAGAAGATAGTAAGGGGGAAAAAGTTAGCATATAAAGTTTTTACAAAGTAAAGTGATCAAGGGGGGAAGAGTATATGGAGAAAAAGAAGAAGTTTTTTTTTTTTTATTTTTTTTTTTTATTTAAAAATTAAAATAAAAAATATTTTTTAAAAAAAAAAATTTTTTTTTTTTTTTTTTTTTTTTTTAAAATTTTTTAAAATTTTATAAAAAAATTTTTTTGTTTAAAAATAAAATTTTAATAAGAGATTTTTGAGTGGGGGAAGTTTTGAGGCAGTGGGTAAAATGAAAGGGGGTAAGGCACCGGGATTGTTTAAAAATAGAAAGAAAAGAGGGGGGGAAAAATTTTGGAGTGGGTTTGGGGCAATTTTTTAAAAAGATGGGAAAGGGTAAGGTACCCAGGGGGTTGCAGAGGCATGCATATTCCTTTTTATAAAGGCAAAGGGATAAAAGAGAGTGCAAAAATTATAGGGGGGTAATCTGTTGATGTCCTGGTAAAGTGTTGGAAAGTTATAATTGAAAGAATTAAGGTAAGACGGGGAATAGGGGCGATGAACAAGGAGGGTTTTTTGGAAGGTAGGGGGGGTGTGGCCAGGTGTTACAGTGAAACTAAAGTGAACAGAAATTTTGATAAGGGAAAGAGGCTTTGTGGCATTTATGGAAAAATTTTGGGAAAAACTAGACAGGTGGATAGGGGGGGCAATGTGGCAATGTTTCAAGTGTATGGTGTAGGGGGTAGGTTAGAAACAGGAAGGTTTTTACGAGGATTAGGCCAAAATTAGGTATTAAAGGGAAAAAAAGGGGAAATTTTTTTCCCCCGTAAAAGTAAAACCTTAGACAAAGGGTGTGTATGTCACCGTGGGTTTTTTAATTTTTATAGATGGGGGGTAAAAAGTAAATGCGAGGGCTTGGGAAGAGGGCTGGAGTTAAAAGTAAAGAACACACACAAAGTGGGAGTTTTCACACTGCTCTTTGCTATGACACTGTGCTCTTGGGAGATTCTGAAGAGAAGTTGCAGAGATTGGTGGATGAAATTGGAGGGGTGTGCAAAAAAGAAAATTAGGTGAAACAGGAAAGAGTAAGGTTTTATGGGGATAACAAAAAAAATTAGGTGATGAAAGATTGAATATCAATTGGAGGGAGAGAGATGGGGGGAGGTGAACGTATTCAATATTGGGGAGGGGACGTGTCAGGGGAGGGGTCTAGAAAGATTAGGGAATCATAGAATTATAGGAAAAAGAGTGAGGGTGCACTTAGGATCGTGGAGACAAAGAACTTTGTTTTTTGGAGGCAAAGAGGGAATTATGAGAGTAAAGTTTTTACCAACGCTTTAATGGGGGGAAACGTGGGTGATAAGTTGCGCGAGGGAAGGCTGGAGGCAGGGAGATGTCATGTCTGAGGGAATGTGTGGTGGAATATAATGAGAAATTCGTAGTTGGGAATTAGGAGGAGTGCGGGATTCCAAAACTGTTGTCCGAGGGCTGAGGGAAGGGGTTTTTGAGGGGGTTCGGACATTAGAGAGAATGGGCGAAACAGAATTTACTTCAAGAGGTTATCAGTCTGTAGTGGGGGAAGGCGGGTGGGGGCGGGCCTAGAAGGGTTTGGGGGGAGGGGGGAAAAGAGGTTTTGGTTTGCGAGGGGGGTTGGACTTCCCGCAGGGATGCGTGAGCGTTTTTATAAAGTGAATGGGGGACAAAAGGTTTTTAATACTTGACGGCGTTGGAGTGTGACAAAGTAACATTTATGAAGGGGTTTAGGGAAACCGGCAGGCCGGACTTGATCCTGGAGATGGGAAGTACAGTGCCTGCACTCTGAAGGATGGGTGTTAATGTTGCAGTTTAAAAACTGTAGTGTAAGCACCCTTCTAGCAAGACAGTGATGGAGTGAATGATGTGAAAGTTTTTCTTTTTCGGGCCACCCTGCCTTGGTGGGAATCGCCGGTGTGATAATAAAAATAAAATAATAAATATATATATATAATAATATATAATATATATATATATATATATATATTAATATTATATATATATATATATATATATATATATATAAATATATATACATATATAATATATATATATATATATATATATATATAATATATATAATATATTAATATATATATATATAATCTATATAAATATATATATATATATATATATATATATATATATATGTATAATATATATATATATATATATTATAATATATATATATATATAATATATATATATATATATATATAATATATATATATATATATATATATATATATATATGTCGTGCCGAATAGGTAGAATTTGCAATCTTGGCTTAAATAGCAACGCTCATCTTGTCATATAGGACAAGCGAAAATTTGTGTATTCAATAATTTCGCCAAAATCATTCTGAACCTAACGAAAAATATATATTTCACTGTGTTTGTTTGGTATTAAATTATTGTAAACAAATCTAAAATATATTTAGTTGGGTTAAGCTAAAATAAATTGTTCTTGTAATAATAAGGTTAGGTAAGTTTTCTAAGATTCTTTTGGAGCAAAATTAAAAATTTTTACATTAACATTAATGAAAAAATATATCTATAAACGTATAAGAGAAAATTTCAGAAAGGACTTAATTTTAAATGAGTTCTTGCTAATTGACCAGTTTTACATATTCTATTCTATTCTATTTGATTCGCCTTTAATCCCGGCCCGGGTCTCTTCCATTTTGGTGACCCGGCATTGGCTCCCAGGGTAGGGAAGTGACATTTATCGTTACTTGCACCTGTGTGGCAGGTCTTCAGCAGGAAGTGGGGGGGGGTACCTCACCGGCCCTATGGCCAGATGACGTACCAAATGTTAGTGAGCACTATCAGTGGCTGGTGTGCAGTGCAATGGAGGCCCAAAGCAGGCCCTCGCAGCAACTTCAGCGGGGGGGCGGATGACGTGCAAGGACTGGAAGTAAGGTTTCCAAGTCCCTGACAGCTAACTACACAGGATGTGCTGCCTCATCCTCTCGGGTCTGCCCTACTGGGGTCATTGGGAAGTGTCTACGGCGAAGGGGCATCGTAGCCGGGCAGTCTAACAGGTAATGCACCAAGGGCTGCAGAACCATTCGGTCACAATGGGCACAGAGCTCCTCTCGTGCCCGTTCAACAATCCACGCAGTGGTGGGATACCCTAAGCGTAGGCGGTGGATATGCACCCTCAGTTCCCTGGACTGTGTCCGAATACTTGGAGGGGGCACCCTGTGGGTCGCCTTGACATACCAACAGAGCTCCGTGAATCCCCAGGGTCAGGGAATGGGCGCCTGCCGCACCAGCAGCCCACAGCGCAATCTGGCTGAGGCTGATGGAGATCGCAGCATGTGGCTGTGCCTCGTGGTTGCAGTCCTAGCAGCCTCATCTGCAGCATCATTGCCAGGGATACCCACATGGCTCGGGATCCAGTTGAATGGTAGCCCTGCGACCCTGGGCCATGAGAGTCTGCAGGTCACCCCGGATGGATGTGATTAAGTGTATGTTGTCCCTTTGGCTCTCTGTGCATAAGCCTTGGATCGCTGCCTTGGAATTCAACGTGGATGATGGGGGATGCTGATTGTCTGCAAGAGCATGCCGCAGAGCTTGTTGGATGCACGAGTTCGGCCTGGAGGATGGTGCAATGTCTGGGAGGGCGCCAACCTGATGTCCGATTGCTGTGGACATCCCAGCATCTGTGCGGCCTGCCACTGGGTTCTCTAGGAGCCATCAGTGTAATATGGTACACACACCTGGGATTTCCACACCCACAATGCTAGCCGAGTCGAAGGTGGTGCAGAATGTCCCAGGTGCAATGCCTCTTGCTGTCCTGGTAGGGTTGCCAGCACACCGGCAAAACAGCCTCTGGTGCCCCCAAGGGGGTGGCACCGTGTATGTTCGCTCCAGCCTGTCCGGCAGCCTCCCGATGTACCTGGAGCACTGTCATGGGCAGACTTCTGTTGTGGCCAACTGCTGAGCCGACACACATCCATCGGCGGCCGGGATGCAGTGGAATGTTGACCTGTCCCTGGCGTACACCGTAACAATTCTCATCTATTGTTTCAGAAGCCCCTGGGAGTCGGAGATACGTTGCAATCCACCTGGCAGCTACCAGTAGGATCCTGTCTTCAGAGGCTGTCGCAGCACCTCAAGGTTCCAGAGCCACTGCATTAGCCCACCTAGGAGCCCCCAGCATGGCCCGTTACAGCTTGTGTTCTGGATGACACAGAGATTTGATGTTTGTGGTCTGCGTGAACCCAGAGGCAAGTGCCCAGAGTCAACGAGGGGAACGTATTGCCTGATGTAGAAACAACCTCATACCTCGAGGCTCGCCCCACCCTAGGGATGGCCCATGGCACTCAATGCCCTGACCTCTGCACGCCCTCTCTTTAATGTGGCACAACATGCTTCTGGAAAGTGCGGTGCCTGTCAATGTAGATGCCAAGGTACCATAACCGTGAACCCACTCACAGGTCGATGCCCAGGAACCTGCAGGCCTCTGACTGGTCCACCTTGGTGCGAAGGAATCATGGCTTTGATTACGCTGCAGATATCTGAGTCCAATTGACGGCAAGGTGAAAGCCAGCATGATCGAGGTCCTCCTGGCACGCGCAAAAGCCGGCAACTTCCTAGGTAACGCCAATGCCGCGAGGTCATCGGCGATGCTGAGGAGATGGTGCCTTGGAGAAAGGACAGCACACCAGCTGGTATGCATCAGTACATTGAACAGGGTGGGACTAAGTCACCCCGCCTGTGGAGTGCCGTTGTCCCAAGGTTTGAGAGAACAGAGGCATGCCCCTGGAAGTGTACCCGGGCCAGCCCTGTCCTTGTGAGATGGGAAGCGAAGCCATGAAAGCAGCCTGCCTTTAATCCCCCTGCGGCCAAGAGTGCACTGCTAAGCTCAAAACTTTTCCGTGGTCAAGAAAGACAACAATGTGGGCTTGGGCGCCCCACCCAACCGGTCAGTAGAGTGGTAAGCTTTTCGAAAGTGCTCCACTCCACTTGTGAAGCCATATAGGGTGTTTATGTTGGAGGGCCAGCCTTCCGACCTCAGGCGCACCAACACCAATCCTTACGACAACCTCGAGATTCAACAGGTGAGGAGATGGGTCTCACACTGCCAGGATCCCCAGGCTTAGGGATCGGTATGATGTCAGCCTCCTTCCATACGACAGGGAGTTGCCAGCTCGCAAAGTCTGGTTGATGACCCCAGGACAGCAGAAATGTCCAGAATGGCCCAGACCGAGATGATCATGCCCAAGGTGATACCATCAAGCCCCGGTGCAGTGTCCTTCCTCGATGAGAGGTGAAGGCAGCCTGGATCTCCTGGTCGGTGAAGTCTTTCATCCATGACGTCCTTAGCCTGGCAAGCTGCTTGGATCACCATCACCCTTCTAGGAAGGAGGGTGGGCTTGGGAGGTCCTGGAATCCTGAGGCCAGTTTGAGCCAATGGCCGCTCTGGAGGTGAATAGGTCCCACCAGACGCTCTGGCCGTCAGTGCGGGGTCTGGGTGCAACCGAGCCACACTGCAACGCTGCCCATGGCCAATCGTAACTTGGTCCAAATCTCAGATAAGGTGGAGGAGAATGCTGAAGGAGGCACACCCACTCGAACCATTTAGCCTGCCGACCCTGTGTGAGACATGCGTGCCTGCCGCACCATTCCCTGACCAGATGCATGACTCAACCGTGGATAACCCCTGTGCATCTTCGTACAACATTGATGCGGTGGTTCTGGTTTCCTGATGTCCTCATTCTTAAAAAACCACCAAGCACGTTTATATGAACCCCTCCCCTTCCGCCTGTAATCTTTAGGTATTGCTGCCTCAGCTGCACAAGTTGAAGGCCACCTGCAAGTTTTGAGCTGCCCTCATCTGTCTTCTGGAAGAGGAGCACCCGCCCACTCAGCCTCAATGACCTCACTGGGGTAGGATGTGGGGAGCGGGCACTGCTGGACATCACATAGTGGACCCTGCAAAGTGATCACTGGTGAGACTGGGTGGACCTCCCATCTCGCGCTCGCGGAGCAACCGCCTAATAGTGAGTGTGACATCCCAAGCGGCCACCATAGGATGGTTGGCTCACCAATAATTGAGGAGGGGGCTATACTCAGGGACGCTCCTCCAGCACAGCCGCAAGGTGCCACCCAGCTGCCTTGGTAGGAGAAGACAGAAGAAAGATTGGTGGTGGTGCATTGAACATCCCCAGCCACAAAACAAGACCATCCCGTGGGCGAGTGCTGCCACCTCTAAATGTCAAGGGTGTACCGAGAGCTTCTGTAAATATTTGTAAACCACAGAGAGGTTCAACCGTCAGGTGTAGGGTGACAGCCTGAAACCTCTACGGGCCCTCCTCCCCACAGTCGATGGGGTCAGTGGAAGATTGAAAGGGGATAGGGTCCTGACCGTAGATCGCCGTGCCCTGCCAGTTCCCTTCCTCCAGGCGCTGAAGGTAGCAGAGAATCCCGGAATACGTGGTGCAATTTGACTGAACAAATCGGTGAGGTGTCTCCTGAAAACAGTGAAACATCAACCTCATCCCAGAAACTGCACTTCAATCACTAAGTGAATTTTCTGCTGCACCCACAAATGTGCCACTGGAGCTCTTCAAGTGGCCGCAGAGGTTGCCTCACTGATTCCCATCTCTGCCTGGGACTTCGTCGTCCGTTGTTGGCGACTCCGGGCCTCCTCCCTCACAGACTGGAAGGACTCTGGGATGAAGACTTGAAGTTCCATTGTCTTTCCTAGTCCAGGAAATGAACCAACGCCCAGCATCCATGACAGGAGCCTTCCTGCAGGCGCCCCTGTCCACATGTCCGATGGCAGCAGCCGAACAAGATGGTAGCGCTGAGATGACCCCCATGGTTTCTTCCCAGTCGATCCGGAAAGATTTCGACCCCATTACCTCTGCAGGCATTGAGCTGGACGAACCCGTCGAGTCGGGCTGGGTCACTGGGTAAGTCGAGGTGCTGTCGACACTGCAGTGCAGCATAAGCTGGTGCAAAACACCTCCTGCCCGGCATGTGTAGCCATGGGCTTCCAAGGTTCCCCTGACCGGGAACCTCTCCTGACATCTGGCCGCTCCCAGTGGGCCTGCCCTTGGGAAGAGCCTTCTGGCGGTAAGGCAATGAATGTGGTGCCCAGCTGGGACCTGCGGGAGTGTGCCGGAGCCTATGGTGTTTTTGCCAAATGATTCACTCTTCTTGGCCACCATGCCATCTGACCCCGCAGTTGACCGCGCTGCGCAAACAAGTGTCAGCCCCCTGATGCCACCGCTGGGAGCCCAGTGCTGGGAACTTCGCTGGAATTGCCCTCCTTCGGTAGTCCGGGGAACGTGATTTGAGCCCCATGCTGACTGTTGCTGGGCAGTTCAAGGCTGGGTGGCGTCGGGGCTGTCGGCGTCGTGGGTCCGATATGAACCTGCTGCCAGTGCTGCACAATCACAGGACAGCTCCGGTTCCATGCATGGTGCCTATTTGAGCAGTTTGCAACACTCTGGGCTCAGGCCGAAGGGCTTCGCCAGTTGGTGTTTGAGGATTGCAATGCAGTCCTTCCGAGTCGTGTGCCATGCAGCACACACCACACTTCTCTCATCGCTGGCAGGTGTTGCAATATGATTGAACCCCTGGCAGTTGAAGCATTGTACTGGAGGCCTGAACAGGTATGGTCGGGTTCTTGAATCTTCCCGAAACCCCAAGTTCCAGGTGCATGTGAATGACCTTTGTGGTGGGTCGCACCTGGCGGGTGGGCACCTTGTTCACCGTTGCAGTGAGTCCGCTCCCGCCTTGAACAATATTGTGGCACTTCCTAAATGGGGTCCATGGGAGGGGCACAGGGGCGTGTAAAAGAAACACCCCCTTGTAACACCTTTCCCGAAGCAAGTCAGTTCCACCATGCTGGGATGGTCACAACCCAGCCCCTTCAACTCCTCGTAAGAGTCTTCGTCCCAGAGAATGACCAGAACCTCGTTTCCCTGAGAGTGAACTCGCAGTGGAACATGAGGTGGGGGAGACCTTCCAGATACCTACAAACCCGTAGTTGGGAACCCTTAGAATTTGTTAAGGCCCTGGTTTGCTATAGTGCCCGACTGAGCGGGAACTCACCTTCCACGTGGAGCAACCAATATCCCCACCACTGTGGAAGCCAACGCAACTGGTGTAGGGACCTGGATTGGCCCAACCTTGCCACTTTAGGAGCTACATACCTCCTCCTGGCTTCCTTCCACGACCCTAAGGCCATCTGGGGTGCAAGTCTTCTTGGGTATGGCTGCCGACGAACCTAGTGGCATATTGGAGAAGGTACAGTAGTCTCCACTGCATCCTTGGCCTTCTTGGTGGGGGTTCCCACCTGCCCACGTCGTCCTCCAACCGTCCCCGCATTCCAAGGAACGTTAGGCCGTTCTCCCTGGATCTGTCATGGTGACCTGTAGGTGTGGGGACAGCCAGCAGCAGAGCTTGCTGCCTGTGACCTCAGAGCTGTCCACACTGGGTGCAAGAGCTGTGAGGCACAGACCCCAGTCCGGTGCCCATACCACCCACTCGTGGCTCACTGCTCTGAACCTGAACACGTCCAAAATCACCAGGAATGACGCTAAACTGTTCGTAAACTAACACAGATTTGAGCGACCACACACAGTAATAAACAAACACGTCTTTCCCAATCTTTGTCCAGTCGATAATCCTTATGAATTGAAAATTTCCTGATCTTCAACTGTGTCTTCCGACTCGGTTGTCTTCAGTTTTAACATATTCGGCAGAGATATATATATATTATTAAAATATATAAATAATATATATAATATAAATATATAAT
>NC_069417.1:28716133-28720809 GCF_026875155.1 Cherax quadricarinatus | reverse complement strand
AAAGAAAAATGATAAATGCCAAAATTTTTTCTGGAACCAGCAAACACTGAAAAAACAAACATAATACTCTGGTAGTCACCTCCCTGATTAGGGAAAAGGTGGAGGCGAAGTGACTCCCCAAACTTCATCCCACCAGGTAAGGTCAATATTACCAGGAGTAGAAAAAATTTTAAAACAACTCGGACACCAGGAACTAGTTTTGCCCCAGCCCGCCTAGAGAGGGGGGGGTATGTGCGCGCGCAACGTAGCTTGCTAATGGTTCCTGGTTGCCCGAACAACCTTCACCCCACTTACACCTACTTTTCCCTCACAGTGTCTTCCATTGCAGACACTGCAAAGCTCCAGGCAGACATCAACCAAATCTTTCAGTGGGCTGCAGAAAACAATATGAAGTTCAACGATGAGAAATTTCAATTACTCAGATATGGTAAACATGAGGAAATTAAATCTTCATCAGAGTACAAAACAAATTCTGGCCACAAAATAGAGCGAAACACCAACGTCAAAGACCTGGGAGTGATCATGTCGGAGGATCTCACCTTCAAGGACCATAACACTGTATCAATCGCATCTGCTAGAAAAATGACAGGATGGATAATGAGAACCTTCAAAACTAGGGAGGCCAAGCCCATGATGACACTCTTCAGGTCACTTGTTCTATCTAGGCTGGAATATTGCTGCACACTAACAGCAACCTTTCAAGGCAGGTGAAATTGCCGACCTAGAAAATGTACAGAGAACTTTCACGGCGCGCATAACGGAGATAAAACACCTCAATTATTGGGAGCGCTTGAGGTTCCTAAACCTGTATTCCCTGGAACGCAGGAGGGAGAGATACATGATTATATACACCTGGAAAATCCTAGAGGGACTAGTACCGAACTTGCACACGAAAATCACCCACTACGAAAGCAAAAGACTTGGCAGACGATGCACCATCCCCCAATGAAAAGCAGGGGTGTCACTAGCACGTTAAGAGACCATACAATAAGTGTCAGGGGCCCGAGACTGTTCAACTGCCTCCCAGCACACATAAGGGGGATTACCAACAGACCCCTGGCAGTCTTCAAGCTGGCACTGGACAAGCACCTAAAGTCAGTTCCGGATCAGCCGGGCTGTGGCTCGTATGTTGGTTTGCGTGCAGCCAGCAGCAACAGCCTGGTTGATCAGGCTCTGATCCACCAGGAGGCCTGGTCTCAGACCGGGCCGCGGGGGCATTGACCCCCGGAACTCTCTCCAGGTAAACTCCAGGTAAACCTCAAGTCCTAATGGAAGGGGACTCCCCTTCTAAACAGTAACAACTTCCACACACTCCCCTCCTCCCATCCATCAATCATCACTAGATCTTCAATAAGGTAAGTGTCATGTATTCTATTCTTGGTAGAGTATTAACTGTGCATGTCTTCTTCAGTTTGTGTGTATTAACCCTTTCAGGGTCCGTCCCACGGCTTTACGTTCAGGGTCCAAACCGTAGATCTACGCCAAAATTCTAGCGGCGTCAAATTTAGCACGAGAAGGCTGGTAGGCCTACATCTGAGAGAATGGGTCTGGGTGGTCAGTGTGCACACTATAGAAAAAATCTGGACGCCCGCATGGCATTGTGGGAACGCCGGCAAAGTAGCTTTGTTCATCATGCCTGGCGGCAAGGAAGCTCTCACTCCCCACTCACTCTCTGGGTGAATTCTGACTCTCCTCTTCACAACTTACAGTTCTAAGACTGATGGAAGTGGAGCTGAAGAGGAATTCTATGGTCTTGAACCATATGGTACCATTGTGCCATATGGTACAATGGTACCATATGGTACAATGGTACCATATGGTACAATGTACCATATAGTACATTGTGCCATATGGTACATTATACCATATGGTACAGGGTACAGGGACCCTAATGGAAATAAGTCTGTCAGACTTTTTTGGGTTAGCCTAGGTTCTCCAAACATATGCTGCTAAGTATGATATTCTATGTAACTTTATTTGTGTATACCTAAATAAACTTACTTATGATGCCACATGCGCTTGAGTAAGTTTATTCAGGTGTACAGAAATACAATTACGTACATAGATTATCATATGTAGCAGCATATGTATAAAAATCCTAGGATAACCCAAAAAAGTCATGGTGACTTATTTTCATAGGGATCCCTGTATCTGTACCATATGGTGCCCTGTACTGTATGGTACCCTGTGCCATATGGCACCCTGTACCATATGGCACCCTGTACCATATGGTACCCTGTACCATATGGTACCCTGCACAATATGGTACCCTGCACCATATGTTATCCTGTACTGCATGGTACCTATGCCATAATAGTATAATGTACCATATGGTACCCTGTAACATATGATACCGTGTACCACATTGTCAATAGGTGTTGGTGGCAGGAGAGACCAGCCAAGACTGAGTGAGTGGCGACGCATGCTAGCTACTGACTCCGCAGTTTCCGAGACAAAAGCGCTTTGTCATCCACCTCAAGGAACATGTTCAGTTCCTGTATATTTGTAATATATAATAGAACATCACTAATATACAACATTTTTGATATTTTTATTGTAAACAACTATTGTAAAACAAAATAATAATGAAAATATTAGTGTGTTTATTGTGTTGAATACAACAGTACCATATAGTACCATATGGTACAATGAACCATATGGTATCATTGTACTGTATGGTACAATGTACCATATAGTACCATTGCTCCATATGGTACCATTGCATCATATGGTACCATAAGGTACCATTGCACCATATGATACCATTGTATCATATGGGTACCACTGTACCAAATGGTGTCATTTCTTACCATATTCTACCATATGGTACATTGTATCATGTGCCATTGTACCATTATGGTACCATTGTACCATATGTACAATTGTACTATATGGTTCCATTGCACCCTATGTACCATATGGTACTATATGGTACCGTTGTATTCAACACAATAACCGCACTAATATTTTCATAATTTTGTTTACAATAAACTTGTAAACAAGTTTTTGTAAGCAATATAATGATAAACAAATTAGTGCAGTTATTGTGTTGAATACAATGAGTGTACACTTATTACAATATACATTATATTGGTCTCACAGGCCACAAATGTTACTAGAAAAGAAAAAATTAGAAAAGAAAAGAAAAAAGTATAGAAAATGTAATATAATAAAATGCGATTTTTTCTGAAGTCCCTGATGTTGCCGCCACCGGTCATTTTGGGTCAACTTCCCGCGCTGTATCTCGGTAAGTACTGATCAGAATTATTTTTTGTTTTATTACTTCACAAAAAATATTATCTTTAATTCGTAAGAAAAAATAATTTTTTTTTTTTTTTCAAAATTTCTTGGACGCTGGGGCACCCCTTCCAGTTTTGGCCTTGGACCCTAAAAGGGTTAAAATTAATATATCATGTGGTTAAAATTTTTTTTTTTTCATACTTTGGGGTGTCAAGAACGGATTAATTTGATTTCCATTATTTCTTATGGGGAAAATTAATTCGCTTTACGATAATTTCGGTGTACAATGAGCTCTCAGGAACGGATTAATATCGTAAGGCGGGGGTCCACTGTATATATAAAGGAAGATGTTTAGACCACTGGACCACACAATCCTTAGGATTGTGTGGTTCTAGTTGGACTTTGATGTGAGTAAATAGAATCATTAAAGCTTATTGCTTGGGTAGCTTTTATTCTGTTAGTGCACCATTTCTCTTCCGTATATAGCAGTTAGGGAAATCACAATCAGACTGACCAGCAAGCTAATACATCTGGTTCCAGATGATGGCCACTAGCAGGTACAAAGGAGTCCCTCCTACATGATCTTACACAGGTAATGACACGGGGACAGGAAATGGGTCTCATCCTGAATCCCATCCAAATGTGAAATCTTCTCAGTCAATCAACTAAGTGATTTAAAAGCAGTGAGATCAAAACTACCAGGAGCAGCAGTCATTGCCCCACAAACAGTGTCTTGCTAGGAGCACCTCTGGAAGCAATGCCATTGACACAATTCTCAGGAAGAAATTGGAAGAGTTAAGGAGAGTGGAACATGAATAGGCAATTCTGGACACTCATGATGCCTTGTACCTTCTCACAAAAGTGCTTGAGTCTGCCCAGGTTGACATATTTCCTAAGATGTGCACCTTCATATGATAACCCTTATACTGCACGAATATGACAGTATCCTGAGGCAGATTTTTACGAAAGTACTTAACCTTACTCTAGAAGACGGGCAGTGGAACCAAGCTACACTTTCAGTCAGACTAGGAGGCATTGGTGTCCGCAAGTCATCACAGATTGTGCTACTGCTTTTCTGTCCTCATGTATTGCATCCAGAGGGCTTGTAGCAGCGATTCCCCCCGAACATCTTAGGGACAAGTTTGGAGCCCAGGATCAAAAGTTCATTGACGGAGCCATGATCTGGGATAATCTAACGGGCTCTGAAACCAGACCTGCTCCCCCAACAACTACAAACAGTCGCACTGGGATGGTCCAATAGTGGAAAATATAGCCTCAGCAATGCTTCAGAGTGTGTCAGGAAGGATAGAGCCTCCCTCCTGGCAGTGAGAGCACATCATGCAGGGGTTTTCTGTTAGCTGTTCCCAACTCCACCCTTGGCACACACCTGGACCCACAGTCCACCCGCATCGGTGTTGCCCCTATTCTCCCCGAAC
>NC_069417.1:28698633-28713633 GCF_026875155.1 Cherax quadricarinatus | reverse complement strand
CGTACCACAGTCAGCGGGCTGCTGCACACACCGTAAAGCTGTTGCGGACCAGTCAGCTGTTGCTGCACCATGGTCAGCTGTTGCTGGACTAGTCAGTGTTGCTGCACCATGGTCAGCTGCTGCTGGACCAGCCCAGCTGTTGCTACACCACTGTCAGCTGTTGCTGGACCAGTCAGCTGTTGCTGCACCATGGTCACTGTTGCTGGATCAGTCAGCTGTTGCTGCACCACGGTCAGCTGTTGCTGGCCCAGTCAGCTGTTGCGGGAAATCAGTCAGCTGTTGCTGCACCACAGTCAGCTGTTGCTGCACCACAGTCAGCTGTTGCTGGACCAGTCAGCTGTTGCTGGATCAGTCAGCTGTTGCTGCACCACAGTCACTGTTGCTCACCACAGTCAGCTGTTGCTGGACCAGTCACTGTTGCTCCCACCACAGTCAGCTGTTGCTGGACCCAGTCAGCTGTTGCGGGATCAGTCAGCGCTGCTGCACCATGGTCAGCTGCTGCTGGACCAGTCAGCTGTTGCTGGATCAGTCAGCTGTTGCTGCCCCCACAGTCAGCTGGTTGCTGGACCAGTCAGCTGTTGCTGGATCAGTCAGCTGGCTGCTGCACCATGGTCAGCTGCTGCTGTCCCACAGTCAGCTGTTGCTCCACCACAGTCAGCTGTTGCTGCACCCCATCAGCTGTACTACTCAAAGATGTGGAGAGAGTGTTTTGGTGTGGCTTAAACGTGAAACAATTACCGAGAAACTTTAAACCCCCAGAGGATTAGCCACCAGGATAACCCAAGAAAGCCAGTGCATCATTGAGGACTGTCTAACTTATTTCCATTGGGGTCCTTAATTTGTCCCCCAAGATGAGACCCAAACAGTCAACTAACACCCAGGTGAACAGGGAAAAAAAGCCTTGAACTAGTGCAATATTGGTGAATTTAAGGCCGCAAAGGTTGCTTTGAGAGATTTAAGAATTGTAGTGGCACACACAGTGTGATAAGGCATGGCGAAGCTGAAAATTCATCCCCCAACAAGTGTTCAGTTGTGACGAAAACAGGCCTGTTCTGGAAGAAAAAGCCAAACACGACCAACATTATCAGGAGGGGAAAAGGCACTCCCAGGACACAAGCCTATGAAAAACAGGCTAACTAATCATGTTTTGTTGTATGCTAGTGGGGATTGCAAAATGAAGTCTTTTACTGGTGTATCACTGAAAATCCCAGTGTTCAAGAAAAGACAGCGTCTCAATACTCTTCAGTAAAGGTAAGTGTCATTTAACCCTTTATTTATGTAGTTAAATTTTGGATGTCTTATTTTTTTTTTTTTTTTTGGTAAGGAAATGTATATTTCATGAAAATTTTTTTTTTTAATACTTTTGGCTGTCTGTAATGGATTAATTGGATTTCCATTATTTCTTATGGGAAAAAATTTAAATCGGCTAACGATAATTTTTGGTAAAAATGAGCTCTTAGGAATGGATTAAAAATCGTTAGGCGAGGGGCCACTGTATATATATATACAGTGGACCCCCGGTTAACGAACTTTTTTCTTCCAGTAGTATTTTTCAGGTGCCAGTACTGACCGATTTTTTCCCATAAGGAATATTGTGAAGTAGATTAGTCTATTTCAGACCCCCAAACATACACGTACAAACGCACTTACATAAATACACTTACATAATTGGGCGCATTTGGAGGTGTCGTTAAGCGGGGTCCACTGTTATATATATAAAATATACTATATATATATATATATAATATATATTTTATATATAATATTAAATTATATAATATATATATATATAAAATATATATATATATATATATATACAGTGGACCCCCGCATAACGATGGCATCACATAGCGATTAATCCGCATACCGCCCTTTCTTTAATAGCAAAAATTTTGCCGCGCATTTCGAATTAAAAACCCGCTCACCGATTTTCGTCCGAGGGCACGTCCAATTTTGCGCCCTCAGCCAGCCCTCACATGTGCCGCCCGTGCCATTGTTTACCAGCCAGCCCCACGGTAAACATCCAAGCATACACTCGGGAAAATTTCGTATTATTACAGTGTTTTCGGTGCTGTTTCTGGAAAATAGTGACCATGGGCCCCAAGAAAGCTTCTAGTGGGCCCAAACCCTACACCAATAAGGGTGAGAATTCCAATAGAAATGAAGAAAGAGATCATTGATAAGTATTTAAGTGGAGTGCGTATCGCCGACCTAGTCAAGTTGTACAAGAAACCCCAATTAACCACGCTACTATTTGGGCACCAGAAAGACAATCAAGGAAGCTGTTCTTGCCAAAGGTTTAACTGTGTTTTCGAAACAAAGATCGCAAGTGATGGAAGATGTTGAGAGACCTTATTGGTGTGGATAAATGAAAAACAGCTACCCGGAGAAAAGCTCTCTCAAGCGATCATATGTGAAAAGGCTAGGAAGTTGCATGAGGATTTAATTAAAAAAATGCCTGCAACTATGATGATGTGAGTGAATTTAAGGCCCAGCAAAGGTTGGTTTTAGAGATTTAAGAAGCATAGTGGCATCCATAGTGTGATAAGGCATGGTGAGGCTGCCCGTTCGGACCACAAAGAGAGCTGAAAAATTTTGTGCAGGAATTCAAGGAGTACATAGACAGTGAAGGACTGAAACCTGAACAAGTGTTTAATTGTGATGAAACAGGCCTGTTCTGGAAGAAAATTCCAAGCAGGACCTACATTACTCAGGAGGAAAAGGCACTCCAGGACATAAGCCCATGAAAGACAGGCTTACTTTGTTGATGTGTGCCAATGCTACTGGTGATTGCAAAGTTAAGCCTTTATTAGTGTATCACTCTGAAAACTCCCAGAGCGTTCAGGGAAAAGAATGTCCTCAAGGATAATTTTTTGTGTGCTGTGGAGGGCAAACAGTAAGGCATGGGTCACTAGGGACTTTTTTCTATACCTGGTTACACCCTGCATTTGCCCCCAATGTGAAAGATTACCTAAATGAAAAGAAATTAGAACTTAAGGCCTCCTGGTGTTAGACAATGCCCTGGTCATCCTACAGACTTGGCAGAGCGACTTTATGGGACATGAAATTCATTAAGGTGAAGTTTTTGCCTCCTAATACCACTCCTCTCCTGCAGCCCATGGACCAGCAGGTTATTGCAAACTTCAAAAAACTGTACACAAAAGCTCTGTTTGAAAGGTGCTTTGTAGTGACCTCAGAAACTCAACTGACTCTAAGAGAGTTTTGGAGAGAGCACTTTAATATCCTCAATTGTGTAAAACCTTATAGGTAAGGCTTGGGAGGGAGTGACTAAGAAGGGCCTTGAACTCTGCTTGGAAGAAACTGTGGCCAGAATGTGTAGACAAAAGGGATTTTGAAGGGTTTGAGGCTAACCCTGAGAGGATTATGCCAGTTGAGGAATCCATGGTGGCATTGGGAAAGTCCTTGGGGTTGGAGGTTAGTGGGGAGGATGTGGAAGAGTTGGTGGAGGAGGACAATGAAGAACTAACCACTGATGAGCTGATAGATCAAAATTCAACAGCAAGAGGCCAGACCTGAGGAAACTGGTTCAGAGGAGGGGAGAGAGAAATTGAAGAAGTTGCCTACTACAAAGATTAAGGAAATCTGTGCAAAGTGGCTTGAAGTGCAAACCTTCATGGATGAAAATCACCTCACACAGCTATTGCAAGCCGTGCTGGTGATTATTACACTGACAATGTTGTGAAACACTTTAGGGAAGTCATAAAGGAACGAGAGGTACAGGCCACTATGGACAGATATGTTGTGCGAAAGAAGTCCAGTGACTCTGAAGCTGGTCCTAGTGGCATTAAAAGAAGAAGGGAAGTAACCCCAGAAAAGGACTTGCCACCTCAAGTCTTAATGGAAGGGGATTCCCCTTCTAAACACTAACACTCTCTCTCCCCTCCTCCCATCCCATCAATCATCACCAGATCTTCAATAAAAGTAAGTATCATGTAAGTGTGCATGCCTTTTTCAGTTTGTGTGTATTAAAATTAACATTTCATGTGGTAAAAAATTTTTTTTTTCATACTTTTGGGTGTCTTGCACGGATTAATTTTATTTCCATTATTTCTTATGGGGAAAATTCATTCACATACCGATTATTTCGCATAACAATTACCCCTCTTGCACGGATTAAAATCGTTATGCGGGGGTCCACTGTATATATATACAGTGGACCCCCGCATACCGTTGGCATCACATAACGTTTAATCCGCATACCGATACATTTTATCGCTAAAATTTTGCCTCGCATACCGCTTAAAAACCCGCTCACCGCTGTTCGTCCGAGACGCGTCCAATGTGCGCCTTAGCCAGCTTCACATGTTCCGCCGGTGGCATTGTTTACCAGCCAGCCTTCGCAGTAGCATCCAAGCATACAATCGTAACATTTTGTACTATTACAGTGTTTTTGGTGATTTTATCTGGAAAATAAGTGACCATGGGCCCCAAGAAAGCTTCTAGTGCCAACCCTACAGCAATAAGGGGTGAGAATTACTATAGAGATGAAGAAAAAGATCATTGATAAGTATGAAAGTGGAGTGCGTGTCTCCGAGCTGGCCAGGTTGTATAATAAAACCCAATCAACCATCGCTACTATTGGTGGTACAGCTGCTGCTGCTGCACTGTCAGCTGCTGCTGCTGCTGCTGCACTGTCAGCTGCTGCTGCTGCTTTTAGCATCGTCTGCTGCTGCTGTAGCATCGTCTGCTGCTGCTGTAGCATCGTCTGCTGCTGCTGTAGCATCGTCTGCTGCTGCTGTAGCACTGTCAGCTGCTGCTGCTGCTGTAGCATCGTCTGCTGCTGCTGTAGCATCGTCTGCTGCTGCTGTAGCATCGTCTGCTGCTGCTGTAGCACTGTCAGCTGCTGCTGCTGCTGTAGCATCGTCTGCTGCTGCTGCTGCTGCTGTAGCATCGTCTGCTGCTGCTGTAGCACTGTTGTTGGTGTGGCTTATTGAGAATATACCAAGAAACAATTAACCCCAGAGGATTTGCCACCCAGGATAACCAAAAAAGTCAGTGTCATCGAAGACTGTCTAACTTATTTCCATTGGGGTCCTTAATCTTGTCTCCCAGGATGCAACCCACACCAGTCGACTAACACCCATGTGAACAGGGAAAAAATGCCTGGAACTAGTGCTCATATTGGTGAATTTAAAGCCAGCAAAGGTTGGTTGAGAGATTTAAGAATCGTAGGCATACACAGTGTGATAAGGCCTGTTCTGGAAGAAAATGCCAAACAGGACCTACAGTACTCAGGAGGAAAAGGCACTCCCAGGACACAGTGTCTCATTCAGTCATTGCTGCATCTTAAATAAAGGTAAGTGTCTTTATTCTTATTTATAATAGTAATGCACAAAAAAATTTACTGTGCATGTACTCCCTTACTTTGTGTGTACCCTTCTCTTTGTGTGTAGGAAAATGTATATTTCACGTGGAAAAAAATTTTTTTTTTCATACTTTTGGGTGTCTTGCACGGATTAATTTGTTTTCCTTATTTCTATGGGGAAAAATTCATTCGCAACCGATTATTTCGCATACCAATGAGCCCCTTGACGGATTAAAATGGGTAGGGGGGGGGCCCCACTGTTTATACAGGTCTCCCTAAAACATTACGGGGTTATGGGGATAAAAAAACCTCGCGAATGTTAAAAAAACCGTGAATGTTTGGTCCCCCAAAATATTTGTAGGGAAAAATTTTTACAATATGTTTCCCTTAAAATTGTTAAACCCATAAATAATCATAAAATCATAAAAAACCCGTAAATTGTACTAAATATATCAGTAATGTTATGTTTTAAAACCCTTTGGGGTTTTTGGTTTCGTCTTTTTTTCGCGGGGGGGTTTTTTGACGACTGTAAGCAAAAATTTAGCGGCCCAGACTACAGGAAAAGGCTGAAACTAGTGTGAGGAATGGGCTGTGTGGTGGGTGGCGAGGGAAAAAAAATCGGGGCCCAGGGGTGCATTGGGGAATCCCATCATGTACAAAATTTTCCCACCGTGCCCTGTGGTAAGAAGTTCCTCACCCCTGGCAAATTTGGGACACTTTGTTCCCGTGACAGTTCAATACAGATGGAGTGACAGTGAATGAGTTTCAAGGTTTGGTGAGGTTTTGCCCGAAATATTGCCAAATATGGGTAAAATGAGGAAAACCCCAGAAAAAACCCACGCCTTTCCCCCTCGGGGTGCTGGGGCCATTTGTTCACGTTCGTTGTCCCCAGAATCAAAGGGGAAAAAACCTTTTTTCCCAAAAATCCCAGACTCAGATGTGAGCATTGGTGTGAAGGATAGTGATTATGAACTAAAAGCTCTTCAAACTTTTTCCCAAAGAAGGGAGGAGGAGGAGGAAAGAGGAGGAGGGGAAAAGAGGGGAGGGGGAAAGGAGGAGGAGGGGGAAAGGGGGGGAGAGGGGGAGGGGGAGGAAGGGGGGGGAGAAGGGGGGGGGGGAAAGGGGGGGTCGTTGATCTTAAAATAAATAAACAAAAAAAAACAAAAAAAACAAAAAAAATTAAAAAAAAATATTAATAAAATTTTCCCCAACGAACGGTAAAATAATATCTAAAATTTCATTTAAGGGAAATTTTTAAGCTGGCCACAAGATAGAAACACCCCCCCTGTTTTTGCTGGTTTCTAACACGTCTGTCTATTTGCCGTCTGCAAGCTCCCTGTCTACCGTCTACCTCTGTTAGAGACCCACAAGATGCGCATCACTTTTATCACCCAACCAGGAAAAGCATTGTCTGGTTTCTGGGTTACCTAGGTAATTTTATATGAACTTGTTTTTAGTGACCTGTGAGACAGAGAAAAAAAGACAGTAAAATGAGGGAAAAGAAAATTTTAGTTTAGAATGGGGGAAAAGGAAGAGCTCCGACCCCATTGTTTTGACAGGCCGGGGGGGGGAGTGAGTAATGAACAATATTTCATTTTTACGTGCCCACTCCTGAATTTACACTATGGAGGAGGAGGAGAAGGAGAGGGAGGAAGGTAGGGGGAGGAAGAAAAAGGAGGAGGAGGAAGAGGAAGAAGAGGAAGGTAGGAGGAAGAGGAATAAGGGAAGAGGGGGAGGAAGAGGAAAAGTAGGAGGAATTAGGGGGAAGGAGGAGGGGAGGGGAAAAGTGGAGGGAAGAGGAAGGTGGAGGAAGAGGAGAAGAGGAGGAGAGGGAAAAGGGAGGAGGGGGAAGGGAAGGTAGGAGGAAGAGTATGGGAAGAGTAGGGGGAAAAAGGGGGAAGAGGAAAAAGAGGAGGGGGGGGTGGGAACACTAGTACATGGTATGGACCTAAAATTTCTGTTTTTATTTGTCTGTTGCAATCCCCGTCTTCTGTTTCCGTCTAGCTCTCTTCTCAGAGGCCCAAGAGGTCTCACTTTTACTCACATCTTCAAGCAGGTATAGCCCCTTTGTCTGGATTTCTTGGGTTTTTCCCAGGTATTTTACTTTTTTACTTTTTTATGTGTACTTGAGACAGAGATGACAGACAGAAAGAAAGAGGAGAAGATTGAAAGAGATGAATGAGGGGAAAGATAAAAACATTTTGGGATACACCATGTTTCAGAGTTCCCCAAACTGCAGAAATAAAGGAATATGTTCAGTGATGTTATTGGTATATATTTAAAACAATAAAAATAAACAATGTTTGTATTGTTTGTTTTTGTAAAAAAAGTTTTTGTAAACAAAATTTTTGATAATTTGTTTGTGTGCTTTATTTTGTTGTATACAAAGAGTGTATATTGTACTTGCCCTTACTTTTGGTCTCATGGGCCCCATAAGTTATGTAAAAAATAAAAAGTGAAAAAAAAACAAAAACCTTTAAATACAATAAAAAATAAAGTTTACCGGGTGACGGCAGTCGCCCCTGTTGCAAAAACGCGGCTCATTTTTGCAAAAATTTAGCATCCATTCTCCGTAAGTTTGATGGTAAATTTTTTTTTTTTTATCCCAAAGTTTAGAAAAAAAAACTCTTTTTTTTCAAAAAAAAAAATAATTTTTTTTTTTTTGAAATTTGGCCCACCCGAGAAGGTTTCGGAGGGGCCTGTCGACCCTAAAGGGGTTTAAAAACTATGTTTTTTTTAAAAAAATGTTTTAATAAATGATGTTTTAAATACAAGATCCACCACTGCCTCCACCAATGTCCACCACTGCAGTCCCCACTACCCCCTCCCCCTCCCCCCCCCCCGTAAAAGGGGCCCCCCCCTCCCCCCACTCAGTGTGGTGAGTGTTTTGTTTTTTCATTATTTGCTATTAAAAACGTATAAATATGTAAACCCTTCATGACGCTATTGGATTGGCTATTAGGAAAGGTATTAACAGTGACTCATTTTTACTCTTTAACCTGCCAAAAAATCGAACATTTTGCATTGCTAAATAATAACAATATTTAAAGTTTTAAAAAAATTTTATTTTTAAAAAATAATAATAAAATAACAGTAATAATAATAATAAAACAATAAATTGAAGAAGGGAAAATTTTACAAAAATACGAGGAGTGGTTGCACATCATCTGGTTTTAATAAATATATGTTATAAATAATAAAAGTACTGTTATTTTAAAAACATGTTTTATTTTAACATGTATGTATTTAATAACTATATGCTTTAAAAAAAAAATAAAAGTACAATTATTTAAAAATGTATTTTATTAACGTAGTTATTAAATACCTTTGCTCAATCACTGCCCCTACCCCCTCCAGTCACACTCAGTCTACAAGCACCAAACACAATGAATTATTGTGAAATGTTTGGAAGAGCAGGGAGACTAATGTTCACTCCAGCATAAACAAAGTCACACTGACGATTTGTCAACCACTCCCTCATATTTTTGTACAATTTCCTTTTTCAGTTATATCTTATTTATTATTATTATTATTATTATTATTATTATTATTACTATTGTTATTA
Organism: Cherax quadricarinatus; assembly: GCF_026875155.1. Taxonomy (NCBI): domain Eukaryota; kingdom Metazoa; phylum Arthropoda; class Malacostraca; order Decapoda; family Parastacidae; genus Cherax; species Cherax quadricarinatus. The sequence continues at coordinate 28,704,742 of NC_069417.1, read as the reverse complement.
TTAGCTGTAGCAGAAATGTTTAATTCTTTGCAGTGTTCAAGAGTAAACACATGATGTCACCGTCTAATACCCATTCCAATATGCAGTCATGAATGGGTTTACATTATTTATACTGTAGTTTAATTGCAAATAATGAACAAACAAAACACTCACCACACTGAGTGGTGGGAGGGCTGGCTGCCAGTTGCGGGGGTCGGAGGGAGGGTAGTAGGGACTCACAGGTGGCGGGAAACTTAAATATGATTTGGTGGCTGGGAATTTGGCGGTTGGGAATTCGCGAATGTGTGAAGCCTGTGAAAGTTGAAAACGTGAATGTTGAGGGAGACCTGTATACATGTCCGCCATCACAAATCCGGCAATCAATTATTCGGTTCCTTCAGTTATTCGGCACTAATTTTGGCTAGCATAATTTCAAATTTCCAGGGTCGCCACACAAACCTGCTGGTACTGTTTGGTGGCGCTGCTTGCTGCATAAGTCATTCCAATTTCTTTTTCTCCATTTATTGTTTTAACCTGCTTACTTTTAGCCCTAGCCATGGTTCCAATGAATAAAAGAAATGCTTCTCATTATGTAAAGCACCTACACAGTATATTATCCATTAAAGATAAGGTGGCTTTGAAGCCACTGTCAGTTGCCATGAGCTCAGTCTCATGATGCAGGAGAATATGCTTTATTATTACGCTAATATCAACACTACAGCTTATTTGCCTATCACAATTGATCTAATGTTTACCTGGAGTTTACCTGGAGAGAGTTTCGGGGGTCAACGCCCCCGCGGCCCGGTCTGTGACCAGGCCTCCTGGTGGATCAGCACCTGATCAACCAGGCTGTTGCTGCTGGCTGCACGCAAACCAACGTACGAGCTACAGCCCGGCTGATCAGGAACTGACTTTAGGTGCTTGTCCAGTGCCAGCTTGAAGACTGCCAGGGGTCTGTTGGTAATCCCCCTTATGTGTGCTGGGAGGCAGTTGAACAGTCTCGGGCCCCTGACGCTTATTGTATGGTCTCTTAACGTGCTAGTGACACCCCTGCTTTTCATTGGGGGGATGGTGCATCGTCTGCCAAGTCTTTTGCTTTCGTAGTGAGTGATTTTCGTGTGCAAGTTCGGTACTAGTCCCTCTAGGATTTTCCAGGTGTATATAATCATGTATCTCTCCCTCCTGCGTTCCAGGGAATACAGGTTTAGAAACCTCAAGCGCTCCCAGTAATTGAGGTGTTTTATCTCCGTTATGCGCGCCGTGAAAGTTCTCTGTACATTTTCTAGGTCGGCAATTTCACCTGCCTTGAAAGGTGCTGTTAGAGTGCAGCAATATTCCATAAGAAACACATAAGAAACAATATAAATAACATAAAACATGTTAAATACTCCAGAATGAATAATATTTGGCATAACACCGAGCAGTTTGACAGAGTTATGAAGAGGATATGGTAAACAAATACCATTCTCCTATCCTTGTCTTGGGGGCTTATATTAGAGAAAATGGAGTATAGTACAGGGCTAACTGTGATATACACTCGTACTCCACCATAAACATGAAACAAAAAAGTTATTTTGTCTATATAGATTATCACACATAGCAGCATATGTGTAGAGAACCTAGGATAACCCCAAAAAAGTCAACATGGCTTATTTTTAGTACCTGGCTTGGGTTAGCCATATATGATTTTTGGTAAATATTCGATTCCCAGCCAGGGTAGAAACATTAGGCATGTTTCTTTACACCTGTTGTCTATGTTTACCCATCAGTAAATGGGTACCTGGGTGTTAGCCGACTAGTGTGGATGTTATCCTGGGACACTGACCTAATTTTCTTGAAATACTCTGCATAACAAGTGCCTTTCTATACAGTAGTATGTCACTGATGTCAGCTAGGCCTGTATACCTTGTATATGTACGTGTAGTAAATAAAGATATTATTATTATTATTATTATTATTATGTTATATTATTATTTTCTCAGTTGTTTGTTGGGTTATCTTATTCAAACTTGGGCAATGTATGATGGAAAGATACTTCTTCACGTACACCAAAAGTGAAAGAAATCAGACCATAAATAGCGGAGTTCACTTCTCAGCCATTAGCGGCTGCTTAGCGGTATATTTTTGTATGGTTGTTATGGTTATATTCTCATTTTTCTGTCTCTTTTGATAGAATGAAAGATATATTACAGAAATAGATATGATTTTGATTACTTTCATGATGAAAAGTACCTTGAAATTGCGCTCACAGTAGCGAAAATGTTCTATTCTTTAGCGAAGCTCAAGAGTAAACAAGTGACGTCACCGTCCAATACCTGTCTGCCTGCCAGTCCAAATTCCAATACAGAGTCAAGAATGGATTGACATTATTTATACAATTATTACAATAATGCAGTAGTCTGCATAACAGTAAATCTTCTATTTTTTGTGAATAAAAATTCAAAATGATAAGCAAGAGTAATGTAAGAGGGGCCTGTAGCCGTGACTAATGAACAGAGAAAATGTTATTTTAGTGCCAGGAATGTCTGCATTGTTTATTCTGGACCCTATTTTGAAATTGGCATCTGTTGAAATTTGTGTGAAATTAATAATAAATAATAATAATAATTATAATAATAATAATATCTTTATTTACTACATGTACATATACTACATATACATATACTACATGTAGTATATGTACATATACTACATGTACATGTACATGAAGGAGGGGTGTTAATGTTGCAGTTTAAAAACTGTAGTGTAAAGCACCCTTCTGGCAAAACCGTGATGGAGTGAATGATGGTGAAAGTTTTTCTTTTTCGGGCCACCCTGCCTTGTTGGGAATCGGCCAGTGTGATAATAATAATAAAAACATATACAAGGTATACAGGCCTAGTTGACATCAGTGACATACTACTATATAGAAAGCCGCTTGTTATGCAGAGTATTTCAAGAAAATTAGGTCAGTGTCCCAGGATAACACCCACACTAGTCGGCTAACACCAAGGTACGCATTTACTGACGAGTAAACGTAGACAACAGGTGTAAAGAAACACGACTAATGTTTCTACCCTGGCTGGGAATCGAATATTTACCAAAAATCATATATGGCTAACCCAAGCCAGGTATTAGAAATAAGCCACATTGACTTTTTTGGGTTATCCTAGGTTCTCTACACACATGCTGCTATGTGTGATAATCAATAGAGAGAAAATAACTTTTTTGTTTCATGTTTATGGTGGAGTACGAGTGTATATCACAGTTAGCCCTGTGCTATACTCCGTTTTCTCTAATATAAGCCCCAAGACAGGGATAGGAGAATGGTACTTGTATACCATATCCTCTTCATACTTCTGTTGAACTGCTCGGTATTATGCCAAATATTATTCATTCTGGAGTATTTAACATGTTTTATGTTATTTATATTATTTATTACGTCATATTAGGTCAGTTGTGATAGGCAAATAAGCTGTAGTGTTGATATTAGCGTAATAATAAAGCATATTCTCCTGCATCATGAGACTGAGCTCATGGCAACCGACAGTGGCTTCAAAGCCACCTTATCTTTAATGGATAATGTACTGTGTAGATGCTTTACATAATGAGAAGCATTTCTTTTATTCATTGGAACCATGGCTAGGGCTAAAAGTAAGCAGGTTAAAACAATAAATGGAGAAAAAGAAATTAGAATGATTTATGCAGCAAGTAGTGGCACCAAACAGTACCAGCAGGTTTGTGTGGCGACCCTGGAAATTTGAAATTATGCTAGCCAAAATTAGTGTCGAATAACTGAAGGAACCGAATAACTGATTGCCAGATTTGTGATGGCAGACCTGTACAGTGGACCCCCGCATACCGTACGCATCGCATACCATACAATCCGCATACCGCTCGCTTTTTTCGCAAAAATTTTGCCTCGCATACCGCCCAAAAACCCGCTCACCGCTCTTCGTCCGAGACGAGTCCAATGTGCGCCCTTAGCCAGCCTCACGTGCCGCCGGTGGCATTGTTTACCAGCCAGCCTCTGCGGTAACATCCAAGCATACAATTGGAACATTTTGTATTATTACAGTGTTTTCGGTGATTTATCTGGAAAATAAGTGACCATGGGCCCCAAGAAAGCTTCTAGTGCCAACCCTACAGGAATAAGGGTGAGAATTACTATAGAGATGAAGAAAGAGATGATTGATAAGTATGAAAGTGGAGTGCGTGTCGCCGACCTGGCCAGGTTGTACAAGAAACCCAAATTAACCATCGCTACTATTGTGGGCAACAGAAAGGCAATCAAGGAAGCTGTTCTTGCCAAAGGTTTAACTGTGTTTTCGAAACAGAGATCGCAAGTGATGGAAGATGTTGAGAGAGACTCTTATTGGTGTGGATAAATGAAAAAACAGGTAGCAGGAGATAGCGTCTCTCAAGCGATCATAAGCGAAAAGGCTAGGAAGTTGCATGAGGATTTAATTAAAAAAATGCCTGCAACTAGTGATGATGTGAGAGAATTTAAGGCCAGCAAAGGTTGGTTTGAGAGATTTAAGAAGCGTAGTGGCATACATAGTGTGATAAGGCATGGTGAGGCTGCCAGTTCGGACCACAAAGCAGCTGAAAAATATGTGCAAGAATTCAAGGAGTACATAGACAGTGAAGGACTGAAACCTGAACAAGTGTTTAATTGTGATGAAACAGGCCTGTTTTGGAAGAAAATGCCAAGCAGGACCTACATTACTCAGGAGGAAAAGGCACTCCCAGGACATAAGCCTATGAAAGACAGGCTTACTTTGTGTGATGTGTTCCAATGCTAGTGGTGATTGCAAAGTGAAGCCTTTATTAGTGTATCACTCTGAAACTCCCAGACCGTTCAGGTAAAAGAATGTCCTCAAGGAGAATTTGTGTGTGCTATGGAGGGCAAACAGTAAGGCATGGGTCACTAGGGACTTTTTCTATGACTGGTTACACCATGCATTTGCCCCCAATGTGAAAGATTACCTAACTGAAAAGAAATTAGAACTTAAGTGCCTCCTGGTGTTAGACAATGCCCCTGGTCATCCTACAGACGTGGCAGAGCGACTTTATGGGGACATGAAATTCATTAAGGTGAAGTTTTTGCCTCCTAATACCACTCTCTCCTGCAGCCCATGGACCAGCAGGTTATTGCAAACTTCAAAAAACTGTACACAAAAGCTCTGTTTGAAAGGTGCTTTGTAGTGACCTCAGAAACTCAACTGACTCTAAGAGAGTTTTGGAGAGAGCACTTTAATATCCTCAATTGTGTAAACCTTATAGGTAAGGCTTGGGAGGGAGTGACTAAGAAGACCTTGAACTCTGCTTGGAAGAAACTGTGGCCAGAATGTGTAGACAAAAGGGATTTTGAAGGGTTTGAGGCTAACCCTGAGAGGATTATGCCAGTTGAGGAATCCATTGTGGCATTGGGAAAGTCCTTGGGGTTGGAGGTTAGTGGGGATGATGTGGAAGAGTTGGTGGAGGAGGACAATGAAGAACTAACCACTGATGAGCTGATAGATCAACTTCAACAGCAAGAGGCCAGACCTGAGGAAACTGGTTCAGAGGAGGGGAGAGAGAAATTGAAGAAGTTGCCTACTACAAAGATTAAGGAAATCTGTGCAATGTGGCTGAAAGTGCAAACCTTTATGGATGAGAATCACCCTCACACAGCTATTGCAAGCCGTGCTGGTGATTATTACACTGACAATGTTGTGAAACACTTTAGGGAAGTCATAAAGGAACGAGAGGTACAGGCCACTATGGACAGATATGTTGTGCGAAAGAAGTCCAGTGACTCTGAAGCTGGTCCTAGTGGCATTAAAAGAAGAAGGGAAGTAACCCCAGAAAAGGACTCGACACCTCAAGTCTTAATGGAAGGGGATTCCCCTTCTAAACACTAACACTCTCTCTCCCCTCCTCCCATCCCATCAATCATCACCAGATCTTCAATAAAAGTAAGTGTCATGTAATTGTGCATGCCTTTTTCAGTTTGTGTGTATTAAAAATTAACATTTCATGTGGTAAAAAAATTTTTTTTTCATACTTTTGGGTGTCTTGCACGGATTATTTGATTTCCATTATTTCTTATGGGGAAAATTCATTCGCATACCGAACATTTTGCATAACAACCAACCCTCTTGCACGG
>NC_069417.1:28671542-28698133 GCF_026875155.1 Cherax quadricarinatus | reverse complement strand
ATTACTCTTTTCTGGGGGATTCCATGTATTCATTGTTTAAAAAGAAGGTGACAGCAAAATAATATTATGAAGTTAACTAAAAATATAAACTAAAAGTTACACATTATACCGTGCCCTTTTCCCAAGGACGGGGGTTTTAGTTCGTTGAACCAAAAGAAAACTGAAAGTTCAACACGATTTTTTTTATTTTATAAAAAAGCCGATACATTTTTTTTTCCGAAAATTTTTGTGGAAATTTTAATTTTCCTAAATTCAGTTATGTAAATTTAAAATAACATAATAACTGTGTATTAAAATTTGCTATTTTGCCCCATAAAAGAAATTTCGAGTGTGGTCGTACAAATTATACAATGACAGGTTAACTTTTAAAAAAACAATAATTTCAAAAAATTTTTTTTTTTTTAAAAATTGTTGAACCTGCAGGGTGATTGTGGACTTAAACTTACCCAAATCATATTTTATATAAATGATCATGAATGCAGCTTTTTTCTTAGTCGTTCTGATATCAAAAATTTAAAATTATTAAGCATTATTTAAATTCATCAAATTTAAAAAAAAAACAAAAAAGAATAATAAAATTTTAAAATTCTTAGTCAGCCCCCAATTTTAAAAAGCGAAATTAATTTATTTTTGATAAAAGAGATGAACGCGCTGGGACTTACTTCTTGATATAGGGCGTAGTCCTCGGCACGGGCCCCGGGACCCCAGCATCACATAAGGGGGCCCCCCCACGTGAAACCCTGTAAGTAGGGGGGACGTTGGCCCAAAAGAGAGGAGGTATTTGTGCCTCCCCCATGGGAGATTTTGGTTCAGACGCCCCTAAAGGGGGACCCAAGGGCCGGGCCACCACTTGGAAAGGCCCCGGGGCCGGGAGAAACCGGCAATCTTTAACTAACTAACTAACTAAATTAAGTAGGAAATATTCAGTCACTGCATCCGCAAAAATTACTCATTTTAAAAAAAAGTTGGTTGTCTGGAGAAAATCTACACAACTTTGGGGAATTCCTTTCACCCACACTTACGTTTACAACTTCACACAACACCGTCACTTGTTTCCTAACCATGGGTAACATTTCTATTTCTTTGTCTCTTTTTCTTGACAGGGAACCTGTGCCATTAACGATCAGGCGCCTCTTCCTAATGACCCCTTTTACAGATCCCAGGCCGTGGCCCCCCAAACCCGGGGCCCCAGGGGCCCCGGGCACCGGGCCTGGTGGCGAAAGATCTCGCTTCATACGGTGAGGGTCCCGTTCGATTCCTGGGAAAGGGGAAAAAAAAGGGCGGTTTTCCTTAACCGGTTGTCTGTGTTTTACCCCTCTAATAATGGGGACCTGGTGTGGGGGACCTGGGACAAAATGACATGGACAAGCACCTAAAGTCGGTTCCGACCCGCCGGGCTGTGGCCGTACGTCGTTTGCGTGCAGCCAGCAGTAACAGCCTGGGTTGATCAGGGTCTGATCCACCAGGCCCCCTGGTCCAGCCGGGCCGCGGGGGGGGTTGACCCCCCGGGAAATCTCTCCAGGTAAAAACCCCGGTAACATGCCGAAAAGCTCTGCATAACAATGGCTTTCTATATGTTCATTGATGTCACCTAGGATGTATACCCTTTTACATGTCTTGTAGAATTGGTATTATTATTAGTATTTTTAAATTTTTTTTTATTTTTATTATTATTAAATGGATGAAGAAAAAATTCCCATTTTTTTGACAAAAAAAGGTCTTAAAATATGAAAAAGAGCCCTTTGGTTTTTAAATGGGGGTGGAAAAAAAGTTCGATACTTCATAGCAATACCCTAAAATTACAAATTTTTCCAGTTTTACTTTTTTTTTATTCTTATCCTAAATTTATACTTTTCTTTGTACACAAAGCTTAAATGAAGTTTTTTTAAATAGGTAATACCAAAATTTTAAAAGAAAACATTTAAAAAGGGGGTTTTTCGGGGTTAGTTTTATGGCCTTCAGTTCACCCCACCACCCCCCGGGGAGTAAGTCAGGGAACGTCCCGACATTGTTACTAAGCAACTTCTATGGTAATCAACTCAAGAAAAATGTATTTATTCACTTACAGTAATAATGAATAGGTTGCACAACTAATCCAGAAAGAGCTCTTCATCCAAGGAATTCAAACCTACTACCCCCCTTCCTTGAATCCAGCCTTATTGCCTCCCATTCCCCTTACAGTTAGCGCTTCCCCAAGAAAATAATAAGTACAATTCATAAATTCAGTCGTAAAAACCATTACAATGAAACATATTAAACAGTTATACTAGTTAAAGAGACTTAATCAGCTGTGTTTATTTTCGTAACTACAAGGCAAAGATCAAGGAACGAAACTAATAATGTACAAAACCCTTTGAAAGTTTGTTTCTCTTACCTGACAAGCCTCGGTATACAGGAAAAAACTTTTCCGGGTCCAGTGCTTGAGTTTCGTCCAGAACATTCGCCGATACATATCTATCCGAGTACCAGTGTACCGCTGTACCGTCTATGTTTTGAGCACAATCCGGGTCCTCCAGCAATCTGTTAACACCACGGTATTCAGTGTAACAGCTGTTGACACTTATCCTGCGTTAGCTAATTTCAGACCTAGTCCTAACTACTGTATACTACACGTTGGAATACATCACTACAGTCAGTTAAGCAGGTACTTTGTATTTACTAGTATCAAAAAATGTTTTATATTTATTTTTTATTAAGGAGGCTAATTTAAACCTAATTATCTAAGATGTGAACGACTTGAAAAACGGGAGAAATAGATTTCGAGGGAGTGTGCATGCCAAGATGATAATAGGCGCTCAATGCAGAGCATAAAAAACAGCCCACTGAACAATTAATATGTATAATGAACGATGATATACATCATTTTTGGAAAAAAATTTAACCCCCCACTAATATCTTTTCCAAACTTACAGGTTGAACATAGGCGGGCAGCGTGTCCCTGTTGAAGTCATCAACCATCATCTTGAGACTCTCATCCCAGCAGCCTCCAGTGTGGGTCCCAGGTTGGTCTTGAGCCATCTCTCATATCCCCGCCGTCCACCCCGGTTTTCCCACCTCCACTGAAACCCCAAAAAACACATCACAAAAATTTATTAACATACCAATTTTAACATCTCGGCAGAATAACGAAAATATAACGTAAATTTATTTTTTTAAATAAAAAATAAAATTCAAAGGGTCTTCGTATGGAAGCCAGAGGAGGTTCTTTTTGAGGCGTGAGGCCCCATGGGATTCCCTGCTCCTGTTCATCCCAAAACCTGACCATAAAGTGTAGGTAATACAGGTGTTCTTTAAAGGGGAATATTATAAAAATATATATATATATTAAAATTTATATATTTAAAATATATATATATATTATATAATATATAATATATTTTTATTTAAAATTTTCCCGAGGCCTTTCGCCCTTTTTTAATCTTTTTCACTTTCATTAGTTCAGCCAGGCTACTTGTTATCATTAAAAAAAAATACTCAGCCCAAAGGCGCCACTTTTCCTTCAAAAACTCTCCGACCCTTGAACATCCGTTGGTTTTTCATCCAAGAGGGGGGTGACCAGGGCGACCCAAAAACTTTATTTTCCTGCGACGACGTTCTTGGGCTTGAAAGATAAGGGGAATCGTGGGAAAAACCCTATTTCGGTTTACTTTATTGTCAGTTAATATTTTAAACTCTTCATTTTTTTTTATCACAATGATATTGATAACCTAAAGGGGTTTAGGAAGTTAGTTTTTCCGAATCGTGTGGCGGAGGATGATGAGCGCCCACTTTTCGTTGCCCTGAATGCCAATCCCGTTTGTCACTTTCAAAAATGAAAACATTAATCTCTTACTTTGTAGGGAAATCTTCCTCGGTTAAGCTCCAGTCTCTAGTTCCACTTTCCCCTTAAAAGTCGGTAGGAGTATGGTCGGTGGAGCAGTCGAGCCAGCAATAGGAACGAACAAGTTGTATCCGACCCCCTCGGGAGCGAAGAGGACCTACTTTCGTAAAAAATTTTGGATTTTTCAAAATCGGCAAAAGGGATATATTCTAAAGTTCATTTAAAATACAAATTTTTTCAAAGTTTAATTATAAATGATCATTTTTTATACCCTTTTCAGTCTATTTTAAATTTGAAAATTAAAACAATTGTAGATTGACCTGAGAAAACATAAGAATTGAATTTATCGTCAGTTTTGTGAAAAAATATATGAAAATTTTGTGTATTAGTCAACTAGAAATTAAAAACCCCTTTGGGCAAACAGGGGGACATTGAGGAAGCATGACCTTGAGTGAAGCAGGGTGACACTTTATAAATGATCATTTTCTTTGTTGTGTGTTATCCACTTTCTCGAAGTTTTTTATTCTACACCCCTTTAACATCCTAACCCGTCGCCTACGTTAAGTACGAACGAGGTTTGGGGCCAAACGAAACTGGTCACGCTAGTAAATTATAGTACCCCCCCGCTATTACCTTTCCTTTCTATTTTTTATTTATTTATTAATATCCTCGAAAGTGGTACGTAAGGGACTTTTGAATTTTTTCGATTGAAATTTAAAAACTATTGTCCTAAAAGCAATACCCGTTTTAGGCTGGTAGGATAATATTTGCCAATATACATAACCCCTAGAAGTCTAAATGTTAAATTATAACATTTAAGTAACTTAATCAAAACCCCTCCAGCGTAACCCTTTTTTCTACTAACTCTTATATTCCCCGGGGTTTCCACAAATCAACCATACAGACTAAACACTTAACGTTTTCCCGAGCAAGAGGTCCCGGGCCTCTGTGGGAACGTTAAAGTTTATGGTGGTCAGTGAAGGGCCACCAAAAGGGCCCATCATGGGCGGATGGTGTTTCCCCCGATCCCGGTAAACCCCTTTCGGAACCTGGAGACACAAAGGGGTTTTTAGCTGCAAATGAATCATACTTCAGTAAAAAAAGACTTTCTAATGTTCATTTTTTTAATTTGGCAGATTTCAATTCATTTCGTCCCCTTTGAGAAATGGATTTATAGTCTTGGCCAGCGAAAATAAGGGAACTGCAACTGTAGTTTTATTATCTGGGGAAATTCTAAAAGGGTTTTATACTTAGTGTATATACACCGAGAGGTTAGGTATCGTGTCAGTCACTGGAATGCATCTGCATCTGGTGTATGCACCAAAGTGTATAATGTACCTGTGCGTTTCACAAAAAGGTTTATATCTCTCAATCTATATTCGGATTTTGTCCCCTTTTAAATTTGTAGTAAATTGAACAAGGGAAATAGGGCCTAACTAATGACCCTCGTGCGGGCTACAGTTTTTAAACCCCAAAACCACAACCCAATCACTCACTTAAAATTTTTTTCTCGAAAAGCCCCCCCCGGGGCCTCTTCGCTAGAGACGGAAAGGTCTCCACGTTGAACCGAAGGCCACCCCCTGTGGAAGTGACGGCTGGGGTAGCTCCCTTCAGGGGGGAACTCAATAAGCCTGGTGGTCGAGTAAGGGGAGCACAGACGCAACAACCTGTGTACTCAAATGGCGAGGGTGGCACTCACTGGAAAGGAGGGAAAAAAACTATAATTTTAAGCGCTATGGTTCGATTCATTAGGGAATCAAAGGGGGGTTTCCCGGTCTATTACCCAGAGTATTCAAAAAGTATGAAATAACTTAAAAGTTTTCGAAACATCTTGTCCCCATTCAAAACTCCCATCCCCATCATACAAAACACGAATATCATAGAAATCTTTCCCTCGAAAAAAAAGCGCGGCATTGCACTTGCACCTTTGGAAAGTCGCAGAATTAAGGGGATTGACTGGAAAAAAGGAAAAAAGGGAATAAAATAGCAGTTGAAAATTTTAATCAAAACAGACACTCAGCAAGGCTTTGGTTGGAGAAATCGGATTTAGTTGGGTAAAGGTAATACTGGATTGAAATAAGTTGTTGTTGAGTGTAACAACAACAGGTACTACTAAAGGGAAGAATTAAGGTAGCTTAAAAAAATTTGGTTGAGTGGGACTAAATGGGTATGGGGGGGTGAAAAAGGGCTTTCCAAGCACGACCAGAAAGGTTCTAAGTGTTTTTCGTTTCAAAATTCACCATTCGTTCTCTAATGTTCTGAAAATGTAAGAACCCACGAAAAAAAATTATTGTTATCTTAGGATAGCTTTCTTTACTTTAAACTTTTCTATCTTAATTTCAAGCAGTTATACGCCAGTAATAAAGTACATTACAATCATTTCATTTTTTACAGAATTTTAGATACTAACGTCTTGTAACTAGGGTCACACCGTAATATCTTAATATGTTAGAAACAACACGCTTGTGAGCCACACACACACACACACACACACACACACACAGCTATATGTGGAGGCCCTAACAGACCACAGCAGAGCCCAGGGAAAGCCGAGAAGGGAAAATGACAGGCCACTGAGCCCAAGTACATTAGCTAGTGAAACTGAAGAAAGGAAAGCTGCAATGGAGGAAATCAAATTGAATGAGGGGATACACAGGGATATGCAGTGGGAGAATGAAAGGGTGAGGTCAGTCTTTGTGTATGGGCTCCAGGAAGTTGAAGGGGAAACATATGAAGCAATAAAACAAGGGAAAAAAAGCAATTGAAAGCATCATGAAAGCAATAGGAGAAAACGACATGACCCAGCTGGAAATTTTTCGGAGAATAGGGGGCTTTGTAAAAAAAAACCCGCCAGGAAAGTGCCCTTTCAAGGAGAATCGACTGGGAACAGGACCGCAGGAAAAGCACGATTAAGGACATGGCCACATCGGAAAGGGGTTTACTCGACTGCGACAGAACACAAGCAAAAGCAGAAATGAGGGGAATGGTAAAAGGGCAAGGAGGAAAAAAGGGGGGGAGAAGACAGACAGGAACCCGGGCACGGGAAGATCAAATACAGCCCCCTCACAACTTTCCTATAAAGCCCCCCAAAACCAGGTCAACCCCATGAAACCCAAACACCAAAACAAAACACCCATGCCACTCCAATGTCCCCCCCCACTGCATACAAACTCCACCCCCACAGCAACCCCCCATAATTCCCCTTATCGGGTCTCCCATTTCCCCCCAACCCCAATACACCCCCAGACACAATTTTGGGAAAAAGAAGTTAATTTGGGGTATAAAAATGCAGAGGAATAACAAAAGTAGAGGAGGGGGCACAAAAGAATGGGGAGACATCCCCAGACATAATACACTCACAAAACAAAACCACCAAATAATACGTTTAAACTTTCCACCGGATACAAATCCTCGGGAAGACAAGAGAGGGGGGGGGAGGGGGATTTTTGCACTACTCATTAAAAACCGTGGGGGGTTAGAAAATGGAAGGAAGGGATGACATGGCAAAAGGGACTACTTAGTAGGAACAATCCTTCCAAGGGACAAAAGGTAAAATTCAGAAATGTAAAACCCCACCCCAGAACTGCGGGAGGCCAAAAAGAAACGTGAAGAAACGAGAAAATGGCGACAAAAACCGAGGGGGGCCGGGAGAGCACACGGGGGGGGGAGCAAAGTTACTAGTTAGGGGTGATTTCAACACAAGGAATTGACTGGGAAAAACCCCTGGGCCCAGGGGGGCCCCAAAAACATGGAGAGCCAAGAGATGGGTGTGGTCTGGAAAACCTCTACTCAACAGTTTGAGACACTACCACAGAGAGGAGAGGAGAACCACAAGACGGAAACCTGTAATTTACCTTTATATTCTGACGTCCCGGGTTTTCGTGTAAAAGGCCCCGGAAAATATGTCATTTGGGTTTTTGCTTCGACCATATTGATCCAATGGGAGAGGGACAGGAATAGGGGGGAAAACCAAAATACAAAAGGGAAACTACTCAGGCTTTAGGAAATTCTTTCAAGACATTCAGGGGGGAGGGGAAATGACAGGAAAACCCTACAAGAAATGATGGGCTATTCCAACAAAAAACAAGGGGGCAGAGGAAAGGTTTGTTCCCCAAAGGGGAAAAAAAAATAAAGGGAAGAACAAACGATCCTTGTTTCCCCAAAGGTGTGGAGACAAAAATAGGGGTACAAGAAAAGGAAAAGGTACAGAAGACAGAGAACTCAGGAAAATAAAGATTAGCCCCAAGAGCCCCCAAAAAGATTATGCACAGATAAAAGGGAGGCACGGCAAACGAAAAGAATGCATCGAAAGCAAGACTGACCCAAAAGCTGTTGTAACCACATCAAGGAAAACAACAGTCAAGGACCAGTAATAGACTGAGGAAGGGTGATGGGGAAATTTTCAAGAAACGACCGGGGGGTATGTCAGGGGCTCACATGGATTTAAAAAAGTTTTACATGGAAACCCGTAGACCCAGGGAAAACAGAAAGGGGGGTGCACCACAAGGCTGGGTGGGATAATAACCAAGGGGGAGGGGGAAGAACTGCTATCGAACTTGCACCTCAAAGGCGTGGGGCCAAAAACACCTCCATGGGGCCTTAAAAAGGGGGCAAGATATTGTGTACCATTAACAAAGATCTTCAACACATTTGAAACGGGGGAACTCCCCGAGGTATGGAAGATGGCAAATGTAGTCCCAATTTTTAAAAAGGGAGACAGGCATGAGGCAATAAACTACAGACCTGTATCACTAACGTGTATAGTATGCAAGGTCATGGAGAAGATCATCAGAGGAGATGTGGATGGAGCACCTGGAAAGAAACAAGTGTATAGTTGACAACCAGCATGGTTTCAGGAGGGAAAATCCTGTGTCACAAACCTACTAGAGTTTTATGACAAGGTGACAGAAGTAAGACAAGAGAGAGAGGGGTGGATCGACTGCATTTTTTTGGACTGCAAGAAGGCCTTCGACACAGTTCCTCACAAGAGGTTACTGCAAAAGCTAGAGGATCAGGCACACATAACAGGAAAGGCACTGCAATGGATCAGAGAATACCTGACAGGGAGGCAACAACGAGCCATGGTACGTGACGAGGTGTCAGAGTGGGCGCCTGTGACAAGCGGGGTTCCACAGGGGTCAGTCCTAGGACCTGTGCTGTTCTTGTTATATGTGAATGACATAACGGAAGGGATAGACTCAGAAGTGTCCTTGTTTGCAGATGATGTGAAGTTAATGAGAAGAATCAAATCGGATTAGCATCAGGCAGGACTACAAAGAGACCTGGACAGGCTACAAGCCTGGTCCAGCAACTGGCTCCTTGAGTTAACCCTGCCAAATGCAAAGTCATGAAGATTGGGGAAGGGCAAAGAAGACCGCAGACACAATATAGTTTAGATGGCCAAAGTCTGCAAACCTCACTCAAAGAAAAAGATCTGGGGGTGAGTATAACACCGAGCATATCTCCTGAGGCGCACATCAATCAGATAACTGCTGCAGCATACGGGCGCCTGGCAAACCTACGGATAGCGTTCCGATACCTCAGTAAGGATTCGTTCAAGACTCTGTATACCATTTACGTCAGGCCCATACTGGAGTATGCAGCACCAGTTTGGAATCCACACCTGGTCAAGCACGTCAAGAAATTAGAGAAAGTGCAAAGGTTTGCAACAAGACTAGTCCCAGAGCTACGGGGATTGTCCTACGAAGAAAGGTTGAGGGAAATCGGCCTGACGACACTGGAGGCCAGGAGGGTCAGGGAGACCATGATAACGACATGTAAAATACTGCGCGGAATAGACGAGGTGGACAAAGACGGGATGTTCCAGAGATGGGACACAGACCAAGAGGTCACAATTGGAAGTTGAAGACTCAGATGAATCAAAGGGATGTTAGAAAGTATTTTTCAGTCATAGATTTGTCAAGCCGTGGAATACCTAGAAAGTGAAGCAGGGGAGGCGGAACCATACATATTTTTAAAGGCGAGGTATGATAAAGCCTGGGCAGGGAAAGAGAGAGGACCAGTGAAATCAGTGAGAGGGGGGGCCCGGGAGCATGATCGCCCCTGAACCCCAAATAGGTGAGTACAAATAGGTGAGTACACCACACACGCAGGTGGAGGGCGGTTCCTTGACATGGGCGCAGCCCAGAGACCCAAACACGAGTTTCAGAGCCCTCTGGCTGTCTTAAAGGGTTGTTTTTCTTTCGTTTTTTTTTTATATTTCCACAGTCCAGCGAGCTGACCCTGTTTCCCTTCCCAATTTCCCTTGTTGTTATGGGGGGTTTTATAACACAAAGGGGTTGGGTATTTTAGTTTAAAGCTTATCAAACAAGCCCAAATATAAGGCACTTTTCACCTGCAAATTACCAAAAATTTTTTTAAATCATTAAGAGTTTAAAAATAAATTCTTTGAGAGGCATACCCTTTTAGGTACATAACGTTTTATGTGAGGTATTTTGTAAAGGGATTCGGGAAACTGAAACTGATAAAGTGAGGGATAGTGAAAAGGTTTTTGTTTTAGGTCACCCCCTGACATCAGTGGGAAAGGCCACTGATATTAAATATTATATATAAAAATATATATATATAAAAATATATTATATATAAATATATATATTTATATATTAATAATAATATTTATATAATTGTCGTGCCAAAATTTTTTAAACTGGTAAATTTTTACAAGACCGTTTAATTTTAAGTCCTTTCGAAATTTCTTTTATCCCTTAAAGTTTTAATATTTTTCATTAATTTAAGTAAAAATTTTAAATTTTTGCCCAAAAGAATTTTAGAAAACTTACCTAACCTTTTTTAAAAAAGAGCATTTATTTTAGCCTAACCAACTAAAAAAAATTTTTATTTGTTTACAGTAATTTAAAACTAAACAAAACAATGAAAAAATATTTTTTCGTTGGGTTCAAATGATTTGGCGAAAATTTTTGCATCACAAAATTTTCACTTGTCCTATTGGCAAGATAATGTTGCTATTTAAACCCAAAATCGCAAGTTCTGCCTATTCGGGACGACATATATATATATATATATATATATATATATATATTATATATATATATATATATATATATATATATATATATATATATATATATATATATGAGAGAATAATTTTATATATATATATATATATATATATATATATATATTATATATATATATATATATATATATATATATATATATTATATATATATATATATATATATATATATATAATGAGAGAGAGAGTACAATCTGCAGAGAGACTGGCAAGGTTACCCAAGTGATGTTCTAGACCACTCTGCCACAAATGCCTCAAAAGCTGGGCAACCTGGTTTACAAGCTGTTTCTTCCCAGCCCGGGCACATCAGTGGGCCTCAAGTATGGTTTCAAGCTATTTCATTCTGTATATTCTGGCCTCACAAGCGATTTTTATATCAGTGCACCACGCAGAAACAGGTGGGTATATACAGAGAAAGATCGCAGTCAGCAGGATGCAAACCCACTACAGGGAGACTGGAAAGATTCCCAAAGCAATGCTCTGCACCACTCGGCCACAAATGCCTCAAAAGTTGGGCAGCCTGGTTTACGGTGGAGAGCAGGGTTCGGCAACCTGCGGCCCGTGGGCTGGATCTGGCCCATAACTCGAAATACTCCGGCCCGCAGTACCTAAGAGGAAATATATCAACCCGGCCCACAGGCCATTTTTTTTTTTTTTTTTTAAGGACTTCCACCATCTTGAATTACAGAACAAGCACAGACAGTGAAGCTTGGCAAAACTACGATCAACTGTGGCGGAGAGCCACTGTCTCGTACTATATATTTTTTTTTTTGTATCAGTGGTGTTACTAGCCCATACATGAGCCAACATATGTGCTTAAAATTTTAAAATAAAGAAATAAAAGAAATAAAAGCATTTAGAGTACTAATATATTTTAACATTAATATTTGTTAGTTTTATTAGTTCAGATATTCTACAACTCCCGTTTTCAGTGTGACGTCAATGTTGGGAGAGCAAGTATTTTTGAAAAATTAAATACATTGAGTAAATTGAGAAACCGAGTTATTGATGCCCATTTAGATGACATCCTGCATCTGGCCTTTTCCAGCTTGTCACCTGGTGTTATTTATTGCTTGAGACCTCTTCAAGGGGGGCTCCTTGGCGTGGTGAAGAGGCTCTTGGTCTGAGGAATTAGCCCTGTCGGTCTTCTTCCTCAGACCGAACCTAATTACCCCCCATTCTCCCCTCCCCTATCCCATCCTCCCCTTTTTTCATTCCTCCTCCTCCTCCTCACCCCTCCCTTTTGCCCTTCCTCTTTTTGTCCTTTGGGATTTCTCCCACAGGCGCGCTAGTTCCAAGGTAGGGGAAAGGACACCGGGGTCCATCCCATTCCATTGAGGTTCTTGGCGATGGCGTAGTTTGCCGTGGAATCTGGATTGCCTGGGGATGTCCCGATCCCTCTCCGGTATCCTGGAGTAGCTTTGGGTGTCTTTCGGGCGACGGGTGTATCTCTGGAAGCCACCTTTCGGATTCCGGGGGTGGTGGCCGAAGGAGGTATGCTTTGTGGCAGATATCCGGCCGCCCTCTCTTTTGTCCACCGAGGTAGCTTGGCAGATGTGAGGTTGCTATCCCGGATTGCTGGTTTACTGGCATGAAGGGTAGGGTATGGCACGGGTTCCATGCTGCATCTGCGCTACTAGCGGTGTTGAGGTCCTCTTGGGCGCGGAGGGAGATTTCCGGCCCTGTCATTCCTCCTGGGAACTATTCCTCCCGCTCTCCCCTTTTTTTATTCTTTTTTTTATTTTTATTTTCTTTTCTTTCTTTTTTTTTCTTAAAAACAAAAAGCAAAGGAGTAACCTAACCATGGCAGCCCTAGTCCATGAACCCACCACCCCCGGGCCCCTTCTTGATACTGCACCCCATTCTGACCCTGCCTTGTGTTTAGACCACTCTTCAGACACTCCTGATGCCCCTGTACCTCTTGCTGGTGCTGTTTCCTCACCCGCTTCAGGTACCGGGGCTTCGACTGACTCCTTCGATTTGTCTGAACTCCGCTCTCCTTTGACTATGCTTCCGGCTTCTCCCTCTATGGTACGGCAATTTTCGAATCGCCCGCCAATTTCACGCCGGACCAACTCCGGCCCTACTCCTAAACTCCAACGTCAATCTCCTGATGATGCTCCTTCGTTACCTTCCCGTTCTACTCGGAAAAGACCAACACGTCAAGCACTCCCTCTCCACCCTCAGTTTCGGACTACACAATGGACTAAATTCTTTACTTTAAGACCGACTTCTTCTTCTGCCTACCTTTCTGACCATAGTATTGGCAAAGCGCTCCTGCATCATGTTGGTAGAGATATTTCATTTCATGCTCTCAAGAGCGGTATGCACATCGTCACTGTCCAGAATGCTACCCAAGCTCATGATCTTTCTCTCCTTTCGAATATCGATACTACTCCTATCACTATTGAAAAACATCTTTCTCTCAATTCTTGTAGTGGTACTGTCATTCTGCCCCATACCATAGTCCAACAGAATTTCCAGTCATGTGGCAATGACATTTTTGAACAGCTGGAACTCTAGGATCTCCCAATCCTCAAAGTAGACTCTTATGTCCTTCCTGCCCGGGGACGGAGACATTACCCTTGCAATGTGGCTCGTTTAACTTTTGACAGCCGAGAACTCCCGTCCTCTGTATATGTCGTGGGACATCGGTTACAAGTTCGAAAGGTGATACCTATACCGCAACAATGTAGAAATTGCTGGCGTTTTGGTCACCCAGCGAAATATTGCAGATCTATGGCCGAATGCCCAGTCTGTGGTGCCGACGACCATTCTAATACATCTTGCAGTCAACCTCCATCTTGCCTTAATTGTAATGAAGCTCACCCTTCGTACTCCCACCGTTGCCAGGTCTACTTAAATGAATGTGAAATCCGTTCCCTCAAAGAGGCAGAAGGTCTCCCTTATGCTATGGCAGTTACTCATCTCCGCCTCCAAGGGAGACTACCCCGTGTTCTTATTCTCGTGTTTCCAAACATCCCCCCACTTCTGGGTCCCATCTTCTGCAGCCTCCTCTGTTGTTACCCCTCCCATAGCCACTACGGCATCTAATCCTTTTGCTGTCCTTGGCTCTGACGTCCCGACTACAACTCAGTCTGTTCTCACATCTTCGCGTCCTTCCTCACAAGCCCCAGTATCGACAAGACCTCGTACGACACCTAATACCAATTGCCCCTCTACTCAGAAGTCCAAAAAATCCACATTGCTCAAATCTTCTTTGCCCTTCCTTCCCTTCTTCCACCTCCACACTTTACCTTTCCAGTCTCTGTACCTAGTTTCTTCCCCTCTCTCTGGCTCTATTACAAGTGTGGAGATTCACCCTCCTCCTCGTACTATGCCTTCCACCCCCGTCCCCTCCCAAGTTTCTCTCCCTCTTCTGTCACCTCCCAGGTTTCTGCCTCTTCTGTCCCCCCCCCCACACTTCATCTCCAGTCCCTTACAGTCTTCCCTCCCCCTCTACTTTGGTACGTCCATTACTGTTCCAATCTTTACTCACCCTCCTCCTTCTATCTCAATATGGTCTCCCATACATCTTGAATTCAGAAACACTTGAAGCCATTTCAGAATATATTGCAGAGACTAAACCTTCAATGGACACTGATTCACTTCCTGTTCCTTCTCTTCCCTCTCCTCCATCTTCACAACCCCATTCTTCGCAACGCTCCGTTCCTTCGCTACTTGAACGTCTTCCAATGCCACCACATGTTGACTTTTCTAACCCCTCTAGTCCATAGGTGCCTTTACCTACAGATTCCTGATATTTTCTTCATCGCCAATCATGGCCTATTTACAGTGGAATATCCGCGGCCTCAGGGGTAATCGGGGTGAGCTTCAGATGTTGCTTTCCAGGTTTTCCCCGTTGGTGCTTGCTTACAAGAACCAAAATTACACTCGGCTGTTTTCCAACCTATCTCAGGCTATAATTTATTGTATTCTTCGGATCCTTTCTCAGATGGGACCTTTAATGAAAGTGCCCTTCTTCTACGCAATGATATTCCGTACTGTCAACTATTTGTCCATACCTCGCTGCATTACACTGCAGCCTGTATCCACTTGAATAAGTGGTTTACAATATGTTCTTTATATCTCTCTCCTTCTTGAGCATTTTCTATCCCAGACTTTGCCTTTCTTGTTTCATCCTTACCACCACCACTTCTGTTACTTGGTGATTTTAATGTCCACCATTTCCTCTGGGGGGTCTCATTGTGACTCACGTGGCATTCAGTTGGAGGCTTTTCTCGCCTCTCACCCCCTCCATGTTTTAAATACGGGTACTCCCACCCATTTTGATCCTCGTACTCATACTCTCTCTTGCATCGATCTATCAGTCTGCTCTTCCTCCACTGCACTAGACTTCACCTGGTCTGTTCTACCAGACTTACATGACAGCGATCATTTTCCGATCATTCTTACTTCTCCTTCCTATTCACCACCTTTCCGTAGCCCTCGCTGGCAATTTGATCGGGCAAATTGGGATCTTTACTCACACCTCACTGCTTTTAGTGAGGTTCCTTCTTCATCCTCCATTGATGAGCTCCTACACATCTTCTCGACGTCAGTTTATACCGCAGCTTCTCATTCTATACCCCAAACCTCAGGCAGGCATTCTCAGAAGTGCGTGCCTTGGTGGTCTCCTGCTTGTGCTCGTGCAGTACGTTTGAAACGTGCTGCATGGGGCAGGTACAGGTACAACAGAACCGCTGAGAGACTTCTTGATTTTAAGCAGAAGCGTGCGATCGCTCGCCGTGTCATCCGTGAAGCTAAACGCACTTGTTGGCGAGACTATGTTTCCACCATCACCTCTGCTTCTTCTATGAGTGCAGTCTAGAAAAAACTGAGGAAATTGAGTGGTAAATACTCTCCTGACCCGGCTCCTGTTCTACAGGTTGCTGGTGTTGATGTAGCAAGCCCTCTCGACGTTGCCATTGAACTTGGCACACATCTGGTCCGTATTTCCCGAGGGCTCCATCTATGCCCCTCATTTCTTTCCTCAAAGTCTGCCAGAGAGTTAGTACCCTTGGACTTTTCTTCTCTCAGAGAAGAACAGTATAATGTGCCTTTTACACTTCAAGAACTGGAGGCAACGCTCTCAGCTTGCCGATCATCGGCAGCTTGGCCTGACGACATTCATATTCGTATGTTACAACATTTACATCGGTCAGCCCTTGTAGTCCTCTTACACCTCTTACACCTCTTCAATCTTATTTGGGCACAAGGAGTTCTTCCCCAGTTGTGGAAATCTGCCATTGTTCTCCCTTTCCGCAAACCGGGTACTACAGGACATGATGCCTCCCACTATCGCCCCATCGCTCTTACTAGTGCAGTTTGCAAAGTGATGGAACGTCTCGTAAATCGACGTTTAATGTGGTATTTGGAGACTCACAACAGTCTCTCCGCTAGTCAATATGGCTTTCGTAAGGGTCGTTCTACCATAGACCCCTTACTACGCTTGGATACGTATGTTCGTAATGCCTTTGCGAATAATCACTCGGTTATTGCCATATTTTTTGACCTTGAGAAGGCATATGACACAACTTGGAGGTATAATATTTTGGCCCAGGCCCATTCCTTAGGCCTCCGAGGCAATCTACCATCCTTCCTTAAGAACTTTTTAACTGACAGACATTTCCGTGTTCCAGTCAATAATGTTCTTTCCCCGGACTTCGTCCAAGCTGAAGGTGTCCCTCAGGGATGTGTTCTAAGCACAACACTGTTTCTCCTTGCTATAAATGATTTGGCCTCTGTTCTTCCACCCAATATTTGGTCATCACTCTATGTTGATGACTTCGCTATTGCTTGTGCAGGCGCTGACTGTCATCTTATTGCAGTTTCTCTCTCCAGCATGCGGTCGACCGTGTTTCCACTTGGGCCACCACGCATGGTTTAAATTTTCAAGTACCAAAACTCACCAAATTACTTCACTAGACGCTCTGTTATCTCCGATCATCCTTTGTATCTCTATGGCTCCCGTATCCCCGAACGTGATACAGTCAGGTTTCTAGGCCTTCTCTTTGACCGTCGGTTATCCTGGAAACCTCACATTGCCTCTCTGAAGGCAACTTGTCACAGCTGGCTAAACCTTCTTAAAACCTTGCTCATCTTTCCTGGGAGCTGATCGTCGAACTCTGCTTCGCCTACATTCAGCCCTCGTTTTATCGAAACTCGATTATGGTGACCAGATTTATTCCGTGGCCTCTCCTGCTACTCTCTCTAGCCTTAACTCTATCCATCACCAAGGATTACGTTTGTGCCTTGGTGCTTTTCGCTCTTACCCTGTTGAGAGCCTCTATACAGAAGCGAATGTTCCATCCTTGTCTGATCGCCGTGATGCCCATTGCCTTCGCTACTATGTACGCTCTCACGATCTACACAATCCTTCCATTTATAGAATGGTCACCGATATTAGTAGACATTGTTTATTCGTTCGCCGCCCCTGTTTGCTCCGTCCCTTTTCTCTTCGCCTACATTCACTCTTGTCTTCCCTTCAGTTACCACCTTTATATGTTCATGTAGCATCTCACTTTTCCCTACCCCCCTGGGAAGTTCCAGCTGTTTGGGTCTATTCTTTCTCACTCCCTTGCTCGAAAGCTGAACTGCCAACGGTGGCTTCCCACTCTCTTTTTCTTGATCACTTCCACTCCCATTCTCATGCCACCGCTGTGTACACAGATGGCTCTAAGTCTTCAGACGGCGTCGGATTCGCAGCAGTGTTTCCGGACAGCGTCGTACGGGGACATTTACTATCTTCAGCTAGCATTTTTACTGCTGAACTGTATGCCATTCTTACAGCACTTATTCGTATCGCATCTATGCCTGTGTCATCATTTGTAGTAGTCTCAGACTCCCTTAGTGCTCTACAGGCTATACGAAAATTTGATACATCTCATCCCCTAGTTCTCCGTATCCAACTTTGGCTACGCCGTATCTCTACCAAACATAAAGATATTGTTTTTTGTTGGTCCCTGGTCATGTCGACGTACAGGGCAATGAACAGGCAGACACTGCTGCGCGGTCAGCAGTACATGACCTACCAATTTCCTATCGAGGTGTTCCATTTCTGGACTATTTTGCTGCAATAGCTTACCCACCTTCGCACCCGTTGGCAGCAACGTTGGTCAACTCTGCTCGGTAACAAACTTCATTCTATTAAACCGAGCATAGGTTACTGGCCGTCTTCTTGTCATCAGTGCCGAGGTTGGGAGACCACTCTCTCCCGCCTTCGCACTGGTCACACTCGTCTTACTCATGGGTATCTCATGGAGAGGCACCCTGTTCCTCTCTGTGAGCAGTGTCAAGTTCCAGTATCGATTAGCCACATTCTGTTAGACTGCCCTTTCTATCAACGAGCACGCAGAATTTACCTCTAACGTCGTCTTCGTTCTACTACTCTCTCTTTACCTTCCCTTCTTGCAGATGGACCCTCCTTTAATCCTGATTCTCTCATTGACTTCTTGACAACGACTGATTTACTCCACAAACTCTGATGATACTTTTCGCACTCCCCTCAGCCCTTTCTAGTTCAGTCTCTTGCTGCCCTTTACCCTTTCACCATCCACTACCCCGCTGTTATCCGTAACCTATTACTCATCCATCTCCCTTTTACCACCTGATGCCCTCGCTTCCTTCCTGCCCTGCAGCGCTGTATAGTCCTTGTGGCTTAGCGCTTCTTTTTGATTATAATAATAATAATGTAGTGGAAGTAAATAAATGAACACTTATTTCTAGGAAAGTGCATCTGGGATTTGCAGGGCATCTAATCTGATTAAAGAATTAGATTTCAAACTTCAGCATAACCTAGTTTTTCATATTTTTTTCAAGATGTCAATAGTCAAGCAAATATACAGGCGTAAACTAGGCCTCATATACAGAAAAACATCATATTATATAATAGAAAAAATATATTTCAGTTTACCTGTATTTTTGTTCCCTTAAATCGTACAGTAATGTCTCAGTGCCTGAAATGCAGCTTAAATCTGCGTTATTTTGTGAAAATTTGTACTTAAATTATTCGCCCACTGAGATTCAAAGACAAGTTTGCTTTTCGATCAGATATGTCTTGACATGTTGACTCGTCACTGACAACTTGTGTTGAAAATGCTCACTCATATACTGCAGTTGAGAGCGCTCATATACGTCAACATACACACCTGAAAAAGTTTGTTTATTGTGAAATAGGTTTTCTAGGGCACATATTGGCTCTTTGCTATGTCTTCTTTTTGCGCAAATTAGATATCCCTGAAGGAATTCTTTTCAATAGTTGTCCGATTTTCTTCCTCGTGCTTTTCGACTTTATTTCGCTCATAACTCGACAATCCCTCATCCAGATTCTAGAAACAACTGGCTTTTGCAGGTACCCAATGACCAAAGTTACTGAACCTATTCCCAACATCATTGAATGGCTCAGATAACTACCAAAACTCTCGGCGGCGTAGCTTCAAACAACCTTATGTAAGTTAGTGTTGTCAGTACTCTCAAAAAGCGGTGAGAGAAGTTTGGCTAATTGTTTATCAATACTTGGCATGTCTGTTACCAGTGCTGGACATGACAGTGCTAACATCTAGTTTAAATTCTGGCGACTAATTCTCTTATTTAGAGGTCCACGTGTATGTTTAGCCCTGCTGTATGTTCTTGTTATTTCTGAAAATTCCCAGGGAGGCCAAAATGTTTCCAGGAGAGCGACGCCTCCCCTAATCCCTTGTCCTTGGTAGCGGGCCTGACTTCCTTGGATCAAATATGAATGCCTGTCATTGCCCCATGCACTGAAATAATACAAGAACTGGACTCCCTGGGTGGATACATTTAAAACTCTTTGGCCTTTTTAAATTGTAGCTCACCATTTCCTGTACCTCCTGATAGGGTTTAGTTATAGCTTCTAAGTCTGTTGAGGGTGTTCAACTTCATATCTTTACTATTAAGGAGTTTAAGGTAAAGCTACGATGCCTTTTATGTGGGTTGAGATACATGGGATATCTCACCCTGGTCGTGCAGCCACCGAAACAAGCCTGTTTGCTCTTTAATTATTTATATACACAAGTTAATAACATTAAGTAACCTAGTCTAACCTAACCCCCTCCAACGTAACTTTCTTTCTACCAGCTTAATCTCCAGCATCAGGGACTTACCTGCAGAGATCAACCAGAGACCACCAACCTCGCATCCTTACCTGAGCAAGTGGTCCTGGGCCACTGTGGGTAGACTGTGAACATCGATGCCTGTCGCGTCGGTAAAGCTACCACCAAAGCCTAGCATGGTCTGGATGGTGTCCTCTCGATTCAGCTTAACTACTACACTATCTGGGGAAGACCAAGTGTTGATACAGGTTTGGACGGATCATATATCGACAAACATAGCTTTCTAAATGTCACTGATTCAACACATGTATTTTAGGAAAAAACACATTTGGCAGTTTAACATTTCGATCTGTTCTTATCTTCAAGGAATGGATTGTAAGCCGAAAGGTACAGTATATACTTCGAATTCATTTTAATCTTTGTTAGGAATTACAGTGGAGTGAAATGCAACCTTAATGAACGATTCTCGTGCATATGCTAAACTTTACACGCAATGAGCTAACCCTATCACTCATCGAAAATTATATTCCTTGCCTCTCGAAAAGCATTTTACGCCCAACATTCACCACTCACCGGAGTTCTTATCGCAGGCAACAGGCAAGGTCTCTACGTTGAACCTAAGGCCATCCTTGCTGGAGGTGACAGTGAAGCTGCCTTCAGAGGGGAACTCGATAATGCCTGGCTGGTCGCAGTAGGTGGTGTCACAGACACACACTACACTGTCGTACTCGAACTGGCGAGGGTGGCACACATCTGGAAGGTTGGCATTAATAGTAGTGACAATACTATTAATCTTAACTAGTTGTGGTTCAGTTGCATTGGGGCGATCAAGTAAGGTTTTTCCCAGTCTTTTACACCAGCGAATCTCACAATACACAGTTATATGAAATAATCTCTACAAAATGCTGTGAAACATTTTATCACACACTATTCCCACATACGTACACCTTTTTAAAGGACATGGTATGTGCGCGTATGACTCCAGAAAGTCAGCACTGACGTCAATAACTTGGCTGTGAATAAGAATAAGCAGCCTTTTATTAAGCCTGACACAATTAAAATGATTAGGAGTATTAAGCAATGTATTGGTGAATATTGTATAAAAAAAACTCTTCATATATATGTCAGTTTCTGGGATTTGTTCTGAAACCGGACGCGTATTAGTCCTGAGTATCCCGAACAAGCCCCCATGTTATCCTTGTAACTGTGTAACGTAAATAAAAGTTCTGGTTCCTAAGGATAAACGACCTGCCTAGTCTAAGGGCATTTATATTATTTAAATAGAAAAAGAAACCACTCTAGGGCCAGTTTGTATCTTCACATTAAATGTAGAGACTATTAAATTTATTATAAGGAAGACAAAAATTCACCTATGGAAATTATATATATATATATATATATATATATATATATATATATATATATATATATATATATATATATATATATATATATAATATATATATATATATATATATATATATATATAATCAAAACAACCACTGTGAAAGAATAGAGAAGTTCCAAGCGCTTTCGTGACTACTCACATTATCAAGGAACAATGAAATTAAAGCATCAAAGGAAGGTATATAAAGGGGTAGCCCACACCTCACTATCAGATCCCACAACAAAGAAGCACCTGACGCGAGACAACAGGCCCGCCGGCCGAACTAGACAGGTCCTTCACGCAACCCACCAACAAACTATTCTACCCAAGAAATAAGAAATTTAAAAAATTATTATTTCTCCAATATATTATTAAATTCTTCCCAAATTCTATTAATTATAAATGGATCTAATATATATAAACCAAAGGAAATATTCATATTATTGTCAAAACTGCTTTTAATGAAACAAGATTCAATTATATTCCTGTCGACCATGGACTTGCTTGATACTACTTTCTCAACTTTTTGAAAATCAATTGGATGGTTAAAATCTCTTACATGAATAAATAGAGCATTGGAATCTTGTCCAGTTCTAATGCTATATTTATGTTGTTTTAATTTTAGTTTGAGCGAAATGTAAGAGTTTGGTCTAGAAGTTACAGAAAATTACCCAGACTGCCTGTTGTAAATAACTCCTAACCACTTAAACTTGCCTAAATTCAGTCATACCTAGCTAAAATATTGGATATTATAAATAACTTGTTATCGCATATGAACAGCATTGTAATGTGTTTGTAGCAGAATTCATGTCTGTATAAATTACAATTCGTTACGACTTACCAGATCATTAATTTATAAATAGTTAATTACCACTGTAATTTCCTTAGCTATCAGAACTTTGGGACCGATCCCTTGAACCCATAATCTACCTTCTGTCATCTCTTGACCTCCGCCCACGATGATTCTTAATCGTCTCATGCACTGTAGTTTAGTGCCTCGTTTCTGTCTCATTTCTTAAAAATGAATGTGTGTGTGTGTGTGTGTGTGTACTCACCTAGTAGTACTCACCTAGTTGAGGTTGCGGGGGACGAGTCCGAGCTCCTGGCCCCGCCTCTTCACTGATCGCTACTAGGTCACTCTCCCTGAACCGTGAGCTTTATCATACCTCTGCTTAAAGCTATGTATGGATCCTGCCTCCACTACATCGCTTCTCAAACTATTCCACTTACTGACTACTCTGTGGCTGAAGAAATACTTCCTAACATCCCTGTGATTCATCTGTGTCTTCAGCTTCCAACTGTGTCCCCTTGTTACTGTGTCCAATCTCTGGAACATCCTGTCTTTGTCCACCTTGTCAATTCCTCTCAGTATTTTTTATGTCGTTATCATGTCCCCCCTATCTCTCCTGCCCTCCAGTGTCGTCAGGTTGATTTCCCTTAACCTCTCCTCGTAGGACATACCTCTTAGCTCTGGGACTAGTCTTGTTGCAAACCTTTGCATTTTCTCTAGTTTCTTTACGTGCTTGGCTAGGTGTGGGTTCCAAACTGGTGCCGCATACTCCAATATGGGCCTAACGTACACGGTGTACAGGGTCCTGAACGATTCCTTATTAAGATGTCGGAATGCTGTTCTGAGGTTTGCTAGGCGCCCATATGCTGCAGCAGTTATTTGGTTGATGTGCGCTTCAGATGTGCCTGGTGTTATACTCACCCCAAGATCTTTTTCCTTGAGTGAGGTTTGTAGTCTCTGGCCCCCTAGACTGTACTCCGTCTGCGGTCTTCTTTGCCCTTCCCCAATCTCATGACTTTGCACTTGGTGGGATTGAACTCCAGGAGCCAATTGCTGGACCAGGTCTGCAGCCTGTCCAGATCCCTTTGTAGTTCTGCCTGGTCTTCGATCGAGTGAATTCTTCTCATCAACTTCACGTCATCTGCAAACAGGGACACCTCAGAGTCTATTCCTTCCGTCATGTCGTTCACAAATACCAGAAATAGCACTGGTCCTAGGACTGACCCCTGTGGGACCCCGCTGGTCACAGGTGCCCACTCTGACACCTCGCCACGTACCATGACTCGCTGCTGTCTTCCTGACAAGTATTCCCTGATCCATTGTAATGCCTTCCCTGTTATCCCTGCTTGGTCCTCCAGTTTTTGCACCAATCTCTTGTGTGGAACTGTGTCAAACGCCTTCTTGCAGTCCAAGAATATGCAATCCACCCACCCCTCTCTCTCTTGTCTTACTGCTGTCACCATGTCATAGAACTCCAGTAGGTTTGTGAAACAGGATTTCCCATCCCTGAAACCATGTTGGCTGCTGTTGATGAGATCATTCCTTTCTAGGTGTTCCACCACTCTTCTCCTGATAATCTTCTCCATGATTTTGCATACTATACATGTCAGTGACACTGGTCTGTAGTTTAATGCTTCATGTCTGTCTCCTTTTTTAAAGATTGGGACTACATTTGCTGTCTTCCATGCCTCAGGCAATCTCCCTGTTTCGATAGATGTATTGAATATTGTTGTTAGGGGTACACATAGCGCCTCTGCTCCCTCTCTCAATACCCATGGGGAGATGTTATCTGGCCCCATTGCCTTTGAGGTATCTAGCTCACTCAGAAGCCTCTTCACTTCTTCCTCGGTTTGTGCACTGTGTCCAGCACATGGTGGTGTGCCCCACCCTCTCCGTCTTTCTGGAGCCCCTTTTGTCTCCTCTGTGAACACTTCTTTGAATCTCTTGTTGAGTTCCTCACATACTTCACGGTCATTTCTTGTTGTCTCTCCTCCTTCCGTCCTTAGCCTGATTACCTGGTCCTTGACTGTTGTTTTCCTCCTGATGTGGCTGTACAACAGTTTCGGGTCAGATTTGGCTTTCGCTGCTATGTCATTTTCATATTGTCTTTGGGCCTCCCTTCTTATCTTTGCATATTCGTTTCTGGCTCTACGACTGCTCTCCTTATTCTCCTGGGTCCTTTGCCTTCTATATTTCTTCCATTCCCTAGCACACTTGGTTTTTGCCTCCCTGCACCTTTGGATAAACCATGGGCTCATCCTGGCTTTTTCATTATTCCTGTTACCCTTGGGTACAAACCTCTCCTCAGCCTCCTTGCATTTGTTGCTACATATTCCATCATCTCATTAACTGGCTTCCCTGCCAGTTCTCTGTCCCACTGAACCCCGTTCAGGAAGTTCCTCATTCCTGTGTAGTCCCCTTTCTTGTAGTTTGGCTTCATTCGTCCTGGCCTTCCTGCTTCTCCCTCCACTTGTAGCTCTACTGTGTATTCGAAGCTTAAACCACATGGCCACTGGCCCCAAGGGTCTTTCATATGTGATGTCCTCGATATCTGCACTACTCAAGGTGAATACTAAGTCCAGCCTTGCTGGTTCATCCTCTCCTCTCTCTCTTGTAGTGTCCCTTACGTGTTGGTACATGAAGTTTTCCAGTACAACCTCCATCATCTTAGCCCTCCATGTATCTTGCCCCCATGCGGGTCCAAGTTCTCCCAATCGATCTCCTTGTGGTTAAAGTCACCCATGATCATGAGCTTTGCCCTGCATGCATGAGCTCTTCTGGCCACTCTAGCCAGTGTGTCAACCATCGCTCTATTGCTCTCGTCGTACTCTTGCCTTGGCCTCCTGCTGTTCTGTGGTGGGTTATACATCACTGCTATTACCACCTTGGGACCTCCAGAGTGAAGCGTTCCCGCTATGTAATCACTTTCTTCTCCGCTGTGTGTGTATGTGTGTGTGTGTGTGTGTGTGTGTGTGTATGTGTATGTGTGTGTGTGTATGTGTGTGTGTATGTGTGTGTGTATGTGTGTGTGTATGTGTGTGTGTGTGTGTGTGTGTGTGTGTGTGTGTGTGTGTGTGTGTGTATGTGTGTGTGTGTGTGTGTGCCCCCACTTCTAAGTATTCATACTGCTAATAAATACCGGAAGATACCAGTAATTCTAAGCTTACCAATACTTGTAACACTTATCGATTCTACTTATAAAATTCAGAAAGTAGCTAGGTTGTAAAATTTAGCTTGTCTCATCTTACGTGTCTGACGTTATCCCTCACTACCGCTTTACTCCTTGCACTCTCGTCTATGCTATTTCTACTCTAATTCTGTAATGGCTTGCAGAAGTGAGTGACCAGTATCTAACAGTGATGCAGGACCAGAACTCAACCTTGCAAAATGCAACCTCAACAGGTGAATACTTGCGCTGACAGCGGTGTGATGACAAGTTGCCAGAAGCTGATGACGTAGTCGTCGTACATAGGCCTTCTATCACTATTTTGTAACTCCTTCACCCATGATGTTTATAACCATATATGCTCGTGCATCCCGCATTCTTTAAGTGATTTCACTTTTCACTTATTACAGAATACACTTCACATTCGGTGTTACACTTTATATGTATAATGGCATACAAACTTTTGTGACGTCACTGCTTCAGTAGGCCTACTGCCACCTTCCCTTGTTGTATATTTTATTTTTTCTTTCTCCTTTTGCTTATTAACTTTTTCACTCACATTACGGTGCCCCACATTTCACTTGTTAACCAAACGCTGGTAATTCTTGATCATCTGTTTCCACACTCACTTTGATCTTTTTATGTTTGTATCTGTGTGGCAACAGCCTAGTAGATCCACAACGGTTTGTGTGTGTGTGCGCGCGCGCTCGTGTGTGTGTGTACTCGCCTAATTGTGGTTACAGGAGTCGAGACTCAGCTCCTGAGTCTTCACTGAGTGCTACTTGGTCCTCTCTCTCCCTGCTCCATGAGCTTTATCATACTTCATCTTAAAGCTATGTATGGTTCCTGCCTCCACTACCTCACTTGCTAGACTATTCCACTTCCTGACTACTCAATGATTGAAGAAATATTTCCTAACATCCCTGTGATTCATCTGTGTCTTCAACTTTCAACTGTGTCCCCTTGTTGCTGTGTCCCATCTCTGGAACATCCTGTCTTTGTCCACCTTGTCAATTCCTCTCAGTATTTTGTATGTCGTTATCATGTCCCCCCTATCTCTCCCATCCTCCAGTGTCGTCAGGTTGATTTCCCTTAACCTCTCCTCGTAGGACATATATCTTAGCTCTGGGACTAGTCTTGTTGCAAACCTTTGCATTTTCTCTAGTTTCTTTACGTGCTTGGCTAGGTGTGGGTTCCAAACTGGTGCCGCATACTCCAATATGGGTCTAACGTACACGGTATACAGGGTCCTGAACGATTCCTTATTAAGATGTCGGAATGCTGTTCTGAGGTTTGC